>JAJJMB010011222.1:4398022-4414082 GCA_023531105.1 Papaver atlanticum | reverse complement strand
CCCCCTTAGTCAATACTTCATCTCACAGTGAAACCCCCCCCCCCCTACATAATGATCCGTAAACCATATGTATTTATAGTGTGAACTACACAATAATTCTCCCCCTTTTTGTCAATATAAATTGGCAAAGGTACGAAAACTAGCGGGATCATAATGAAATTCTCATAGAGATACTTCATGACTAAAAGAGAACATATCAACTTTGTTTCGATGATTTCACATAGTCGAAACTTAGTGTATTCATCAAGGAGTTTATAAAGATACAAGATAACTCCTACAATATTCCACAGCCGCACTGCCCACAAAGATTTGGCAATTAAGCATAAGTTCAATTAAGAGCTCTCCCCCATAAAATGTCATTCCCGAAAGAACAACAAGAGCGACCTTACTTTACAAGAAAATAAGGATTTCTTTGGACATTAACAAAATACATGAAACATGAATTTGTATCCAGAAAACTCAATTAAATTAACCACAAGAGAACCCATGATTAATTTAATCGGAAATGCTCAACATAAGAGAACTTACGGAGTTATACAGTACTTTCACATAGAAGTGGATCAGGGAAAGATCAATAATGCGGAATATTCAAAGACTCATTCTATTTTACATCAATATTTGCATAATGACACCATAGACTTAATCTTTGACATCAAAAGTTCATTCTATTTTCCATCAATATTTGCATAATGACATAATACACTTAACTTTTGGCATATATGGGACAATCATAGTTCACGGACGTAAACACCATATCCCATTAGCCATTTGCAATATATAAAACCAATAAGATTAAATACTGCAAAATCATCTTCCAAAATCTCAAAATGAGCTTAGAAGAGAAGTACTCCAAGAATCCAAGTGCCCAAGTCCAAGAGAAGTGGAACAAGTGCGATGAAACGGAGCAAAACACTCAAAAACAAGAGTCGGGACAAAGACCAATCTTAACTCATCCAAATCCAGGAATTCTTATAACCATTTTGAATATAATTCAAAGAGGAAGAGAATGCAAAAATAATGAGGTCATTCCGAGTTCGGACGAAGAAGTTACGGCCAAAACAAGTTTACCGAATATCGACGTCTACAGGCCAGTTTGCATACCGGTTTGCAAACGAAATTTCGTGACCTGGGGCAGTTTGCAAACGGGTTTGCGAACTAAAATCCCTGGATTTTGATTTTAAATGATGGTATGCATACCTGGTATGTGTACCATGAAGTCCAAACATCCCGAACTACTATTTTCAAACCTAAACATTTAAGAATCTTATCACAAATCAAGTTAGGTAGAAATGAATAATAAGAAAGGTATATGGATCATTATAAGTACTCTAAGCAAATAATAAAAATACAAACTTTGCTCAAGTTTATAGACATACCTTTTAGAAGGATCCTATCATGAATCCTACGGCTTTACCAAATATTCAATATCATACCTAACACAATATGTGCACCCCAATTCTCGTGCTTCCCTCACCGTATACTTAACATGGCATTCCTTGGTGAGGATGCACTTACAACACAATCAAGTTTTGTTGAGGTGAACAATGTATTGCTCACCACAAGTGACTGAAATAGACTTTTCCGCAACTATGGATTTTTCACCATCTATAGTTTTTGGCTTATTCCGTTTCATTTTTGTATTATCATGAAAGAGATTTCTTTTAGAACCTTTCACATCCAAATCCATCTTTCCAAAGAACTTTTTAAGTTCCAACATCATGGATACTGCCTTCTCCATAGTCATGGAATTTTCTTGGAGATCATCCCTTTTCACACTTAAAGCATCATCGACTTTCTTTGGTATCCACTTCTGAGTGTGTTTAGGAACAACCGGAACCTTCTTCCCATTACTCTCTTCTATAATTCTCGGAAGAGAATTGGATTGACTATTATTTTGCAAGTTAGTCTTTCTCTAATTGGGAGCATCGGATCTTGTCTTCGTCTTTACAAAGTTATCCTTTTGATAATCATTACGATTGTGAAAAGGCTTCTTATGACGTTTATAGGCAAATCTAGGTTTATCACAGCACTGATTCCTTTGCCTAAAGGTTGGACGTTCACACCCCGTAATGTCAAGGGTGTTAGCCTTAACATATGATAACAAGAACATCATGAAGTTTCTCATTCCTTATACGAAAATGACATATCCTTTCTAGGTGACCTTTGTTTCCACAATAATGACAAACATAAGAAATGTTCTTACCCGGATTCATGTGTGCTATTTTTGGAGGTTGATATACTTTTCTCTTTCGAACCTTAACTGTCAGTGAAGGAATTTCACTTTTGCCATCAGTGGAAACCTTTTGTTGAGAAGAATCACTAGCCTTGACAAATTTTACCTCTTTGCTAGTACTTGGAGCATCTATTCCCTTATAGCCCAATCCTCGTGTATCACGATGATTTTTACTTGCTCCTAAAATAGTGGTTAATTTGCTTGAACTAGTATTGAACTTTTTCAAGTCATCTTCCAACATCTTGATTTTATCAAGAGCAGCAGCTAAATCAGCCTCAAGGCGTTTTTCTCGGGGAGAGGAAAACACTTTCTCTGTCATTTAAACAATTTTTTTTGAGAATCACACTTTGCTTCAGATTCTGCAAGGTTTTCCTTCAACATAAAGAGACTACGACGAAGATTTTCATATTCGGAATTTTTTGAACGTACATCTTCTTCACGATCTTTAACAAGGGATTGTAGTATATTATATCCACAATCATAACCTTTAAATAGTTTTCTCAATTTTTTGTTTTCTAGACAGAGAGGAGTCAGAAACTCAGTCAGACATGATGTTGGCTTCTTCTTTAGGTGATGGTAAAAAAGCTTGATATATTGTGAGACTTCCTCATCAAAATTAATTTCATCTTTTGAATCACTTTCATCTGAAAGTTCATTCAACTGTTCGTCTAGGCGAGATTCTCAGTTGTACACAGTTTCAGGTAATGAAGAAGATATGAGAGGATTCTCAGAAAAGCTACAGCTTTGAACCATGTCAGAACGTTTCTGAATTGGTGATGCGTCTTTTGAGATAACACAATCCATAGAGTCAGATTGCTAGAAACAAAGACTTATGAGGTCTTTAACGTGTTTTTCAGCTCTGATATCAATTGATAAAGCGGGGGTCTAACAACCACACCCAATATTTCGTTTAGGCAATCTGTATGGACAAACTCCAATATAATTTCCAAGAGAATCAACTAGACAATCAGACTCAATCAATGGAAATATATCCAAAAGTTGTATCTCTGTTTCTCAATGTAATCAGCAAATCAAACAGATAGAATCCGTGAGCCTGATTATTATGAGAAACAACTTGAACGGTACCAAAGACCAATGTTCAAGTATCAATCAATTTATATCAACAACCAAAGGTTGGATTATATAATTGATTTAACTACGCACAACCTGTGATATTTCAATTATATAGAAAATATAATGTGAAAAATAAATAACACAGACACCAGAAATTTTGTTAACGGGGAAACCGCAAATGCATAAAAACCCCGGGACCTAGTCCAGATTTGAACACCACACTGTATTAAGCCGCTACAGACACTAGCCTACTGCAAGTTAACTGCGGACTGGAATGTAGTTGAGCACTAACCAATCTCACACTGATCAAGGTACAGTCGCGTTCCTTACGCCTCTGAATCCCAGCAGGACTCTACGCACTTGATTCCCTTAGCTGATCTCACCCACAACTAAGAGTTGCTACGACCCAAAGTCGAATACTTGATAAACAAATCTGTCTCACACAGAAAAGTATATTAAATAGATAAATCTGTCTCCCACAGAAATACCTATGAGTTTTGTTTCGTCTTTTGATAAATCAAGGTGAATAGGAACCAATTGATACACCGGACTTATATTCCCGAAGAACAGCCTAGTAATATCAATCACCTCACAATAATCTTAATCATATGGTAGCGAAACAAGATATTGTGGAATCACAAACGATGAGATGAAGATGTCTGTGACTAGTTTTTATCTTTCCTATCGGAGATTAAATCTCGAGCAAATCTTAGAGAAGATAGTACTTAATACGATAAAATAAAGCAAGATTAGAACACGCAACTACAGAGAAAATAGTTGGGTCTGGATTCACAACCCCAATGAAGTCTTTAAGTCGTTAACCTATAATGGTTTTAGGAAAAACCTAGGTTAAAGGAGAATCGACTCTAGTCGCAACTAGTATCACACAGGAGGTATGGGGATTAGGTTTCCCAGTTGCTAGAGTTCTCCCTTATATGGTCTTCAAATCAGGGTTTGCAATCAATGTTACCTTGGTAACAAAGCATTCAATATTCACTGTTAGATGAAAACCTGATTAGACTCAAAATAATATCTTTCAACCGTTAGATCGACCTTAGCTTGTTACACACAAATGAAAAGTGACTTCCTTTAGATATGGGTAACCGTACCTAAACGTGTACACCTTGTTGGCTCAACAATAGTTAACCGAAGTTAGCCATATGAACACTTTCATATCAACCTTGTTCATCTTAACACAACTAGTTCAAATGACTCAAATGAAACTAGTTATAGAGTTGTTCAATTGTTTATATTCTCATAGAAGTATACAAGAAAATATTGAAGCAAAATCGATTTTGATTCACTCGAATAAATTCATGAACATTATAGCCACGGTTTGCAAAAGATTGCATTCCTTATTATATAAATGTATTAGGTCATAAAAAAACCGATTTTAGAACATAACCCACTCAAGTATGCAAACGGGTACGCATACCTAAGTAGCCGAACTTGGTATGGGTTCGCCAGTATGAGAACGGGTACGCAAACTATCGTACACCACTAAACTCAGTTAAATTCCCGAACTTGAACTTACGCCGGTACGCATACGGGTATGCATACTAAGTTCTCGGACTTCAACTAACAAACCAGTACGCATACGGGTATGCATATTATGGTTCCCAGACTTGGAATAACTTGTAATAGTTAGCATACAAGTACGCATACCGTGCTATATCCAATCGTAGTCAATTATTGTAAACTCCCATTTCAATCATTGAAACATTCTCAGAAGACGACAATAGTTGTCTCACACAAACTATTAGCTTCAAAGCAAGTTTCAAGTGATCAAATGATCACTACGAAACATTCCGAGTCTACACCAAATAACTTTGTCACACAAATCATATAAGATGTTACCAGGCGATTTTCACATGATCATCTTTTGACTTTCGTCAAGAATATAAGATGAACATGGTTAAGTGAAAGCTTACCAACACATATTTTGAGAAATATGTAAGCGAGTTAAACTCAGCTCGAAATATCAAATGTGTATAATCGAAGTCTATATAGCTATACGACTTTTTTCTCAAATAAGAGATATAGTAGAAATAGACTTTTAAGTGATAGATGAGTTCAAGTCTCCACATACCTTTTGTTGATGAAATTCCACAAGATCCCCTTAGTAGTTCTTCGTCTTCGATCGATGAACGCTGTGAAGTCTAAAGCTCAACTACACATTCTATCCTAATCCGAGACTTAGCTGTAAGTAGACTAGAAATCAAGTTATAGTTTTGACAACTAAACTTGCCAAACAAGCTTGAGATAGCAACGCTTGCGAGTTCGACCGAGTAGTACCCTAACAAAAATAAATCTCAAAGAGATATATTGAGAATGCCGATCTCACACAACTAATCAATCGAATAAATCTGATTCTCGTTGGATCCCAACCGATCAAGGTTTGTGCACACACAAAGATATGAGAACTAATAAGAAATCTTCTTCGTCTTTAAATCTTCTTTAATCTTCAATAAACACCTGCACAACACCTCTTGAATCTCTTGTGATCAATCACACACAGAACGGAGTCTGTTAACAATGGATTATCACAAGATGTCTTTAGATCTACAAACAGTTCTAAAGATCCCGTCGATACTTCGATCTAGTTTAAGTAAATCTTATATCAGAAGAGAAGATTCCCAAGAATAAACAAACTAGTTGCAATCAAAGTTTCAACAACCGTTAGTTAATCAAATCAATCGAAAACTAATAACACTGCAATTATCTAGTTTCCAACCAACGGTACTCGTAAAGCTTCTTGATCCCACAGAAGTCTTTAAACGAGCAGTCGTAAGAGATTTCACCTAATTAGGATACTTTCCTTTCCGACTAGACGGCTCCACCAGAAACAACAAGAATGAAGTTTTCCTGGATCTTAGGATAGTTTGCTAGAAATGCAAACTTAAGTATTTATAGACCAAGGATGTTTGGACACCAGGGAATTTCCAAAATCGAAAATATTCTCAAGATATGCAATGAATAGAAAAAACCGGTTTTCCTAATTCCAATAAATGCTTGTCCAAAATTTATGAAATCTTTCGATAGAAAATCTCCAATTAGTATATGCACATTACTAATTGCTGGTAATTAAAGCATATAAAACCAAAAACCTTAATTAAAAGATTCTCAATTTATTTCGGCACAAGATCTCCTTGAGTACTAAGGAATATCTTTGACCAATAAATGATAAGAGTTATTGTACGTGTTAAAAGTATGTTGACATCTCTTCACTGTAAATCCTTATTCATATTTACATGGATTTACATTATTGGAATCGGTTATACCACACTTCCAAACAAGTTTAGAATTGGTTCACCTGTATTCCAAGATAACTATGTGATCAAATCACATACATGGGTTCAATCGGTTCTACCAATCACTAGGATCGGTTATACCTCAATATGGAAATACTTGTGATTGGTCACACAAGTTACCAGGACCGGTTACATCAGTTACCAGGACCGGTTACCATATTCCCATGCATGGTATTGCTTGTGATCGGTCACACCAGTTACCAGGATCGGTTACACCAATTACCAAGACAGGTTACCAATTACAATGATCGATTACACAACACTCTGTGATCGGTCACACCAATTACTAAGATCGGTTACACCAATTACTACGATCGGTCACACCAATTACAAATATCGATCATACCATCTCATGGTGATTACTTAGGATCGGTTATATCAATTAAAAAAAACTAGTCATACCAATTCAAAAGTCAGCATTGTGATTAGTTATACCAACATACATAACAAAGTTACGATCGGTTCTACCATCTCACACATATTGGTAGCCGTACCAATAAGCCTAATGATTTCCCTTGTGATTCATAAAACAAGTTCATGAATGTACTTCCTTTAAACAAATGTAAAACATTGTTTCCTAGGATGAAATCTTCAGCATAACCCATTCACATAATCATAACAGTATATACAAGATTATGTCGATGTAATATCTACGAAGTTCAAAAGATAAGCGTTATACTTCGTAGTCTAATTCCCTAATACTATGATCATACAAATATGACCATGTCACATAACTAGAGTATCATACAATATGTACAATATATACAGCTTCGTAGTTATGTTTTCAATATAGCACGACTTGAAAGATACATTAGGAATGAAACAATTCAAGTGAATATTACTAACCTCAATAGGAAGGATGATGTCGTCGTTGTAGTTCACATCTTCTTCACATTCTTCAAGTCTTCAGAGTAATACTTGTATGTCACAACATTCCTAGACTTTCTAGTCTAACCTAAATGAAGTTGACTCTAGTGTACAATCAAGCGACTTTAGATGAGTTTTGACACACTAAAATATGATAAACAAACTTGACATACCAACGCTTGGTGAGTTCAACCGAGCTATGATCTAACAATATCATTTTTACAAACAAGATCCAACTCAGTTTTGAATCCAGAGTGTTTCATCCACATAACAAATTTTTTGAAAGTCTTCATAAATTTCTAACAATAGTTTCAGTTTGCATCAGAATTGGACAGTGATCAGATCCAGCTTGATCTAAGTGTATTAACTTTGAAAATACGAGGGTACCCAAATACACGACAATCTTTAATTTATCCACCTATAAGTCCTCTTACCGGAAGTGATTGTCTATGGACAAAGTCGAGACAATACAAAAAATCGGTATTCACACTTTGTGTGATTGTCTATGGATACGAGATCTAGACAATACGAAAACCAAAGTGTGATACTTGATAATAGGTTCGGACTTACCCAAACTCTATAGGATCACTATCAAGTATATCGGAGTTAACGTTTGTGTAATTTACTTTAAATTATAAAAACAAATATAATTGCGGAAAATAAAAGTAAATCACAGAGAAAGATTTTGTTAACGAGGAAAACTGCAAATGCAGAAAAACCCCGGGACCTAGTCTAGAATTGAATACTCTCAGAATTAAGCCGCTATACAAAATCTAAACCAACTTCGTATAGTTGAGACCAAGCCACTACCCCTAGTTCACTTAGTTTCCTCAGTATCCCTGCGCTTCCGACTTCGATGAGTGCACGCACTGGAACAATTCCTTTGGATCATATTCCAAATAGTAAAGGAACAAAAAAAAAATTGGTAACACCTCTTTCGATTCTTTCAAGATAAATATATCTCAAGTCATACGCTAAGGCTCTTTCGTTTAGTCTAATAAACTCCTTTGTCTGGTTAGATCAATCTATCTAATAACTACAAAGTAGTTAAGTTTAGTTTCACAATCAATTGATATAGATTCCAACAAGAAACTATAAAGTGATGCCGATCTCACGCAACTAATCAATATAATAAATCCGATTCTAGTTGGATCCCAGACGATCAAGGTTTGTGCACACCCAAAGATAAGAGAACCAAATAAGAAATGTTTTTTGTCTTCAAATATTCTTTAATCTTCAATAAACACCTGCGCAACACCACTTGAATCTCTTGTGACCAATCACACACAGAACGAAGTCTGTTAACAATGGATTATCATAAGATGTCTTTAGATTTACAAATAGTTCTAAAGATCTCGTCGATACTTCGATCTAGTTTGAGTGAATCTTATATCAGCAGAGATGATTCTCAAGAATAAACAAACTAGGTGTAATCAAAGTTTCAACAATCGTTAGTCAATCAAATCAATCGAAAACTAATAAAACTGCAATTATCTAGTTTCCCACCAATGGTACTCGTAGAGCTTCTTGATCACACAAAAGTCTTTAAACGAGCGGTCGTAAGAGATTTCGCCTAATTAGGGTACTTTCCTCTCCGATTAGACGGCTCCACCAGAAACAACAAAAAGATGAAGTTTGCCTGGCTCTTAGGATAGTTTGTTAGAAATGAAAACTTAGGTATTTATAGACCAAGGATGTTTGGACACCAAGGAATTTCCAAAACCGAAAATATTCTCAAGATATGCAATGAATAGCAAAATTCGGTTTTCCTAATTCCAATAAATTCTTTTCAAAAATTTCTGAAATCTCTCAATAGAAAATCTCCAATTAGTAAATTCACATTACTAATTGCTAGTAATTAAAGCATATAAAACCAAAAACCTTAATTAAAAGATTCTCAATTTATTTCGGCATAGGATCTCCTTGAGTACTAAGGAATATCTTTGAACAATAAATGATAAGAGTTACTGAACGTGTTCAAAGTATGTTGACATCTGATAAGCACGTAAGTGCTATATTTTATACCCATATTTATATTAGCTAGGACTCAATATTTTGACTAATGACATTATTTTAATGCTTTTGTTGAAAGTACATACGAATCCGATCATCCCTTGAATATATGGCTAAATGGGAGCTAAAATGGCGTTTGCAACAACAATCGCAAATATGACTCACAACACCCAAAGAAGACAGCTCACTTAAGTGCAAGCTGTCAAGCTAACACAGCTTGTGCCCATTAGCGCTTGGGTACATTTCTCTACAAGAAAAAACAAAGAATAGTTTTTCTTTGTTCAAGCACATGAAGCCCATTAGAGCTAAAAGGAAAGTCGGACGTGGCTGCTTGTGCACCTCATCTCTTGGTGAAATTTCTTATGCATTAACATCAAACGGAGATGGAGTTCAAGCTATGCTCTAAATATCAGAAGTAGCAGTGAAGGTGTTGTTACGTTCAAGCTAGCGATGGCAGGAAACAGGTCAAGGAATGGAAACTGGTTGCTGCCGGTGAAGAGTTGTATGAGTAATTGGCTGGGCCTCTGCAACCAATGATGACGAGATGTAAAAACCTGGAGTTCTGGTTTTTGGCCGGACTGAATACGGCTGAGAGGTGCTGCGATGCCTTTTCATGGTGGTGCAGCTCGTGATGAAGGAGTTTGTGGTGTTGATGAAGATGCAGTTGCGAAAGAATATGGGTTGTTGGTTGAGACCGAGCAAGTCAGTTGAGCTGTGCAGTGGTGATTATGAGCTGCTGACATCGATGAAGGGTATACAGTGAGAAGAAGTGAATAGATAGAGCGATATGCCATGGGTTGCTGTGAACTGAAGTTGAGTGTTTTTGCTGACTGAAATGGACATGAAGTAGTTATGCCGGTGGTGGTTCCAAGAAAGAAGATATGGCAGTCACTGGAGTTATTGGAGGTGGATTGAGTTTGCTGGCAGTGGTTGTTATGCAGGTACTTGGTTGAGTTTAAATATTGAGATGAAGGAATGGGATGCAACCACGTTGGATTACTAATGTTTCCTGACTTAAGTTGATGTTGTTTCCGAGACCGATGGCAGAAATGGGTTGAATATGCAGACGATGATTACTGCAACAGTAGTGATTTTTCACTAGTCTACAATGGGTATTAAATGTATTAATTTGCTGGTGATGGCAGCAAACAAAGCTGAGAAGAATGGCGATGGCTGGTTTGTACTTCGAACTCTTGGTTTCGATTGAAAAGTAAGTTGGCAGCAGCGAGACAAAGCAGCAATGGTGATCGAGCTGTTGCAGTCGCCGGAGGAAGGTGTTGTAGCTGGAAATGTTGACGGAACTGGCAGAGAAAGGCTTGATTAATGGAGATAGTTCTGTGTAATCGGAGATGATTGACTCGAGTTGTGCTGCCAGAGAGAAAGAATTGAAAGTTGTCGGAGTTGAGGAGATGAAGCAGCACCAGTACAGCCACTGTGATGGGGTGATTGATGCTGTAGTTGGGTCGAGGAGATACATGGAGAGATGGATAAGGGTTCTGTATGGTGGCCGATTTTAACGAATGGTGGAGTGATTGAGTTGTTAGTACCGGAGAAGTTAAGGTACAGACTTTGGCTGAGAGTGGGTCTTCATACGTCAAGCTATTGCAGTCGGTGGTGGTGTTTAGATGGCCAGGGATTAGGAGTTGGTGATGCGGCCGGACTTGGGAAGGTCAGAGAAAGAAAGTGGTCGACAGCGCTGGCTTTGGAAACAATTGTATGTATTGGACCGGGCCTTGGCAGTTATCGGCTAGGTCTTTGTAGACTCTTCGCAACAGACTATAAAGAGAAGGGATGAACAGAATCGAGGGGGAGGCCGGTTTTGGAGTTCTTTTTTTGGAGACGGAGGCTGCGGCTGTGGCTGGGAGCCGTCGACAACAACAAACGGAGGCGCAGCTGCAAAGCTTTGTTTAGGGTTTGGAGTTTCATTTCTCCCATTTGATTTCAATTAGCTAGGGATTTATTCATATTTGTTTATGGTTTTTAAGAAAGCCATGGCTAGCTAATCCATGTTAGGGTGAAAGGATGAACTTGTAGTTTGATTTATTTGTGTTTTTGAAACAAGGGTTTTCTATAATATGAGCTTAATGATTACGGTTTTGTTTCTCTATCAATGATTTACCTTCTAGCTATATTTTTCATGTTCTATGCCATGTATAGTCCATAGTTAGATTAGTAGAAGGAATCGTTGAACCTTAGCAATAATCGTTTTATGAATATTTCTTGACTATTTATGCCATGTATACTTAGTGCTTTGGAATTCTATTTTAAGGTGAGAACAAATGATCTTTTTGATAATCTTGTCGGCAATTGTTGAATGAAATATCTTTCATGCCATTACCCTTTGTGATTGAATACAATAAGTTACCTACAAGGGATTCCCGGATCCCTAACACCTTCATAATCTTGGTTAGGTTTTTTGTCATTGCGATTTCCGAGTTTCATAATCTTACTCACCAATTCGTAATTCTCTGAAATTTATAATTTGAATTGTTATTCTTGATATTAATTAATAGTTGTATTTTCACCGCTCCCTGTGGGTTCGACCCGTACTTGCCTCTGTCTACTAGTTAGACACTGTGCGATTGCGGTTATTACATATAGGGTTTTCCGAAATCCTATCAACATCTTTTCACTGTAAATCCTTATTCATATTTACATGGATTTACATTCTTGGAATCGGTTATACCACACTTCCAAACAAGTTTAGAATTGGTTCACCTGTATTCCAAGATCACTATGTGATTGATCAAATATCAAATCACATACAATGGTTCAATCGGTTCTACCAATCACTAGGATCGGTTATACCTTAATATAGAAACACTTGTAATCGGTCACACAAGTTACCAGGACTGGTTACATTAATTACCAGGATCGATTACATAAATTACTAGGACCAGTTACCATATACTCATGGTATTGCTTGTGATCGGTCACACCAGTTACCAGGATCGGTTACACCAATTAACAGGATCGGTTACACCAATTACCAGGACTGGTTACACCAATTACAAGGATCGATTACACATACACTCTGTGATCGGTCACACCAATTACTAGGATCGGTCATACCAATTACAAATATCGATCATACCATCTCATGGTGATTACTTAGGATCGGTTACACTAATTAATAAAAACTAGTCATACCAAATCATAAGTCAGGCATTGTGATTAGTTATACCAAGATACATAACAAAGTTATAATCGGTTCTACCATCTCACACATATTGGTTATCCAAAGATTTGCAAAAAATAGCCGTACCAATAAGCCTAGCGATTTCCCTTTCAATTCATAAACAAGTTCATGAATGTACTTCCTTTAAACAAATATAAAAAATTGTTTCCTAGAATGAAATCTTCACCATAACCCATTCACATATCATAACAATATATACAAGATTATGTCGATGTCATATCTACGAAGTTCAAAAGATAAGCGTTATACTTCGTAGTCTAATTCCCTAATACTATGATCAAAAAAATATGACCATGTCGCATCACTAGAGTGTCATAAAATATGTATAGTTTATACATCTTCGCAGTTATGTTTTCAATATAGCACGACTTGAAAGATACGTTAGGAATGAAAGCAGTTCAAGTCAATATTACTAACCTCAAGAGGAAGGATGATGTTGTCGTTGTGGTTCGCTTCTTATTCACTTTCTTCAGGTCTTCGGAGTAATACTTGTATGTCTCAACATTCCTAGACTTTCTAGTCTAACCTAAACGAAGTTGACTCTAGTATACAATCAAGCGACTTTAGATGAGTTTTGAGTCACTAAAATATGACAACCAAACTTGACATACCAACGCTTGGTGAGTTCAACTGAGCTATGCTCTAACAAACTTAGCATGATGAAAACAAATATTCCAATCTTGGTTACCTAATTCCAAATCAATTTTAGATTTCCTCTCACATGTACCCAAATTATTACTAGACCAAGTATAATCTCTGCTAGAATAACCTAAGTCTATTAAGAAGCAAGCATTAATATGATTTTGCAAAAATCTATCTTCTAAAGTGATACTAGACATGTTACTTTCATCATGAAGGTGAACATTTAAATCACTTATTACTAACCAAGGCTGCCTAATATTTTCACTTATTATATTCATAGTCTCCCACTGGATTTTCTTAATATCAAAATAAGTAGACCCATACATGAAAGAAATAAGCACATCAGGTTTCGCAGGATGCAGTTTAGCAACAACATGAATTATATTATCCTTAGATTCTTGAACTTTATAAAAATACCATCTTTCCACATTAGGATAAGTCCACCTGCAAGACCAACTCTGTCAATGCAAAATAATTACAGTGATTTAGAGTTTTAGCTAGATTCTGCATTCTATCTGTATCAATCTTTGTTTCAGAGAGAAACAAGAAATATGGGGATTGAGTTTTGACTAAGACACACAACTGGTCTTTAATGAATTTGTTTAATAGCCCATGCACATTCCATGATAGTATCTTCATATATCTTTCAATAGCAGGAAAAGTGAACCAAAATTTGCAGACAAAATATAATTTCTAAATATTTAAAGGAATAATTACTAAAATTAGGGAAAAATTTAGGGTAAAGAAAAAAACCTGATAATTGGCGATTCCCCCATGTTGATTTTGTGTAATCAAATCTCCATTTTTAGAAGTCAAATTATCCATTGCTTTCACCCCCACATCATTATACTGATATTTTATCTGGAGATCCATAATAGATCCATTCTCAACAACTCCGGCTTCAATGATAACAACATCATCTCTCTAGAAAATTTGGTTGATATGGAATTGGGAATTGATTGAGAAATGAGAATTGATTGAGAATTGAATTCACTAAAAGGAAACTCATCATCTCGAACTCGTTTATTCTTCCTCATATCTCTCTCAGAGTTGAACTCCATTTCTGGCATTGCGTTATTTACACTAGAAGAAGCACCTGATAAAGCACTCATATTACTATCCACATCTGAATTTAGGATATAAGCAGACAAAAGAATTTCCCCTTCCTCTGTTTGACTATACACAACAAACTTTTATTCATTCATTGCTTCCACCTTATGTTCTTGAGATAATCTTCTGTAATTTTCTTTAACATGATCAACTACCCAGCATTCCTTACATATCTCATAGGGATTCATTTCGAAGTGATAAGAATCCATTTTCTTCCACCAGATGGAGTATCTAACCAGCCACCCCTTCTCAAAGGATCTTTTAGGTTGACTTCTATGTAAACAGTATTAGTAACCTGCCCTCTTGGAAGTCTCTTATTTCCTTTTGGAGTAACTCTCTTCCCAATATCCGAGCATATGTCCTTCACCAGTTTTCCATTTAGGATTATTTGTTTCAGGTTCCGAAGTTTAACACACCATACTTGACTTATGAATTTGTAGTCTTCAATAGGCTTATTAGGAATGCGTTTATGAAGACTTAGTTGATATCCAAGCGTCAACCATGGAGCATTAGCTAGGACACTTTCATAGGCTTTTTTTTTCAAATCTAAAGAGAAAAAGATTAGTTCCTTTAGATATTATCCAAAATCTTCTATAACACCTCTATCTGAGATTCACCTCCTCCTTGACCTTTTCATGACTTAAAGGATCTTTTGAAATAATCTTCCCCAGTAAGCTATATGTCCATTCTTCAGTTGCATCTTTCACAACTTGGGCAGAGGTTATTTATCTTCTCAAACCTCTTGAAGGACCAGAACCAATTGTTGTTGACTGCATACTCTGAGACAATCTTTCCATCTCTCCGCTATAAGTTATTTTCCTTAAAAGAATTTGTTTCTCTAAATCTAATCCTTGAGGATTATAAGTCTTAGGATTATTAGGGTTAGGAGTAATGAGAGGATATCTTATTGGGTTATAAAAGAATTAAAAATAGTCAGAATTTTTTTGTTCCCTAAAATAATGGAGAGAACAATTATCTAACTTAATACCCGGGATGAATTTTTTGAAAGGAGTTTGGATTTTGGAGATTTGGAAAATTTTCCTATTATGGTTACTTAATTTTTGCTGGTGATTGACTACAGTTTTCACCATACCAGCCCGTTGGTTTTGTTTGAGATGATGAACAGTTACCGATCCGATATCCGATATCTGAAGCCCTTTTTCCAGTAACAAGTATCAGGTAGGGCAGAGATAATATCTCGTAAAGATCTTATCTCCAAAGTATGACTAATTTTCTACGCCAACCAAAGCAACCTGTACAAAGACAGTAGTAAATCCTTGGCACATTCCGTGTCGCAGGTGGAATAGGGAGTGGGCACACTATTTTAGTAGGGTTTACGCATTCATGACCGTTAAAATAGCATACCCACTATATCCCTGCCTAGGGTTTGCAGGGCTACAGGGAGGAGTCCCGCCTTTCACGATCCTGCTGCCTGAACAGTTACCATCATGATTAAACTATGATGAAAATAGGATTCACAGGATTTGAGATGATGAAATATTATCAGAGAACCAAAACGACCTTATTGGATACACCATGATATGGGAGAGACAATACAACTACCGGAAAGCAAGCACTACTGCGATAGCTCGAGGATTAGAAATGAAGATT
>JAJJMB010011222.1:4306547-4398012 GCA_023531105.1 Papaver atlanticum | reverse complement strand
GGAAAGCAAGCACTACTGCGATAGCTCGAGGATTAGAAATGAAGATTTCACCACGACTGGTTTCACGCCTTGATATTACACAAAGATCAACAAGGAGAACCGCCAAAAGAATTAAAAATCCATTAGCAAAGTATAACAACAGAGAGTTTGATATTAAATTTCAAAATTTTGAAAATTAATTTTAAGAACTTTAGATTTCTTCTACAAGTCAATCTAACAAACAAACATAATCATAAATAGAGCAGTATAGTGGAAAACACAAAACAGATCAAATCTTAATCTGATTCAAACTAGAAATCATAAAGAAAGAAACAAAAATTAAATTTCAAAAACCAAACACTGATACTCATACACCTGATCAATTAACCGGTTAACCCAAAATCTGCAGCGAAACCTCCTGTTTTCTCTAATTATGTTTGTCACTTTGCCATACCCATAGTGGGTGCAAAAGCGACAAACTCCAGCGCAGTGGAATAGGCCTCAGTCCCCATAGCAAAAAGCGGCCCTCTTATAGCAGCCGTCTTTTAAAAACATTGCAGCTATATATGTGGTTTACTCTTTCTTCTCGCGCCTCTTCTAGTCCATTTTCTTTCATCTTCCCCATTTCCCCTCTTTCTTCTTGTTTTTCTCTTGAAGCCAGACATGAGCAATGAAAGTGACGAATCAGATCGTCCATGGCAGTCTTACCATACAGTATACACAAATGCCAAAGCAGGTATACAAACCTCCCCATTAAATTTTTTCCATATTTTAGTTATCTATTGATTCATACTGCAAAAAATTGGATCACATATAGATAATATGTATGAATCAAACTCACTTTCTGATTTTATAGTCACTATCGAGTATTCAATCACTTGATTCAATAATCATATAATACAAATTTTAGGTTTTGTTGGGTTAGGGTTTTGTTCATAAAAATTTAGTTGCTTTTAGTAACATTTGTGGAATGGAAGTCATTTTATTCAAACACTTGATTTGAGGAAATATGGTAGAAATTTTAGGTTTTATTGAGTTAGGGTTTGGTTCAGAAAGTTCAGTCTATATGAGGTTGAAATTTAAAGAAAATGTTTTAATTTGAATTTTGACTTTGTATGTTTTAGGAATGGATGGAGTTGACAAGGAGAAAGTACAAAAGATAGTTTATGAAATGAGTAAAGGCTCTAAATATTTTGAGAATGAAGAACGCAAGGATGCATATATAAAACAAAAAATAGAGAACATGCGTGCTCAATGTGAAAAGCTCACTGAGATGGATATATTTCATTATCAGATGGTATGTGTCAATTTTTCTATGTAACCGTCTGAGTCATTTTGCGATTATATTGGTATGTATACACTGAAAAACACCAAAAAGATAAACGGTCATGTACTGACATACATCTGTTGTTTGTTTGATTAAGAAGTTAGTTTGTTTTCCTTGGTATGAATTTTGGAGAGGGAAAATATGGATGATATTCTGTTTGCTCATTTTCTTATTTCCAGGTTGCCGATAAGAGAATGGTAGAGCTGGAAGCGGCACGAGACTTGTCCAAGACCTGGTTGCATGTTGATATGGATGCTTTTTATGCAGCTGTTGAGACATTAGCAGATCCTTCATTGAAAGGCAAACCCATGGCTGTTGGCGGCATGTCAATGATCTCTACAGCTAATTATGAGGTGTGAATTGCTATTGTAAGTTTGAGTATGATAATACTTGCGAACCTGAACAAGTGCACTTTCTTAATTTATTTTTTGTTTTAGGTATCAATAGAGTTGTCTTGACTTCGCTATTTTACTGAAACTTTATCCTAACAACTTTAATTCTATAGGCACGTAAGTTTGGAGTTCGTGCTGCTATGCCTGGTTTCATTGCACGTAAATTATGCCCAGATTTGGTGTTTGTTCCTGTGGATTTCACAAAATATAACCATTATAGTGATTTAACCAGAAAAGGTTAGATACTTTACTTCCAAGATACTTGTAGAATGCATTTTGGAGATCTTTCTCGTAATTGATATAATAGATTCGTTTTCTTAGTTTTCCAGAAATACGACCACAATTTCATCGCTGCTAGTTTGGACGAGGCGTACCTAGATATAACTGAAATCTGCAAAGAAAGGAGCGCTAGTAGTGAAGAAGTACGCTTATATATCAATTAGCTATTTCCTAAGTAATGTCTTGTTCTTCTCATATTGAAGATTGTAAAACAGATAGTCAGGTTATCTAACTCCCTTTCGTTGTTGTTTTGGCTTAGTGAAGATTGCTGGCGAACTCAGGAAAGATATTTTTGAGGGAACTGGTCTTACATGTAGCGCTGGAGTGGCACCTAATCTCTTGCTTGCCAAGGTTCTTTGATTCTCCTTAACCTCACTATGACTTGGAAAAGTAATTACTTGTTTGCCTTCAGTAATAATAGTATATATAGTTCATGAATAGGGAAGAACGAATTCTTCTTTGAAATGAACTTCCATCTGTCTTTGTAGGTTTGCTCTGATATAAATAAGCCAAATGGGCAGTTTGTTTTGCCTAATGATCAAACCGCTGTCAGGACATTTATTTCATCACTCCCTATTCGTAAGGTATTTTCTGATATACGGTATACCTCTTTAATGAGCTTATACAACTCTACCCAACAAGTCTGTAACTTTTATCCAAATAAATCTGAAAATCAAATTTATCTTGTGATCTTTTGAAGAGTAATGCCTGTGAATGTTTACGGTAGCCTTGTTCAAAGACAACCAAATAACCCATTTTGTATGGTCAAAAGTTTAAACTCTTGATTCCTACTTTGGATGCAGATTGGGGGCATTGGTAAGGTCACAGAAAGTCTTTTGAGAGAAGTTCTCGGAATCAAGACTTGTGATGAGATGTTGCTAAAAAGGGCGTTTCTCTATGCGTTATTTTCTTCTTCATCATCAGGTTTTGGTTCCTCTTGTGTGCTGTTTCTTTTTATATTTTCTATACAAGGACATTTGCCATGCTTAAAGGATGTAGGAAATATTTGGTTGGTTTCTAGATTATATGCTACTATTTCTATCTCATTCTGTGCAAAACGGGGCTGCTCGACTATTTGATGTTTGAGGGAATTCTGAAAGTGAACCTTTATTCATGGGAAACTGTAATGTGTTTGTATTTTGGTAATGAACATCTATGGTAATACGGAGTTTGTGACTAGTTTCAGAGTTCTAGATTCTTTCTTTTTGCGTGGGTGCATACGTGTCTTTCTTTTTGATTACAAAGAAAAAATTGAAATCTGGAACTTGGTAGCCGAACATAGGATTGCTTCTATGAACTCTTTGTCATTGTATGAGGTCTCATGATGTTCAGTATTCATAGTCTGGCATATCTTTTTGTTTAGTGGCAACTGAAAACGTAAGTCATGGCGAGAAAGTTAATTGCATGTCTCCGATCTTCTTAAATTTCTAGTTTCTATATACCAATTTAGAGTGATTCTGATCAATATGTGGTGCCGAACTGTGTATGACTTATTTTATAATTTTCCTTGTAGATTTTTTTCTATCTGCTGCGATGGGGTTAGGAAAGACCGATGCTCCTGAAGGTAGGTTGCGAAAGAGTATGAGTAGTGAGAGAACATTTTCAGCCACAGGCGACGAGGCAAAGCTTTATGAAAAATTAGGTAAGCAATTTGTTTCAGTGTACTAATATCGGCTCACTTAACTCCTTGCAGTTCTTTTTGCAAAAGAAACTTGTTATGCATGCAAGTGCATACTCGGGATTCATGTTTGCCGCGTCCATTAACTTGAATCAACATATCATGAAGGTTTATTAATCCTCTTTTATTGGTGCAGCTAATATTTCAGAGACTTTATCAGCTGAACTGCAAAAAGAAGGTCTCTATGGTCGCACATTGACGCTAAAATTGAAAACTGCATCTTTTGAGGTGATAACCGATTATTAAAATCCTGATCAGGATAAAAAATATTACTAATAATTTTGTTGTATTAACTTCACAGTTTTATAAATCTCGCCACTATCCTAGTTTTAAACTGTAATGTGTTGAATCGTGAAGTTTAGTCTGTGTTCTTCACAACTTTGGAAAATATCCATCTCCTCCTTTTCTCGTTTTCTTTCCTCATGTAAGTTTGACAAATTGTGCCACAGGTTCGGAGTAGAGCTGTAACTTTGCCAAAGTTCATATACTCCAGTGAAGATATATTAAATCATGCTTCCAAGTTGCTTAAGGCCGAGCTTCCTCTTTCACTGAGACTGATGGGTAAGGAGTAGGGACATGTTTGGACTCATGCTTTTTACTCTATGATGTGTCGATACAGTACCAGCAGACTGATGTTTCTTCACGAACGAAAACCATCCACTTTCTTGATACATTTTCTTACTTGTTAGTGGGCATATGCAGTTCCTGATTTTGTATGTCTTCGCTTTCTACTCACATCACATCTCACCTTATTGAGAGTCCATTACAGCAAAACTGATCATGTCCATTACAAATGAGAATGGTCTTATGCAGTTTCTGGCTTTAATACAAGTAATATTTAGAAACCTTTGCAGATGTACGAAAGGACTATCATCTAAAGGAAAACATTAGATTGATATCCTTTCCAGATTACAGCTGGTCTAAACTTAGGATGTATCATTCTTTGATACATATAATAACTCTATTTATTGTGCTCTTTTAGTATTTTCTGTAGATTGCTGAGTAGATTTTAATTGCATTGTTTTGGCAGGTCTACGCATGTCTCATTTCAGTGATTGTGAAGCTGGGCATGCTGATCCGTTGCAGAAGACGCTGAAGAACTTTGTTATTATAGGAGATGCTTCTACGAAAGCCATGAGTAGTAACAGTTCTGTGAGAACAGACATGGGTGGCAACCAACTAATGTTTGACACAAAAGTTGGTCATCGTATTGATGGTGGTGAGAAGATCAGCATTTCTGATTCTGATTATACAGAAGAGAATTCACTGAACTCTAGTTCGCTGCATCACCTTGAGCTCGATTACCAAAGAGATGGTGCTGCTAGTGACAACGACGCCTATCCAACCTTAAGAAATGATTGCCCATCCGAGGTGCACACATGTATAAACTTATCAAATATGTTCTGATGAAATTGATAGCTAAGTTAGGATTTTTCTACAAAGATACTTTAAGGGTTTGGTTACCAGTGAATATGTAGCTACTACATTCAGGTAGATGTACTCTCATAGATTTCCCTTTTGCTTCATGTGTAGGTGGACATCACACCATCGCGTGAAGATGGTGGTGTGGGAGCGTTGAAAGCTGTACAGGCCAACCGCAAGGATGTAAACGGAGAGAATAAAGAGGAAAACTCTATGGAGAATCCTACAGTATTGTCGTCCATTCAGGAAGAACATGTTTATTGGGTTGATGACTACAAGTGTTCTTTGTGTGGGTATGAATTGCCTCAAAGTTTTGTAGAGGAAAGGCAAGAGCATTCTGATTATCATTTTGCAGAGATGCTTCAGAAAGAGGAGACCCGGACGCCGAAAAATGTTTTGCAGAGGTAGTTTATTAATCCCTTCATTTTTCTTTTTGGCTGAGTGCAGATAAGTTAACTGCACTCTTGGAAATAGTACTTGAGAATTTCGGCGGTAATTTTATGAGACTTTCAGTACTCTTTGCAGTTTCAATTTCTACTGCCAAGCATGGCTTTGAAGTGACTGTTCTGATTCATTTATAACCATGTGAAATCATTTCTGACATATTCATCATATTTGTTCAGGTCTAGCCAGAAACCAAGTGGTAGTGGAGAGACCAAAAGCAAAAAGCGTAAAATGTCTGCAAAAGACGGCAAGTATATTCCTATTGATCTATTCTTTTCTAAGACTAATCAGAACTTTTAAATCAGAATATTTTTTCTGCATCTGTATAGAACAACTAAATTCCCTTGTGTTGTATCGTATGTGTTTGTGTGAAACCCTTTTCACTTCTTTATATCTTTGTACACTAGACTTGTGTGAGTTAGGTTTTCTGTAATTCGATTCAGTTTGAACTGAAGACTCTTGCGACATCAATATTCAACCAGTTAATAAAATGTCTAGTTCAAAATTTTCGGGGTATGAAGGCGCAGGAGCAGCTGCTATCAGCCTTGGGTTTTCTTGGCACATTTTCAATTATCTCACTGCACTACTGGTTGTACCCGGAAGTTTCCTTCCCTATGGTTCTTTTCACCCAAAATATGTGGTAGCTATATCAATTTTTTTTATTTTTTCTTGAGGTTATAGAATCAGGAAGAAACTGGAGTCGGCATAGCAAATCCAGAGTTTTGGAAATCCGAACTATGAGTGGTTTCTTATTCGAGCAATAATTCTAAATTTTAATCCATATGTTGAGCTATAAATATAAGTTGGTCGATTCCTTTTCTCTGCAAATCTGCGGTGGTGACCAGTTTCAAACTCACAAATTACTACTGTATGTAATTATTCTTACACATATTACTTACGTGTAGTCGATCTAGACAATGATTTTGAAGCGGAGCATGCATTAAGATTTTGTGGTAAGAGTTGTATCAGAAGGAAAAAAAACCCTTATGGGGCCACCCGTCTCGCAGAAAGAGCTTTTTTCTTCAGTCCTGCGCATGGGAGTTTAAAATTGCAAGATTCTGTTTATTTTCATGGACAAACCTGCTCAGTTTGTTTGAATATATTACAACAGCACAGTGATATTATCAAGATAATGTGCGGACATGCTTTTCACTCTAGATTTAGGATTTTCATCTATCCCCACTCAAGTCTTGTAAGGTCTTGGGGATGTCAACAAAATGATGCAAACCATTTTATTTTGTTTCTTGATAATACATTCCACATAATTTTATTTTGTTTCTTGATAACATTCCACGTATTGGTCTGTTATTATAACCACAATTGGAAAATGATTGTCATTACCAAACCTGACTAAATTGGGGCCTACTGTGATTAATTTGGACCTACGATTACAAGACAAAAAAGAATAATTTGAAGTAAAATGGATAACCCCTTATCCAATTGTTTTACTAAATGGCAAAACTACCCTTAATTGATTAGTGCTAATTTGGGTGATTAAATGATGTTTAATCAAGTTAACCCTGAAATCAACTACCATTAATTCATCATCAAAAACTTGAAAAAACTATTATTATTTTTTTCAAAACTCGATCCAGAACCGGTTGATGTTAGTGCAGTTGTAAACTGATTCTGGGTTGAGTTTTTTCAAAGGATGGAGTAAACCCAGAATCGAGTTTTTTCAATACCAAAATAAACCGATTTTGGGAATCGGTGTTTATATATGCCCACATAATCCGATTACGCCTTACTTTCAGAAATAAAATATTCATTACATAGTTTAGGAAATTAGTGCATTACATATATAGGATTCAGTATGGGTATTCTAGAATTTGACACATCAAATGTTTGTCAATGAACCTCCGGGTCGGGCATGTGGTCCCCTTTCTTCTTCTTCTTACCATCTGTCTTACCTTGTTCTTGAGCGTCACCTCCTTGGACTTGTTGTTGAACTTCTCCTCCTTTGACTTGTTCCTGAACTTCTCCTATCTCTCTATCACCTTCATCCTCAATTTCTTCTCCATCACCTTCATCCTCACTTTCTTATTCATCACCTTCTTCACTTTCTTCTTCATCACCTTCCTTGCCACCAGTTTTTTCTTCATCACCTTCCTTGCCACCAGTTGCTTCTTCATTGATTTCCTCCTCGCCACTTTCTTCTTCAACAACTTCTCTATCACCACCTCCTTCTTGTGCTGGTTTCTCCGCTTGAGGTGGTGGGTCATTGATGTGGATCGCTTTGGATTTACTCCCCGAGCCCCTTCGGTGGGAAGCATTTAAATTTTGACCACCCTCTCGACGAGGTCTCAAACTATGAGGAGAATCCAAATAATTTTTCCTCTTATATTTCTTTTCGGCTTGACGTTGTTGCTTTCCCTTGTTTGGCCTGTAAAATACGGAGATAAGCAACAAACAACAATGGAATTCAATGCATAATTTTGAATTCAAGGTTTACAATCGGTTTACTCGATATACATATAAAGACCGATTCCTAACATAGCACATATACAATCGGTTTATATAAGTGTTAATGTAATCCGATTCTAACAAGAAAAAGTTACAGAAACATTGGGCATTCTTTCTTACAACAATCGGTTTACTCGATACTATTATAAAACCCGATTGAAACATTACACATAAACAATCGGATTTTATATATGCAAATGAAAACCGATTATGGCTAAGCAGTGGCTACACAATCGGTGTTTGTGGACACATATGTAATCCGATTCTAACAAAATTTTTTTACAGAAAAACGGTCATCCCTACGATTACATAATCGGGCTATGTTGGTATTAACATTGACCGATTATGGTTCAAATTTCTCGAACCAGAAAACACATGCAGCACAATCGGGGTATATGGGCATGAACAACAATGGATTCCTAACACAATCGGTTCATAAATACATGAACATAGTCCGATTCTGGTAAACCCAGAAAATTTTAATTCCAAAATTTCTAATTTTTGAGCGATTGCATGTTACTAAAACCTAGTTTAGAGGATTGGGTTGATAGAAAAGTACCTGATTCGACCCATTTCCTCCTCTTGTGCGATCAAAGATGGTTCAACTTCCTCAACCGTTTTCTTCGTTTTGTTTCGAATCGCTTCAACAATTCCGGGATTATTCGCACTAGGAAATTTCATGTTAGTAGGATGCTTCACTCTTGTTTGTTTCGTCATTTTATAGAAGAAGAAAACGATTAATCGTATTTGGATCGTCGATGTTTTGGTTTCAAAAAAATGGAAAAAGAGGGAGAAGAAGAAGAGAAGAATCGGTTTATGAGGGGATGGAAATGAAAATCTGATTTTGTTTTTAAGTTTTATTATTAAGAGTTAATGGGGGTAAATTGGTAGTATTAATATTTTTAAGGGGGTAAATTGGTAGTTTCAGCAAATTTAGACACCCCTTATCATTTCCTAATAGATAGATGAAGTAATTTGTAGGCCCAAATTAATCATAGTAGGCCCCAATTTAGCCAGGTTACCAAAAGTAGGATTTTTATATTTATCTTTTGAATGATAAACGAGATGATGAACCATTACCCGGACGAACACAAACAGCTTTCCATTCTTTTCTTTGTATTTTAGAATTACTTGTAGTGCAATATGACCTGCCATCTCCTGGTTTCTGACTTACGCATCTCAATTTGTTTCGAAAAGTTGTTGACATAGTAGCAAGAGAATTACTTGAAGCTGCAACGTTCATTGTCTTTCCATGCATTGTCTCTAATTAGGTCCATCCTATATTTTTGCTGGACGACGGTCTCGTTGTTCTTCTTTAATCAGTATTAATGTAGAAACATAATCTGCATTTTATAATGATCAAGTCAGGATTCTATTGAATCTTAATTATGGATTGAATTACAATGCTTAATCACCTTGAAACACTAAACCAAGATACACATAGTTTTAAAGGGTAGTAAGTATTAATCGATCAACCTTGCTAAAATATTTCCGACTCCCTTGCTAACAAGCACTACTAGTGTCGTGTCCCGTTCAGAAGTGCAATTGGACACGGTTAGCACTAGACACTTGGCTGACACGTGTAAACACGTATAAAAGCCTAGCAGCCTCCTCATCTTTTCATAACTGAACAACCTATTTTAATTACTAGTAAAATTCTTAAACTGAAGTAAATCGGCAACAACAGGAGACTGAAGATGCGATGTACATCCCGCACGAAATTGCAGTGGAAATTCTGTTATGTCTACCCGTAAAATCCATATTAAGATTCAGGTGTGTATGCAAAAAAATTGTGCAAATTTCTTACACATAATTCTGGCTTTGTTAGCAAGCAACTTAATCATTCTATTGAAAAGAATAATTTAATGTTACTTTTTACGATAAAAGATGAGTACACTATCTTCTCTATAGATTATGACCGGTCATCATCATCAGTCTCTCATATGGTTGTTCATAGGGTAGATAAACCATTCACGTATACGCGTATTGAAATATTTGGTTCTTGTAATGGTGTGTTATTTATCAAAATCGATCCGGAATCGGTTATGGGTTTATGGAATCCGACTACTAAAGAATATAAAATAATTCCCCATGGTTTCTATATGCTACCAATTGGCTTTAGAAACGAGTCTTATTCCCCTAAAATCCGTGGACCCAAATATAGGTACGGATTTGGGTATGACCAAAAAAGCAATGACTACAAGTTGGTACAAATCGTAAGTCCTTCTAATGATGAAATCATGGTCGCTGAAGTAGATATTTACACAAGGAGTTCAGATTCGTGGAAAAGAATCGACTACATGCCTTACAAAATTATGGATGGACCACCAGGTGTGTTTGTGAAAGGAGCATTGCACTGGTTAGCAGATCCATGTCCAATTAGATCAAATACTAAGTTCTCACAGGTTTTACTTTCATTCAACATGGAAAAAGAAGTGTTCACTGAAATACCATATCTAGAATATTTTGATGATAGTAACAAGTTTGAACATAAACGGATCGACGTTTTGGAAGGGCTTTTAGCAATGCTTTATAGCCGTTCTAATGTTGGTTTTGAGGTGTGGGTGATGAATGATTATTGAGTTAAAGAGTCTTGGATTAAACGCTACATTATTTCTCGATTGAAACTTGATACTATTCCATCCTTTCGGTACTTGAGGCGCATACAATCATTAAAAATTGGGGAGATTTTATTAGAGATTCAATTGGATGATCAATATAAGTATGGAACTTTAGTTTTCTATGACCCAAAATGTGAAAGAGATAGAGTTCCAGAGATTGATTTAAGGATGTGTGACAGCTGGAGGACTAGACCAATTGATCTTCTAAAATCAAGGTATCATACCGAGACTTACGCTGAGAGATTAGTCTCACTTCACTCAGGTACTTACGTCGGTGATGGGCAAGAACAATTAGATATAGACGAAGCATTGTCTGTCTTTTATGATAGAGAATAACACTCTGACAATTATTTTAGTGTGTGATCAAGAAATTGAGTTTAGATTGCAGTCGAGGAAAGGAAGGCGCAATGGCTTTTTTCTTAGGTTTTTTTTTTTTTTTTTTTTTTTTGGTATCATAACATATTATCAGATGATTTAGTAATGCTTTTTCTCAATTTGTTTGCTTTCACATGTCTTTTTTTTTTAATTTAAATGACTTATGCAATATGCTGGTTTAATTATTATTATTATTGTTAAATAAAAAGGTACTCAATAATGACGTCAGAATTGATTAAAATTTTAGGCATTGACAAATTCATGTGCAGTATCTGTGTCAGTGCTTCGTATCCTAAAACAAGCAAACCCCTTTCTAGCTCAAACTTTTTACAATTAGGGAAAATTAAGAAAGTGACCAGCTTCCCATACCCTAATTAATAAACCAGCCAGTTTTTTCATGTCTTATATAAACTGGCCTTTCCGTTTGATATTTCACCCGGTCCCACCAAAATGGTCTAGCAAGTTGACAAAGTCAATTTTTACGTTTAAAATTATCAATGTATCCTTACCATAATTCTCATACGATTCAACCATTTCCTTTCCTTTGTTCTTCTTCTTGTTTCCGTCCCCTCTTCTTCTTGTTCCTGTCTCCCTCTGTCAGTAGTCGAAACTAGGGTTAGGGATTTGGGTGTCTGTGGATCTGATGATATTGGGTTAGAGATCAAATAAGGGTTTAAGTATGGGGTTTTTAGTATCAATCGTGGTTTAAATTGGAATCATTTGAAAGCTTGAAATCTCCATTATATATAACCCTAATTGTAAAAAGTTATTGTTGCTTTGTCGAAAGCTTGAAATCTCCATTATATATAATCCTAATCGTAAAAAGTTATTGTTGCTTTGTCATATGAAGTATGAATCATTGGGTACGAATTAGATGACTAATTTAAGAAGACAAAAAAATCTAGGGTTTGAGTTTTTTTTTTTTTTTGCAGTGCATTAATGGAAATATTATTGATTTCAATTTGGGGAAAAACATGCTACAGTTTTACAAAGAAGAAGATGAACAGTTGATTTCGATTTGGGTTTTTTTTCTTGGATGTTCTATATCTTAAAGTTTAATCAATGATTTGGGTTCAGTTGGGTTTATTTCAATTTAGGGAAGAACATGTTGATTTCAATTTAATGTTCTGGCAACTTAATTTTTTGTTTGATATCTTTTTGTAATTCATTTTTGGAATCTTATCGGTATTGTTGTTCAATTTTCTCAGTTGCCGATTAAATTTCTAGATGCAGTGGCTTTTTTTGAAGTTTATGAAACAAATTTCTAATTAGTTTGCATCAATTACGGTGATATATTGTCTTTGTACTAACTAGTTTGTATCAATTGATCGCAAGAAAAATTAATATGTGACAGATCAGTTCCATGAAAAAAGTTTGCTAAGATTGACTGGTTCATGGAAAAATACAAGGAAGAAATGAAGAAGATGAACGCTGAGTCATCGATTTAACTGGAAGACGGTTCATAACACTAACTTGTCCTGGTGAATCGTTGAGGGTTTAAACGGCATTTACTAACTACAATAACTGACATGTGTCCACTTAACTGCCGCTACCTGTTTTTCTGAAAAAACGGGATGGAAAAGGTCAATGTCGGCCAGTTTATATAAAGATTTGAGAAAACGGTCACTTTCTTAAATATGTTTCAAAAAGTTGGTCATTTTAGAAAAAAAGCCCTTACAATTAATGTTAAATGTTACCAGGATAATCTTTCTGGTCGTAGTAGAAGATTATTTAAATGGAAAAAGTGAATTAGAGTTGTAGATTGATGATGAGCGTTGTTATCATTTCGACTGTTGAAATTCAAAAACTCATAAGTGTTGATGGTGGATTTTCAATAAAGGCTAAAATCGTAAAATCATGATCTTGCATGTTTATGACACGACTTCAGGAATGTATGTAAAACTCATATTTTAGGATTCGTGAAAGCTCATTTCACAATCTCTGACTGAGCGTACGTACACCCTTTCAGAGATCTGTATGAATATGTTATTCGTAAAGCCTCACCGGCTGAACTTTTCAACACTTCGCATATTTCATCAACACCTCTATATAGAATCGAAATGATTGGACGGCTCCTAGACATATTGCATGCTAGTATAGAGCATTAACATCTAGGGCTGGCAACGGATGAAAATCCGACGGATTTTAGGAAATCTGATTCCGATAGGTTAGTAGTTATCGGAATTCCGAAATCCGATAACATCCGACGGAATTTTAAAATTCGAATCCGATTCCGATAGGTTAACTTATCGGAAATCCGATAAATTCCGATAATTCCTAAAAATATGAAAAAATTGGGTAAAAGGGATTAAAGATTACTAATCCGGTTAGAAATTCCGATAAATTCCGATAATGTATGATAATTTCTAAGAATACAATTTCCGATAGTCAACATCTTTATCCTAGAGGTAGGAAATTACTAATATATTCCTATGTGTTATCGGATGTTGGAACTTAACAATCGGATGGGGTCTAATCCGATTCCGTTACGTTAATGGGGAAAAATCCGATAAGAAATCCGATCCGACATCCGATATTCGATATAACGGATAAAATCCTATATGATCATGAATTCTCGAAAACGGATTTCGGATTTCGGACTATTATTGACAGCCCTATTAACGTCTTCAGGATGCCACACTGTTCCCTGACTATGTAGAGCGAATATGTATAGAATCTCTTAACGATTGGACGGCTCCTAGACATATTGCATGCTAGTATAGAGCGCTAACGTCTTCAGGATGCCACATTGTTCCCCGACTATGCACAATCAATTCAGAATGAGTATGATGCTTTCATCATCTCATACCTCATTATCGAATAAATAATGCTCCTAGACATATTGCATGCTAGTATAGAGCAATTCATGGATTAAATTCTAGCGCAACATTCATCAATCGAATTCCTAGAAAAATAATCTATTTTATGTCATTACTCCGTTTCATGGCTTATTCCCGACTGAATTTCATGAATTAGTAATAGATAATCAATCTATCTCATTACTCCGTTTCATGGCTTATTCCCGACTGAATTCCATGAATTAGTAATAGATGTTCAATCTATCTCATTACTTCGTTTCATGGCTTATTCTCGGCTAAATTCCATGAATTAGTAATAGATAATCAATCTACTTTATTACTCCGTTTCGTGGCTTATTCTCAACTGAATTCCACGAATTAGTAATAAATATTCGTTGTTCGGGCATCTGGGCCACCACCGAGTAAGCCCCGAGAAAATGGTGTGAGTGTACTTAACAACAATGCACGAACGAGCACCCAAATGCATAAACGAGCATCCAAAAATATGGACGAACGAGGAAACCTATGCAAAATCAGAAAGGAAAATAATTAAAAAATAATAAAGAGGCACACACGGGACCGTGGCCGGTCCCGCGCCTCTTCCTTTTATTTTTAACTTATTTTATTATTTTTCCTCGTCTCTTGAAAACTCCTCGTTTGAGCAAACTTTCTCGTTCGAGCAAAACTCCTAGTTTCTCCATATTTCCTCAAATGATGAAAAATAATAATATAAAATAGGGAAGAGCACGGGACCGGGCCTACTAGCCGGTCGGCCTTTCCCTAGCCGTGGCCGGTCCCACATCTCCCAATTCCTTATTTTATTATTATTATTACTTCCTATATCTCATGAAACTCCTTCGTTTGAGCAAAAACCCGGGTTTTTCCATATTTTCTCAAATATTGCTCAAACTATCAAAAACCAAAAAGCCAAATGGTCACACGACCATCCGGGTTTTCCACGATAAATATTAAAATATCATTTATTTTAATATACTTAAAATATTGGTCGCGCGAGCAAAGTTCTACTTGCTCACTCAAGCAATATCGAGAGTTTCAGTCAAGATCAAACTCTTTTGAAAATCCAAAATATTACTCAAATGCGCACCAGAAAATACAAAAATTCTCAGGATTGAGTCACGGACAATGTGGTGACACGGGCATGCCACCTTGACCGACCAAGGTCGGCCCTTAGGCTTGCAGAAGCCGGTCCCACATCCTATTAACGATTTTGACCTAATTAATCTTCTACAGTTCATATTAGGTTCAAATTCTTTCCAACCAACTTGGAACTTGATCAATCGACCACCAGCCGGTCCCACGACCACCAAGGACGGTGTCACACTCCTTGGTCGGTCCCTCCTCTCTCCATAATTAGGTTTTACCACCTAATGCTCAGACGAACACTACTTTAATAATGATTAAACGATCATTTAATCATCTTTTCACCAACTGGTCTACAAAGGACTTTGGTGCACGCTCCTTCAAGCACTTGGGCGCTACATGGTCGGCCATCATCCCATGTAGCCGGTCCCTCTCTCGCTCATTGTTTGATTTTCAGTAAATCATCAATTGATCAACAATCAACGAAAATTAGGGTTTCAAATCAAATGCTCTGCAAAGCATAATTCTGAACACACTCAAACCTAATAATTTTATGCTGATCTAACAATCAACATTCTAATTAATTATATTATTTGGTTCTGCTACTAATAATTTATGAATCGAGCAATATTGCTCAAACGAGCAATTTTTGCTTAAACTAGCAATATTTATTTTGCTCATTCAACTGGGTTCAGAACTCATTGATACAATTATCAATTGCTCGTCCGAGTAATATTCCTCAATTCAACTATAAACATTCGAGAATTCCATTGATCCAACAATCAATACTCTAATTTAATGTTTGGTCCTGCTACCAACATTTTTGCTCGACTGAGCAACATGGTTCGAACGGACGACCATATAATATTTCTGATTTCTACTATGTCATTCGATCATTCATGATATATTTGATCATAAATGAGCATTCTGCATAATTCAACAATATCTCTGATTTCCTATCGAACATCAGAATAAGTCATTGATTGAGCAACCTCATCGGACGATCATCCAAATTCCCAAAAATCATTATTACCTTGACTGGTAAAATGATATATCACAATTCATCGAGACTCAGCGTCTGAGCGTGTCCCAGCAGACACCTTATGCTCAATCCATGAGTCCTAGAGCATATCACATTCGTTCATTATGCTCGACTCATTAATGCTAAGACTCATTGTCTAGTCAAGTCAACAACTGACTAATTAAATACACGTCTGCCTTGCAGACCCCATGTTCGTGAGACATCAGTCACGTCACATGGGGGGATAATTACTAGGGTTTTGGTCTGGCGGCCTACGGCACGTGTGTTCACCCACGATGAGAAATGTGAGTAAGTCGTGCAAGCGGTTGAGGAAGTTAGCAAAGTAGTGGGTGGACAATCAACCAAGTCTTCGCATGACAAGGAACTGGTTTAACCACGATTTCCCACTTCCCACTCTTTCACTCGAGCAACCGTCACACTTACTGGGATCAATGTGTCTAATGTTCTGGCAATATAAATAAGTTTCTGAACCACGATTGAACAACCAATAATCATCTGGTAAACAACAATTTCGACACACAAGAAATTATAACTCAATCAGTCAGAATTTATTTTCACTTGAACACAACAGTTCATCTTGCAGAAACGTTTAACACATCCACAACCCTTGATCATCATTGATCTCACACATTTCTCAGCTTCCTTCCTACAGATCGACCCTCTTCCCTCTTTGTGACCGAATTGACTCTGGAACGGCCATTGTCTTGGTTTAGGTCGGAGTCCTACAGATTGATCTCTCGAACTCAAAGCACTCCCTTACTGTGCATCTGTTAGAAGAAGGTTTAAACAATTTGCTCGGTCGAGGAGTCCCCGTCCGCACGGTCGTCTCTTCACTTTCCTACAAAACCAGTAAATCATTTTGCCCCATCTACAAGAAGTTAGTTTGGGTATACAATTTTATTTTTTTTGGCGAAATAGGTTCGAAATACGTATACTTCGTCAAAAATATGGGTATACAATTTCAATTTCATATCGTCTTTTAAAAGCAAAAAATAAAATAAAATCTTTTATCAAAAAAATAAGTTTTGCTTTTGACTTTTGATATTCAAGCATACTCCCATTTATTCTCTAAACCAAATAGCCGTAGAGTATGTACCCATGTTAAAAAATTATAGGTTGGTCCAGAACTAAACCCTCACAGGTTCCACCTTTAGCTAAAATGTGTGACTTCTCCATCTTGTGCAACCTGAATATTCTACCACTTGTAGACATCGACATCATCCCCAGCCGGAAGGAAAAAAACAAAAACAAAAAAACGTACCCTCTTATACGTTGTCTATGTATTGTGGGCTCAGCTAAGGAGACAAACCACGGTTTCAGCTAAGCAAGGAGACAAACCCGCACGGTTTAAAATTCCCTCGTTAAACAAAGCCGCTCACAGTCAAAGTCCCTTTAGTGAGAGTTTCTTGCCACATAGAAGCAACAAACTCCCAATGCATTGCAAAAATACTGCTAACTACTTTTAACGAGAGTTTACATGGAGCCGAAGACCCTTTACTCACTTGAAACGAAAACCATGGAACTACCAAAAAAATTCATTTGAGCTTGAATTAGCAGCTTGTATTTTTCCATAGTCATAAGACTCTTATTAACATCAGGAGCCTTATTATTCCATGTCTCTCAAGCCCAAATAAAAACATAACACGTGTCTATAACGAAAATGTAAACCTAATTAACATAACATATTGGGTGTAACAGTGGTGTAAGTAAAACTGAAGATGAGGATAATTGCTATGCTTGAACCCGAAATGATAGAAGAATCAGTAGAGTTCCAAGAGAAACATGGCATTAATTGATATCCAGACTGTCGATTGAAAACTCACTCGGCATACCTCTGTTTAAGTTTTCTTCATATAGAATTACTTGTATCGCCATATGACGTCCCAGCTATTGGTTTCTGCGTTAGGCATCTGATTTTTTATCTAAAAGCTGGAAAGATTTGTATGGAACTGATTGTCTTACCCTGCATGTCTCTAATTAGGTTCATCGTATATACTTCCTCCGTCCCTATATAGATGACCTGTTCATTTTGAAATTTTGTCCCACTAATAATTGATTTATATCATTAAACAATTAGATATTTCTAAAGTTATTCTTTAATTTATTATTGTTAAAATAAGAAATATGTAAAATTTTATATCCATATTTATATTTGTTACGTAGGTGTTTTAATACGCTTTTGAATGATATAAGTTTATGAATATCCGTAGTACACTTTGAGAGATAAATCATTTCTAAATTTACTAGGTATTATCCTTAAGGTGTAATTGCAAAAAATACATAAAAATGCCTTACTCTCCTCCTTGCTTTAAGAATCGTGCAAACTTGAACTAGGTTATCGATTTAGGGACAAATGGAGTATTGTTCTTGAAGGATGTTCTCTTTGTTCTTCGTTTGGCAGTATTAGGGCAGAGCTGGGTTGCGCTAAGAAACATAAGATGCATTTTATAATGAACGAGGCAAGATTTTCTTGAATCAATCTTATTTGTAGATCAATTTCGTGCTGATAAGAAGACAATGCTTAATCACCTTGAAATAGTTCTTGCACTGATTTATGTCGTTAATGTTATGTTTAGTCGAAGCTCAAACACTTTAATCAATAAGTTGTAAATACACATGGTTTCCGACTCCCCCTGGTTAACAAACAATACTAGTCTCTGCCCCCTGCCGGAGCGATCAGACAAGATTAGCGCTAGACATTTTTGGCTGACACGTCTCAAGAATTTTTATGATGTAAGCTTTATTTTTTTATCGCGTGTGGTAAACGATTGCAACTAACAAATACTATAAACTAAATCCTAAAGGGAGAAAACCCTAGCAGTCTCGACCTTTTCACAATTACACAACCTATTTCATCAACTAGGAAAATTCTGGAAAAAAAATAAATCGACAACGGCTGGAGACTGACGATGCACATCCCGCACGAAGTTGTGGTGGAAATCCTGTTACGTCTACCCGTAAAATCCATATAAAGATTCAGGTGCGTATGCAAAAAATGGTGCAAGTTCTTTAAATATAATGGTTTTGTTAACAAGCAACTTAATCATTCTATTAAAAAGAAAAGTTTTACGTTGGTATCTTATTTAAAAAGACTCAAAGAAGTCAAAAAACTCATCATCTGTGAAAAATCAATGATTTATACAGATACGTTGATGGTGGATTTTTGACGAAGGTTATATTCGTAAAATTACCTCGAGAAGATGAGTACAACATCTTCTCTATAGATTATAACCCATCATCAGTATCTCATTTGGTTGTTCAGAAGGTAGATAAACCATTCAACTATATATGTATTGAAATATTTGGTTCTTGTAAAGGTGTGTTATTCATCAAAATCCATCCAGAATTGGCTATGGGTTTATGGAATCCGGCTACGGAAGAATATAAAATAATTCCCGATGTTTCTATATGCTACCAATTGGCTTTACAAAAGAGTCTTATTCCCCTAAAATCCACGGCCTTGTATATAAGTACGGATTTGGGTACAACCAAAAGAGCAATGACTACAAGTTGGTACAAATCGTAAGTCATTCCAATGATGAAATCAAGGTTGCTGAAGTAGATATTTACACATTGAGTTCAAATTCGTGAAAAAGAATCGATTACATGCCTTACAAAAGTATGGGTAGACCGCCATGTGTGTTTATGAATGGAGTATTACACTGGCTAGCAAATCCATGTCCAATTAGATCAAACACTAAGTTCCCACAAGTTTTACTTTCTTTCAGCATGACAAAAGAAGTATTCACCAAAATACCATACTTAGAATATTTTGATGATAAGAAAAAGTTTGAACATAGATCTGATACCTTGGTTCAACAAAGTTGGTACTTGCTCACTATGCCGCCATGGTATGAGGCCCTATCTGATGAGGTTAATACCAGCACGTGTTCCTTGCCCACCGTAAGTTTGGTGCATTGCAGGCGTAGACTATACAGAGTTTTTCTTTGATACATAGGCGCGGACGCCCCCTGACACATATGAAGCCGCCGAATCTATCCCCTGAGCAGACCCAGCCCTGCACAAGATTTTGAAGGCTATCAACCAGGCTCTAGTTTGTTAGTTTTGCAAATTTAATTTACTCAACTACTTCTACTTAACTAGACTATATAAGAACTCTTAACAGTTCAAACTTCAAATTTTGGATTTTACCTTGACCCAGATGATTTTGTAAATCTAGTAAGTACCAAACAGGCATACATCCTGTATCTGGCTCCAAAGCTTCCGAGCCCAAAATGCCGCATCTCTGAGTTTTGAGCCGTCCATTGGTCCGAGAAATCTCTGTAATAGCTGGGACTTTCAACATTTCCTTCTCCAGTAGAGAAGCAACCATCAATCCCATTCAGTTTTCGTATCCGTCAGTCTTCCTCTCCATACCTCAGACTTGCAAGTCCAATTTCAATCAGTTTTTGAGTATTGGTCATCCTCTCCGTACCCCATCTTGCAAGTTACTAGCCAGTTAAATTTCAGTAGAGCTACTAGCCACTACACATCACTGCAATACCCAGCAACAATAGCAAAGCATCCTATCGGATTCCGAAAACCGACACCCTTTTAAGGGCCGATCCTGAAATATCAACCACTCCAGAGAAGCTGTCGGATCCATAAAACCGATTGCTACCTTGGGCTGAAATATCCACCACTCCCCAAAACCCTAGAATCACAAATATAAATACCATCACTTTCCCCAAACTCGCCTCCTTCTTCATTCATTTGCAGAGACAGCAGCAGCCGAGCGGAAAAACCCTAATTGCAGAGAAGATGAAGTTCAACCCAAGAGTATCATCCTCAAGGAGGAAGAACCGTAAGGCTCATTTCACTGCACCATCAAGCGTTCGCCGTGTTCTGATGTCTTCACCACTATCATCTGAGCTTCGTAGCAAATACAACGTCAGATCAGTCCCTGTTCGTAAAGACGATGAGGTTCAAGTTGTTAGAGGAACATTCAAAGGCCGTGAAGGAAAGGTTATTCAGGTTTACCGTAAGAAGTGGGTTATTCATGTTGAGAGGATTACCAGAGAGAAAGTTAATGGATCTACTGTCAATGTTGGTGTTAATCCATCAAAGTGTGTGATTACTAAGCTCAGACTTGATAAGGATAGGAAATCGTTGTTGGATCGTAAGGCAAAGGGAAGAGCTGCTGCTGATAAGGATAAGGGTACTAAGTTCACCACTGATGATATCATGCAGAATGTTGATTGATTGATTAGGTTTATCTCTCAATCTTTCTCAGGTTATTATTATTACTGTTATCTTTGTTTTTAGGGTTTTGAAACTTTCCCTTTTGTTTTTTTAAGACAGATAGTGGGTACAATTTTGTTTCTGGTATAATGATATGCTGTGCGGAATATAATATCAGTCATGTTTTAAATGGTCTTTTAGGGATTTGTTAATTATCAGGTTTTTGTGTTATTTGTTTAATGCAAATGGAACCTTGGATTATGATACCTTTTCTTGTTTATGAAATTGGGTATTTTGGCTAATGGTGTTATTGGAATCACTGTTAGATGCTTTGTTTGTGAGATGCAGTTCACATGTTTGATTCATGTTCTTTTCTGCTGTAGTAGTATGACTGTGAACCAACTTGATTGCATTTGTTAGTATGTTATGGAAAAGCTTGTTGAAGATGTATTATGTATGTTAGTATTTCTGTTTACTCCTAGTAATACATTGTGAGATGAATTTCATGTCATTTCCAAGATCATGACAATAGAAATATCTCTAATGTATGATGAGAATATTGTCATTGTGGATGTTATTTTGTGGGTATCTAGTGAACCTAAAGCTGTGACTAGAATTGTAGAAATCAGGTAATTTACCTTTTAGGCATGTTTAGTATTCAGTTTGTTTGTAAGTATCATTGTTTTGTTTGATGGTCTTCTATAGCACTTCTGGTTAGTTCCCAACTTTGATGTGAAAACTTGCTACATATTAGCAGGAAAGACTTTTTAGACATAGATTTGCTTTCCTGTACATTGTGTATATGTGTTGTTATAGTTTGTCCCAATCTAGCTTGAATACTGGACAGTTGTTTATTTTTAGGTTTTGGACACTGCCCAGTCCCCCTGGGTGCTAAATTCCCACAAATAACTTATGTGCAACTCTATTTATGTTTGGATGACTGTTGTTTGTTCAAGTGGCAACTCTTTTTCAATTCTGTGCACTCTGTGAACAAAAAACCACCATCCAAACATAGTAATACACTTGTTGTTGCCCTAACAACTGTCACAGATTGGTTAACATTATTTGTGAACGAGTTGTTATTTGGGGTTAACTATTTTAGCAGTAGCAGTATTGTTTCGGTTGGCACATTATCTGTTGTCTTCACTGTTTTCAATTAGTGTTGTCAGCTAGTAATATGCTACCTCTTTAACTGATGCTACTTAAATAGTTAATTCAGCTAACACACAACGTTCCTTGGGTTATTGTTATCTTGTTTTTAGAGTTATTTTTTTTATCGGAAGATTGTGATTATTGTTTTCTTTTTATGGATTATAATGCTTGGTGGAATATAAGAAACTCATGGCTATCTTGTTTTAGGGCTTATTGAATTTTGGGATACTTGATTATTCTGATTTTTGTGGGTGGCGATTTATTTACTTAAGCTCCGATTAGGACTTTTGAATTTGAACTTCTGATTCAGTCTGCTGCAAAGTATCATTGCTTTGCTGAGAAGTCTTTTAGCCCACATCTTTTTAATATTAATATTAATACTTAGGACAGTGACAATTTCTTTTAAAATGGATCGACATAGAGCCTATCTTAAATAGCAAGAAGAATGGTTCTTGTTAAACATAGCTTTGCACAGTGAATGTGTAATTTTTTTCTCTAAACCTAGCTGTGTCCAACCTTTCAATAATAGGCAGTTGTTTATTTTAGGTTTAGGACACAACCTAGTCTTACTTAGTGCTAAATTCCCCACAATAAGGATGTCAAAATGTATAGGTCTTGCAGACGGATAATGAAAAACATTTTCTTCTTAGGTTAGATAGTGGCCAAGGAATACAGTTTTTATCAAGATTTCCTTACGAAATGCTGAATATTTGTGTAGTTCTGTTTTAAGTCTAGCTTTGTTTCCATTCAATGAAAATAGAAAAACTTGAGCTGATGCTTACTTGAATGGTTTATTCAATGCAGCTCTGCACTCTGTGATTTTTACCTTTTGTCATTTATACCATGGTATGCGGTTCAGATATAAACCTGAAGATTATTCTAAATTTCGTTTCACTACATATTTTTGAGAAGGCTGAGAAAGGTGTAGGAGTTGAAGGAGTTGTCCATTTAAGTGGTATTGTTTGAAAAGGACTCTCATCTTTTCTAGTCCGTAGTTTAACCGGCAGTGCTAGGGTGGACCGGTTAACATGCCCTTCCACCACACTGCCACAGAATTTGATAGGGGTGGGGTTTTTAAAACATAAGTGGTATTCTAAATCAACAATCGGTGATTTAGAAAAGATAAGGGAGGACCAAAATTGATGGACCAGTCATTGATTGCTGTTTTGGAATCCCATTCAGGTTTCAAAAACCCCTACCGAATCCTGTGGTGCAATACCTCAATTAGTCCACCCGCCGTGGTTTAACTCTGTTTTACTTGGAAGCGTGTAACTCTGTTTTCCGTGGAAGCATAAATTAAGAATCTTATTATTGGGGCTTTAAAGTCAATAATCACAATAATATTACACATTCTATAACCCCCAAAGCTATGTTTAAACCCCATTCTTAGCTTATTAAGAATGGTTCTTAAGAATCTTATTAAGAATGGTTTTTCTTTGGGTCATTAGTAGTAATTCTATAATCCCTTATCCAACTATTTTCAATAATGTCTAAAGTACCCCCAATTTGATTAGTGTTAATTATGGTGATTAACCAAATTAATAATGATTAGTATAAGATTAAGATTAATCATACGACTAATTTTTTTTTCTCATTTTTTTTTTGATCCAAGAAGATGATTTTGAAGAAAAAAAAAGATTAAACTTTTTTGAAAATTTTAAAACACTCGGGAGAACCTTATACTTGAATCCCAATAGTAATTTTGTTGATTCAATATCGATAAAAATTGGAAAAAATATGTTTTTTTTAGTTACGGTTGAGAAATATTGTCGACCCAGCCGTGAATAATAATTTACGGCTCGGAATTGAAGATATCTCAGCCGTAAATTACTTTCATGGCTGGGTCGACAAGAACTCTCATCCGATTTTTTTCTTCTATTTTTTGTAAGTATCAGAAACAGTTACGTATAGGTTTTCCAAGCCGAAAGTTCAAGTTACGGCTGGGGAACCTAGCCGAAAGTAAGCATTTTCGGCGGGGAAAACCTAACCGAAATTAGACCTCTGTTTGTATTTATTTTATGTGATTATCAGAATAGCTTACGGCTAGGAAAACCTAGCCGTAGACACTCTTTTACGGCTGGGAGTTCTTACTTTCCCAACCGTATAGGTAGGTTCAGGGTTCACAGTTGGGAAACATGTATTTTCCCAACCGTAATACATGATTCACGGTTGGGAAAGTGTGAACTCCCAGCCGTTATACAGTTTCAGAAACTGTTTTTTTTTCTTCAAATTAATCGAATTGAATTTTTAAGTCAATCAAAAGTAAAAAAAATGGTGGGTTTTTTTAGTATTTTTTTTTACCATCTCTACGCGATGGAGAAGATGAAGAAGAAGAGAGGAAGAAAAATAATCGATTTTGGTTTCTTTTATGATCATCATCTTCATCACGATGCGATGAAGAATCATGATGTGATGGAGGAAAAGAAGAAGAGAGAAAGAAGAATTATAGATTTAATTTTTTTAATAATCATCATTTCATCATGATGAAATGAAGAAGAAGAAGAGAAGATTTTTTTTTATAATAGTTAATAGGAAAGGGTATATTTGACTTTTACTATTAATTAGGTTTCCCCTGTCCATATTAGGATGTTAGAAGTCAATGAAGCCCCAATAATGGGATTCTAAATTAATGGGTGCCAAGAGAAGTTTGTTATCCTATACTAGGTATCACCCGGGCCTTACGGCCCGGGCTCAACCTCTCATTTCGGTATTGTGCCAATTATTCGTGGTTATTTGTATAAGTTTTTCTAACTTAATTCTATGATAGTCAAGATGAATAAGTGTATATTAAATTTTCTATGTGCAACAATTCTAATAGGAGTGCCCCTTCAAGGGTATACCTCCATCAGAAAGGATGCGAGCCTACATATGTACCTTTGACAACACTGTTGTAGTAAATCAATACAGTAGGTAATTAGCACCGGGATAGTTCGGAATATAGAATAGATATTATTTTTGTTGAATCTCGTTGTTGGTTATCTTGTAGCTAGTTCATCCAAGCACCGTAAGAATACCACATAGTCCGCGATTATGTAGATAATCAAGTACATTTAAGCATCAGAAAAGGCAACAACTAAAAGGGATTACACGACGACTCAATTACAATAACTAACCAACCGTAAAAACCAAAATCCTGCAAAATAAACGAAGTAAAACTGGGAACAAAGAGAATCTCAAATTGATAAATTACTCTTCTTTACACTAACACACTACAACCCAAAAGTCTTCTGGAGTGTAAGAGACCTCACTGACAAAATGAGCACCTGATGCCGACATTACCAATACGAAATTTACTATCTTGGTAGCTTCTATTATCCCAGATTTAACACAAAACAATAAATTTGTCAGAAGCATGCAGTACAAAACGATAAACAACTTGTTCTATAAGGGAAGTTTAAATTATAATTAAAATTATATTTTACAACTTAGCTTCATAAGTGAAGTTTACATTTGGTGTCAGGAACTCTCATTTTGTCTCACTTAGTTCGCCTCTTCAAGTTTCTCTCCCGTTGTTGTTGGAGTTTCTCTATCTTCAATGCCACCTGCATTTGAATACAATTTTATGTTATCTAGTATCGTTAGAATCTACTAATACTAATTTTTTGTTTAAGAATGTTACCTGAATATAAATTGTTGAACAATTCTTTAATTATATATAAAAGTTTTTGTCACCATTTTCAAACTTTGACCTGATGTTGTTATTGAAACAATTTTGGCAAGTAGCTTTCAACATTATTTATGGTGTTCTTTTATGTGCATGAGCAGATTCAATAATTGTATTTCTAATGTCAAGTCTCAAAGAAATACAAATTGAGCAAGTAAAAGTAGTTTGCACTCGATTAGTCAAGAAATCAGAACACATCATGTATATTTACTTATGAGAAACCGACTTCTAATCATGGCCATGTATATGAAAAACTTAAAATAATTTTTGATATTTCAAGTAAAAGAGAACTGTGATTCCAACTGACTTTTAAGGCAATGTCCTTGCTCTCACTCTTTGTCGTGACTTGGAAGCGCCTAAGTTCAACCCCTCCACAATTCTAACCAAAACTTTGATATTTCCACCTTCCGCATTAGACACCTGGATAATGAAATAATTGTGTCGTACTTTCTGTGAGGAAAATAACATAGATCAAGATCCTAATTCTAAATAATCAACAAATGTTACTTATGTTTGCCATAAAATCAATCAACGGAAAATTATTTTCAGAAAAAAGCATATACCATTTAGCTTTTTATGTAGATGCAACCGTATCTAACGACAATCAAAACTTTTAGGATATTTTGTACTTACAAATATCAGTATTGTCCAAATGACATGATCAATCATCAAGCTATTAATCCATAATATAGTTAGAAAGCTATAACTGCACACCTCATCAAGTTTTCTTTTAGCATTTTCCAACCTTCCACCTTCTCATCAAACATTGGGTACTTCCAAAACCTGAAAATACATATATACCATCGCTCACAATCAGTACCTCTACTATCTCCTAAGAAAGAAACAATATATATTATACCCAATGGAACCTTATGGAGAATTTGAAATAATCACCCGCAAATAATGACTAATTTGATAACATTTTAGAATATGAGATCCATACTTACGAAAAATTACTTTCTCAAAGTAATATGAAACTTAGATGTCCATAAATTAAAATAGATGACGATATGATGCCAACAAAGAGACCACAATGAGATTATGCGAGGTGTGGCGTGGTAATGGATCAAAACGTGCTTCTCTAATCTACATTGTCTCCCTTTAGCTTCTTCCACATAAATCCATTATGGTCATCTACCAAATCCCATCCTACCTATTGATTAAGTTGTATCGATCACATCAAATAAACCTAAATTCAAATTAATCAAAATACATTTGAATGATTTTAGGAGTTTGAAATTTGAAAACATTGGACATCTGCTATAAAGATCAAACTGTAGGTAAGGAAACAATCATATCGTTCTTTTTTAATGGTAGATTAGAAACAAAAACGGAATCAAACATAATGACAATTGTAAGGTGCCTCCGAAATCTTCTAATAGGTGATATAGCTTGAATATAGGGTAATTGAGAGGGGCCTCCATGGAATCAAATCAAACATTTAAATAAGTAAAGAAGCAAAAAAAGTATAGGATAAAACACCATGCTTAGTGAATTCTCATCCGACTAACGTACATGATATGGTTTGAATCGCTAGATTTAAAGCTATCCATTGAATTTAAACAATATTTTGGAGTGTATGATTAATGTCTTAGATTAACTCTCATTGACCAACCAATATGAACTACTTAGTTTATGTGAGTTGACTGTTTGGCTGGGAATCCAAATACGACATTGAACATTTTTGAGACGTGGTGTTAGTGTTAATTAACGGTCGTTTGAATAGGACTCAAAAAAAATATAACCCTTTCCTTTTCTTCCGCTAAGTTTGGCAAAGAAGTAAATGTTAATTAAGATGTTAGGTTAGATGCTATTATAGTTGTAATTGAGACTTACTCTAAAACAGTGAGAAAGGAGAAAAGAAAAACTTTTTTCTTTTTCTTTTTCTTCTCGAACATAGAAGACCATGAGGATCAAGCAGGTAAAGAACTAAAACAATTGGTTGTGGAGGTAAAGCATTCCATATTATGTGTTGAAACTTCAAACTAATGACTACAGATTATATAACATTCTGAGAAATGCTATTGAATTATAAGACATCAAAGTTTATCCATTTTTGTAACTCTCGAGTGTTTGATTTCTTAACTGCATTCTTAAAAATTTGAATGCCAAGCCTTATTATTTTCTCCACATTCATCAAATCGAGTATCTTCTTTAGGACGGCTTCCACATTAGAATGACTGATAATTAAATAGATTTTCCTCCCGAAGGGAAGCACATTTGAACAAATGTATATTTACAGAGCAAGAGATAAAACAGAGTTCTATGATCCTGTTCAAATGAAAAGAAAAATCTCATCAACAACCACACCTATAGAGACATGAATATCCACCTGGTATAGGTTACATATGATTCCTCTTTGTCTTTGCACATGATCTTTACATATATACGTTTCCTATTTGAAGGTACACAAGAATACCTGAATAGCTGCTGATTGGAGGTCAAAAGCAACAAAATGCCAAGCCCATCAAAGGCCCACTCCATATGCGTCTGACAGGAATTCCCGGAGCCCTTTGCATTTCCTAAGGCACTTGTCTGCATCCTTGAAGATGGTGTATCCAGTGGATCCAAAGTAAACTAACTAATTAGACCATCGAATTACATGAACGGAATTTTTTTAGAAAACTATTAAGCATGTATACATCAAAAGAAAGATAAACCCCTAGTCTAGTAGAACTTATGATATAATTACTAATACTCAACACGATTTAAGATGGTAGGTTATAGGCTTAAGGATGTTTCACAACCAACCATGCAAAGTATGTTAGCACAAAAGAAGATGATACCTGTCTTACTACCCCAACAACAATAATTATCAAGTTTTCACTGGTTCCAATAGATTTGGATTGGCTCTAGATATAACTTATTAAAAGATTGCAAACTATAGATCCCAAGCCCTTCGATTTTCATGGGTTAGCAGTGTGAGTGATCATTTATTCACTAATCTACATTATAAACAATAACCAACCCAAATGATCCATAGTTTAGCCACTAAAAAGCAGTTGAATAGTATCCCCAAACTCCATATCAAAATTAATTATACAAATATGAAATAAATTCAATGGAATGAAGTATTAACTCAGATTTATTTATTTTTTGTAAAACCAACAATAAACGAAGAAATACAACCAAAAGATATTTTTCACAATATCACCAAATAATAAAAAAAAAGAAAAAACCCAATAGTTTCAGTATAATGTACACATGGAATGGCAATGGATTAACAAAAGAAAGAATCCAAAAAAAGTGTATTAAGGGGAGAAAAGTACCTCGTATCAAGGGATATTCTTCATTGTCAATGTCGAAGTAAGCTTTGTTTTCTCTGTTGTTAAATCATACATGTAGTTCATAAACTCCACAATGTTATGGCTTTGATGCAGTCGTGTTTTTACAACATGATATCATCATACGCAACTCCATACAGTGGCAGCGGGTACCCACTTTCTCAAGAAGTAGCATATCTCGTCCCCCATAGGATCCTGCTACATATTCCCTCCTTTTTTATTACGAATACTTAGAGAGCATTCACCATTTACCACCACATCAAACCTACTAATTGAAAGAACATCCGTTATATAATTCTGAACAATGTTTGTCTTCTCAGAAGACGGCGGTGATGCATGATATTCTCTTCGTTTTCGCAGACTTCGGTCGAATGAGCTTTTCCATGAAGTTGTTCCATTCATCTATATAATCAAGTAATTGCAGATACAACATTAGTGACAACAATACCAACTACAAAAAATTTAAACAATAGCCATAATAAGTCGCACTGTCAATTCTTCCAAGCTATCTGATGATATTTCAAACCTGGGAAGATTTTTTGCAAGTAATATGCGAAGAATACACCATCCTCATTCTCCAGCCAAAGGTCACACTTAGTATACACCGTCTCCTCACTGTAGTAAGGAATCACTGCCACAATAGATAAAAATTAAACTAAATGCGACAAAATTTTGTATATCCAGTAGACAAAATCTAGGAAGTAACGGATAATTAAATCAGTGATGACTACCTTTTGTTTCATTATACTAAGGATCCTGATCATCCAGTTAAAATACCGTAGGTCACCATATGTACATAGATAGTTGAGAAAATATCATTTTCAACAACTGCTACATGTAGGAAATTGGACAAACTCTCCAGTTTCATGTTTTGACAATATCCCAACCATGTAAATTGCACTCAAATGCAATTTTAGGAATATGTCGCACTAAACTATTGTGTCTTTTTCCATGTTAAACTATCCTTTCTGCGACAAATTATCACCTCCAATGAGCAGTACAATATTTTCATTGTCATCCATTTCCTCTCTTACCTGCCGTCTTTGCAGCGCTATATAAGGAAGGCCGACTTTTTCTACCATTACCTAAGTCAGCAATAAAGTCAGATAATAACCCTTTATGTATTGGTTAAAGAGAACAAATACAATTTACAAACTACAACCAGAAACGTATACAAATGCCTATCACATTTCTTGAGATGCCTTCCTAGTGAATTCTCCACACCCTTATTGATAAACTTCCTTTGGAGCCTGATTTTCCCCTAAAAACCAAGCTGCTGAAACATCTAGCTAGAAATGTTTTCCTCCCCGAATTTGTACCTGCATATAGTTAGAGTGAGGATTTTTACTTGCATATACTTGTTAATATTGTAAGTTTGCAATGCAAATAGCAAATAGTAACCATATAGGACTGAATCTGGTGTGAATCGAACACACAACCTTCTGATTTGATGTCAGAGGCACTACCATTGCGCCATAGACTCATATTCATTAATAAACGTTTTGAGCCATGAAACTCTGTTCTGAAAGAAATTTAACATGTGAAAATCAAAAATCTAAAGGAAGAACACACCCCTGCTTTTACGAATCTACCAAAACATAATTGCACCAAAAAAATATTAAGTTTGATCAAAAAATGCAAGTTAACTTTCACACTCTTTCTTAGTTGGAATACCATAACAAAATATTTCATTAAGGCAAGTCAATTAGCTCCCTCCATATGTCACAAAAACGGGACGAAGGTGACCCAACTCGAAGCAAACTCTTCATATTTGGTTATGGGTTTGTAACCATATTCATATATAGCGGACAAAGTATTTTGCTAAAGATTAAAAACTAAAAGCCCATGAGGATATGCATGATAAGTTCAATTTAATGTGTAAATATGGGATGTATCACTACTACATCCATCAGTTTCATCTGCATTTGCTACTACATGATCATCATCCACGGAGCTAGCACCTATCCATACTCTACCTATCTGATTCTACATTACATGGTCACCTGATGAGCTACTATTCTATATTAAGCAAATAAGTTGACTGCTAATTAGAAACTTGGCTTTTCTCTGTTATGCTAGAAATAAATTTATCAAGTCCAACTTATCATTGTCGAGAAGGTTCCTTTTCCACCAAGCTATGGATGGATATTCTATATTTGCTTCATCCTCTTTTCAACTGGTTGGAAATTCCACAACTTATTTTGCTTAACATACACTGTGATTGAGAAGACACACTGAATAATTCTGCCAGCAGTGTTAACAAACTTAAAATAACAGATGGCTTGCTAGCGTTAAGCACAATGTCAACCGTTGTCAATGCTAATGACTTACTTACATGTCTCTTCTAACAATCTCCACTCATGTAGCATAGTTTCAATTAGTTATAACTCTTCTAAATAAGAGAAAAGAAAAACCAAAAGATTATTTTTTCCTATATCTTCAAAATTGATCCAAGAGTATACCTGAAAAGTATTCACAGAAAGTTGGCATCGATGGCATCTAGCCTTCACTTCATGAAAAGATGAAACATAATTAGTTTATATTTGTAATCTAAAAAAGCTATAATTAAAACACGAATTGAAGAAAAAAGATTCATAAGATGTTATTCAAAGGGAAACAAATACCTGGAACAACCATTAATCTTCAAGCCACTCCTTAACAGGTCTTATTTTATCATTTTTTTCCTTCCACTCATTAGCAACACGATTTGTAGATACTTTAGCTCCAGCCAGCTCTCTCTCTCTAGAATCCTAGAAAATTTTAGAAGATATAATCTAGAATTTGACGATCACCCAACAACCTTAATCTAATGAAGTCTTCTGAAAGAAAAACTAATCCATATGAAAGTTAAGAAAGTAAGATATTTACATCTAATTCAAAAATATGACGCTCAGCTAGAAAAGACTCCTCAAGTTCTATAAAAAGTTTGGCCAAGCTTCTCATGAGACTATCTCTGTAGTTAATAAAAATAACATAGTTAGCCTAATTTTATCCATTATGTAGAGAACATAGGTAAATGATATTATACTTGGTGTAATCCCTTAATTTTTTTATTTTTTTATTGGAAATCATCATTTATGATACTCAATGCTCAAATGCAACTAAATAAGTGATGCCTGATAAACCCTCAGGTAATTGAGCGTTGCCAAGTTAACGTTAGTGAGATCCAGGGCTTGGTCTTTCAGAGATTAGAGCTATTCAAATAATGAATCAAATAAATTTACCTTCAGGTAGAAGTCTGGAGGAGAGTGAACGGTCTGTGCATCACCTACAATTACTTTTAGTATCCCTGTCATAAGAATATTCAAAAGTTAGTTTATGTTTAGAAACCTTTAGATTCCCAAGAAACATTTTCATTCTGGTTTCAAGAGAAAAAAATAATCTAGTGAACCAATAAAGTAGAACTTGACACTAGCTAAGTAGAGTGCATCCCAGTAAAAAACTACACTGGTTTCCAGCTATTGCCTACACTGCCTTGCAACAAATAACCATGCATATACGTAATAAATAAGGATTGACACAAATAGAGATTATTCAAATGTTTCATTATGGTTTCAAGAGAACAAAATAATCTAGTGAACCAACAAAGTAGAACTTGACAATGGCTAAGTAGAGTGCATCCCAGTAAAAAACTACACTGGTTTCCAGCTATTGCCTAAACTGCCTTACAACAAATAGAGAATCAAACAACAAATAACCATGCATATACGTAATAAATATAAGGATTGACGCAAATAGAGATTAGTGTAAACTGGTAACCAAAAATGGTCCAGCAATTTTTTGACCTGGGAAAGTCCATTGAGAACTTATCTTCATCAGAATCCTGAAATATGCTTGTTGCCGACAGTTTGAAGCATAAATGTAGGTTTGTGAGCTGAGTGCCTGGAACAGAGAATAATAGGCAGGGGAGAAACCCAGGGTTTTAATTTTTTCATTGTTTAAGGGTTAAGTGTAAACTTGAATTCAAAAGTGGAAACGACGTGTGATCTACCACTAATCTGTTTTCTACCAAAAATAAAGAGTGAGCACGACATTTTTAGGCTCAGATATATGGCAACGATGAAGCTGTTAATGATAAGAAAGGAAATTTAGAGAATATTAAAACTGGTTGAAAAATGTGGTTAACCTATTCCATCGAAAGAATGTCAATGCTGGGTAGCGGGTGAAGTGTTGGCTGGTAGCATCCAACACACCAACAATGGTCGACCCATTACGGGGTTGTGCTTCAAGGCGGAGCAGATACCTATACCGAGAATTTTAAGACATGTTAAACCTATATACTTTCTAATTACATCGAAGAAAATATCTTTGGGAGAATTATAGTAGTAGTTACTACATTAATGTCCAGGCTATAATTTTTTCTAATTACATCGAAGAAAATATCTTTGGGAGAATTATAGTAGTAGTTACTACATTAATGTCAAGGCTACAGTTCTTATGAAGAAACGTGATGCATCTCTTAAAAGAACAATTGATTGGCCTTTTTCATCAACTGGGAAACTAACAGATACATCTCATTCCTGGGCATGAACAAAATAAATAAATGGAATAAACATAACAATGAGAAATATCAGCAATAATAAGTAAAATGCACCAAATTTTCCTATAACAAATGACAATATGTACACCTAAGGTCAAGACTCTCTAAATGACATACGGAACATGCCCATGTGCCCCCCTTCTACCTAAAATTGCATATTACGAAGCAAAGGATTGTATACAGGATAATTGTATAATTAAAGATAAAAGTAGATCAAGGATGAGCTTAAATGAAATAATAATAGGTCGATGCTGATGATGACTTAAAAAATGAAAAATGAAATATATGTACCAAGTTTTGTTTGATGAACCTCCCATTGTTCAAATTAGTCTCTCTCCACATACAAAAACAAAACAAAAATCAAGTACAAACAGAAGAAAAAAGTGTAGGTATATCGTTTTTATGAAGAGAGGAAAAGGAATCGCAGAGGTAGAAAAAGAATCCGATTAAAAACAAAAAAAGAAAAGGTGAACATAAAAAATTATCTTCTTTCTACAGTGCATAGAATATGAGTTACATTCTAATAATGCATATAACTGGAACAGTTAATCTTTTTAAAGTTGCATATGTTATCATCGAGCATCACCATATAGCACACACGACCTGAAACAGGAAGAACTATATTTGTGTCTACTGAGTTTAGGCATCTGATTTAAGAATTATACGCTCTCATCAATAGTTTTTACTTGCTCTGATCAATAGTTTTTACTTGATTAGTTATAACCATACTAAGTTGCATTACTAAAAGAAAACTTACTTAATCACTGAATGTTCCAACTACATACGGAAGGAAATAACACTTAACAAACAAAATTATATGAGAGGGGTTATGAGACTACCAATCTCTTTTCCAGGATTTGCTGAAGCAGGTTACAGGACACTGGATCTTCTACGTCCATGTTTTGAGAAGCTCGGAGTCTTTAGAGAAGCTAGCACTTCAAGTTCAAATGCAACTTAATCAGAAAAACAAACACAAAATTTCAATAATTCTTTTTGATATTGCGAATCTCAATAATTAATACTGCATATATACCTCCATTTGTGATCAACCCATGTGACCCTAATCGTCGTAATTTGTGCAGAACTTACATGATCTACGAACTGCAAAAAAACCCAATTAACAGACGTTATCATACACATTATCGTTGGGGAAGCACATTCATCACTTGTGAACACATCATCATCAGAGTTTGTTTCTACATAAATGACATAATCATAAACTGCATCATACAACGATAGGTATATGAGATAATGCATCTTAATCTGGCAGAAAAGGGGCCTGAGAGGTAACATTCGTGGCGCATATGAACAATGATTAGAACCATAGTGTCTTCATTCATAAAGCCTCATATTTCATTCCTTTTGTTGTTTCATCCAAAAAAGAAAATTAGGTAGTCAAGATCAATAAAGTTACCAACGATACTAACGGAGCCAAAAATTAACAAAATTAGATGGTAGAATCTTCATGGTTGAGTTTTTACAGACCCCATTATTACTTGTTCTACTTTTGAACACTAATTTTTAGTTCATAGATTTATATCAATAAAAATGTTGCAGAGACTATTATTGAATTTCGAGATTAGAGGGGATTTTTTTTTAAAAGAACTACTTATTATGAAACATCTTGCAGCAACTTGCCATAAAATCTTAGAGATATTCACTGGAGTTAGTCTTAGAGATATTCACTGGAGTTAGTCTTAGAGATAAACCTTTCCTAATTCAGGAATCAAAGTAATGCAGCACAGGTAAAAAAAAATGGCTAATCTAGTACAGGATTTTACTTTATAATCTATAACAAACTCAGAAAAACAGCAAGGCCTGTAGCATTTTAAAAAAAATCAATTAACATTAAGAAGTCATGTTAATTTAACAGATTCAACAGGTAACTGTACAACATAGATTATTGTTAGGAAGGCTTATAAGGATTAAAATCCCAGCAACTTGCTAGTAAGGCTATGCCCACAGATCCAAATTCCCTGACTGCTTTAGGTGAACCAACCTTTTTGTACGCTATGATGATTGTAGAACAAATTGTTTACGCAAACCACACTTGTAAGTTAAATTGTTAGAGGTGCTTAGTGCTTAGTAAAGGAAGTGTTAATACGTATATTTACAATTCAACGAACTTCCATATACTGGTCTTCTCCATTTAGAAAACATGAAAGTATTTACCGATATTTTTATGTTCAATATTGTTAACATGTACACAAATTCATGCAATTTTCGGTCTGTCTTCCATTCTAAATCGAATCATATATCTCTAACATGTAAAGGAATCACAACTATACCTAACACTGAAGAATCTTCAAAATAATAACCAAAGCGGGGAAATATTAATAATCGCAGGGCTCAAATACTCTACTTCTAAGCTTTACTTCATGTCCGATCTTTTGGAGGTAGTAGATGTATTTGACGATCCACAAATTAGCTTCATCAATATAGAGAACCAAAATCAAATGTGTTTCAATTCTAGGAAAGAAGTCACTCATTGCATCTCATGTACAAAAATAGCACCATAAGAAAGTAGAAACTGCAAAAGGATAATGAAAATAAACTTCTTGATTTATTAGATACTCACATAAAAATGTTCAGCGTGGATGAGTGGAAGATCCAAAGACTTGAATTATGCGACAAACTTTCTCATTAAAGCCATGGAACTAAGATCCAGCTCCAATACCTCAATTTTAGCAGAATTATTTCTTTTATTATTATTGCTTCTTTTACGGTCAAACCGGCAGCTGTATTCTTCCTTCCATGGCTAGTTGAACTGTGTACTGTACTACTACGATTAGTTAACAGAATTAATGGAATTGAATCAAAAAATGAACAGAATAAACGAACTCCGCCGTAGCAGCCTTTGGTTACTTCATTAATCAAAACTTAAGCCAAAAATGGAATTGTTCTTACAAAATAAAGGAAGCAAAGGAGAGGCCAATTCAGATCGGGATTAACTAATCCCTATGTGACACTTGTCACTTAGCTGTTAGCCACCAGATAATGCTAACTACACCCAGTGATTTGATAAGGGCAGCCCAAAGCTAGCCATGTCATAGGCAGGCATATGACAAATACCTCCCCCAGTACCAAATCCTTGTCCTCAAGGATTAAACCTTGGAAAGTGGTGGTGAATGTGAGCAGTGTCTTCCCAGGTTGCGTCTTTTTGGTTGGCATTGGTCCAATGGATGAGAAGTTACGGCACAGTAACCCCATTGCGGATAATTGATCTGGAAGCAAGTGCAGCAGCAGGGATGACCAATAGTTGACCTTTGCTGTTGATGATGGGAAGGCTAGGTGCAGGGGTATGCTCGGCTCATATCTGCTTCTTTAGCTGAGATACATGGAATACAGGGTGAATTCTAGCTTCTGCAGGTAGCTGTAATCTGTAAGCTACACTGCCAATTCTCTGTAAGACAGGGAATGACCCATAATATTTAGCTACCAATTTCAAATTCCTTCTCAGAGCTACAGATGCCTGCCTGTAAGGCTGTAGTTTTAGGTAGACCATATCACCCACCAAGAAGCTTCTCTCTACTCTGTGTTTGTCAGCATATAACCTCATTCTTTCCTGAGACTTGTGGAGAGAATCTTTTAGGAGCTCCAGAACAGCATCTCTCTGTTTTAAATATTCCTCAACAGCAGCAACAGAGGTGGTAGTGGTGGAAGAAAAAGCCAAGTGGGGGGGAATTATAGCCATACAGAGCAGTGAAGGGACTTACCTTCAAACTGGAGTGATAGTTGGTGTTATACCACTATTCAGCCAGAGGTAACCATTGATGCCATTTCTTTGGTTGATGACCACACATGCACCCGAGGTAGCTCTCCAGGAAAGAATTGACCCTTTTAGTTTGGCCATTAGTCTGTAGGTGGTAGGTTGTGCTGAGGTTGAGTTGTGTTCCCATGGCTTTGAATAAGTCTTGCCAAAAATGGCTAGTAAACACTTTGTCTCTGTCAGACACAATGGAAGTGGGAAGACCATGGAGTTTGAAGACATGAGAGATAAATTATCTAGCCACAGAAGAGGCTATATATGGATGATGCAACCTTATGAAGTGTGCATACTTGGTCGACCTGTCTACCACCACTAAAATGACAGATTTACCTTCACTCATTGATAACCCTTCTACAAAGTCCATAGAGATGTGCTGCCAGGCATGATCAAAAATGGGTAAGGGCTGCAATAAACCAGCAGGGAAGGTGTGTTCATGCTTATTTCTATGACAGATGTCACAGGTAGATACAAGCATCAGTACATCTTTCTTCATTATTGGCCATAAGAAGGTGGCTTTGGCTCTCATATATGTGGCTTGGACACCAGAATGGACACCAACAGAAGATGAGTGTATGGATGCCAAAATTATGTCTTTAACAGCAGAGTTGGATCCAATGTAAAGTCTTTACTTGAACCTAAGAATGCCCTCAATGTAGGAGTAATGAGGAAGTGTGGAAGGGGAGAGAGCTAGTTGTACAATGATGGTCTGCACCTTGTGGTCACCAGAATAACTGTCAATGATTTCTTGGGCCCAAGCTGGCTTAGAAACAGAGATTATGTGATAGGCAGCAATAACATGAGATCTTATGGAGAGAGCATCAGCAACCTTGTTATCAGATCCCTTTGTGTATCTAATTTCATAATCAAAGCCCATAAGCTTCATCAACCATTTCTGCTGTAAGGGAGTGTTGATTTTTTGTTCAAGGAAATACTTAATACTTTGGTGGTCAGTTTGTATAATGAAATGATTCCCTTGTAAGTACTGTCTCCACTTTGTAGCAGCTTGGACAATAGAGAGTAGCTCCTTCTCATAAGTAGATAAGGAAGCTGCTCTTGTCCCAAGTGGTTTGTTGTAGAAAGCCAATGGTTTACCTTCCTGCATCAGAACAGCCCCAAGACCAGCATCACAAGCATCAGTTTGCAGCACAAATTATTTGTTGAAGTTTGATAGAGCTAAGACTGGAGTTGTAGACATTGCAGCCTTGAGTTGGTGAAAAGCTGCAGTAGCTGATGGAGACCACAAGAATGCATTCTTCTTTAGTAGATTGGTGAGGGGCCTGCTGATTAAGCCATAGTCCTTCACAAACTTTCTGTAGTATCCTGTGAGATACAAAAATCCCCTGAGCTCCTTGAGGTTTGTAGGAAGTGGCCAATTTACCATTACAGAGATCTTCTCAGGGTCAGCTTTAACCCCATCAGCAGTAATGATATGTCCTAAATATTCTAGCTCAGTTTGGCCAAAGAAACACTTAGAAAAATTGGCAAAAAGCTTGTGCTTCCTCAAAATGTCCAATGTGGTTTGCAAATGTGAGATGTGCTCTTCCAGGGTGGAACTGTAGATAAGGATATCATCAAAAAATACTAAGATGAATTTCCTTAAATGCTCTTGAAATACCTCATTCATGAGGGCCTGGAAGGTAGCAGGGGCATTGGTGAGTCCAAAGGGCATCACTTTGAACTCAAAGTGACCATGGTGAGTTCTAAAAACTGTCTTGTAGATGTCAGCAGAGGTGACTCTAATATGATGATACCCAGCTTTTAGATCAATCTTAGAGAAGAATTTCTTACCATGTACCTCATCTAAAAGTTCTTCTATGATTGGAATGGGAAACTTATCCTTAATGGTGATGCTATTAAGCTTCCTATAGTCAACACAGAACCTCCATGTGTTGGCCTTCTTATTCACTAGAAGTATATGAGCTGCAAAAGGACTATGACTAGGTTGTATAATGCCAGACTGAAGCATATCCTGAACCAATTGTTCCACCACTGACTTTTGAATATTGGGACATTTATATGGCCTCAAGTTTACTGGTTCTGAGTTTGGTTTGAGGGGAATCGAATGGTCCAAACTCCGTTGAGGAGGAAGAGTCTTGGGATCAGAGAAAACATCTGAATAATGGTTAAGGAGCTCTGAAATTTGAGTTGGAGGATTGGGTGGTGGGGTGGATGTGGAGATGGTGAAAAGTTGACCAATAATACCATGAGTGTGTTTCTTAAAAAATCTCTTAACTACAGGACCACTCATCATTCTTAATGAGGCTTTATTGTGAGATCCGGTTAATGTAATATTCTTACCATTATGTTTGAAGGAGATGCTAAGATTGGATAAGTTGAAAACCACATCACCCAACTGCCTGAGCCAGTCAGCCCCCAAAACTAAATCACAACCACCCAATGGTAACAACCTCAAACTGCCAGAGAATTTGTGAGCATCTATTGTCCAAGACAAATTTGGGCAGAGCCCATTACTGATGGTTCTGTCACCATTTGCCATAGTTACCAACATGCTAGCAGTATGCTCAATGGAACAATTGAGAGACTTGGCCACCTCAGTATCAATAAACTATGGGTGCTACCAGTATCTATGAGCACTGAGATAGCTCTTTTCTTAATAAATCCAGGAATTCTAATTGTTTCACCAGAATTATTACCTGTTAAGGCATGAAGGGAGATTTCCATATCACTTTCTATTGGTGAGTCCTCCTCAGCAGTATGAATCTCTTCCTATGATTCCAATGATAGCTCCTCAGCCTCAGTACCCACTATCAAACAAAGATGTTGCCTCTTACAGACATGGCCCCTTCTGTATACTTCATCACAATTGTAACATAACCTCTGTGCCTTCCTAGCATGTACTTGCTCCGGTGTTAGTCTTTTAATGGGAAGTGATGAGGGTGACTTAGGTAGTAATGAAGAAGTATAGGTGGTTTGTTTTGAAGGAGTATGTGGTAAAGTGGTAGGTTGAGGATAAAAATGTTTAGTGGTGGAAAAAGAAGCAGTAAAGGATTTTGGAGTAGGCTTGGCAGTTTTGTGTTGGAGAGAAAGTGTTTTTTCTTGCATTCTGACTAAAGAAAAAGCATGTAAAAGATTTTTGGGACCAAACATAAGCACAGGTTCTCTCAATTCTTCCTTTAAACCCCCTATAAAGCTCTGAATGAAGTAATCCTCAGGAAAGTCTGGGTGTTTACTCAGTAATAAGGCCTTCAAATATTCAAATTCTTCAAAATAGACATTTACTATGGTTAACTAAGATAACTTATTAAACAAACCCATTATATTCTCATGTGCAGGATTTTCCAATCGCAGACAAACATTCTCAACTAATTCTGGCCAAGATATATGATGTTTATTTAAACGAAAATTCTCAAACCATTTACCTGCCTTTCCATCAAGGTGTATAGCTGCCATTCCATCTTTGTTAAACTCCGGTACAACTTGCATCTGAAAATAATATTCACATTTATGAATCCAGCTCTTGGGGTTGTCACCATCAAAACGTGGAAAATCCATTCTCGGTGGACGATGATGAAATTCACGGCCTCCGATGTAAGATTGGAAGCGAGGTCCATTAGCGTCATGAGAAAAACCATGTTGATTTCCCCCAACTCCACTGTGTTCCCCTGATTCAAAACCTTTAGTTGAAAAAAAAAATCCATCTGCGATTGTATTGTATTTGTTAGATTTACCATATGAGATTCCAAATTAGCTTTCATCATGCTTTCGAAATCATTCTTGGTAAGCATCGAATCGAGTTGAAGTTGAATTTTATCGATCTGAGCTTGTTGCCGATTAGATGAATCAGTTAGCTCTTTACAAGTTTGAGTAACCATGATGAAAGAAATTTTTTTGGTGATAGGAAGGAACGGCTCTGAATACCAATTGTACTGTACTAGTACGATTAGTTAACAGAATTAATGGAATTGAATCGGAAAATGAACAGAATAAACGAACTCTGCCATAGCAGCCTTAGGTTACTTCATTAATCAAAACTTAAGCAAAAAATGGAATTGTTCTTACAAAATAAAGGAAGCAAAGGAGAGGCCAATTCAGATCGGGATTAACTAATCCCTATGTGACACTTGTCACTTAGCTGTTAGCCACCAGATAATGCTAACTACACCCAGTGATTTGATAAGGGCAGCCCAAAGCTAGCCATGTCATATGCAGGCATATGACAAACTGCATGCATTGGAGGACCACGTGAATCCTCTGAGCCAGTACAATTTGACAATCCTGCCATCACATTTATAATAATTAGATACAAATCCGAAAATTCGAAAGAATGGGAAGGTGCTAAATGCCTCTGAAATTCAAAATCATGAAGACTAAATGAAGTTCCTCGTCAAATTCAGAAAAATTACTCTCCAACGCAAAATCACACCTCACATCATGTGGAATTCTTCAGTATCAAGTAAGCCAAAAAATTACCATCAATTCTAGGAACCGATGAACCAACGATTTGACGAATGCTGAGATGTAAATCAATTAACAATACCCAAAAACATTAAAAATGCACAACATCCCATCACCACTTTTCTTTCCTCCAATTTTTGATTCATCGCTTCTAACTCATTCATCCTATTCATGATTCAGATCTCACCTAGTTACTATCACCAACGAATAATCAATCAAAATAAAGAAAAAACCCTAATTTTGATCCATTAATTAAACTATCAAAATATTTAGTACCTGAACAGGTGATTCGAGCTTTTGTTGAAACAAATCTTTATTTTCTTTAGATTTTTTTCCAAAGCATAAGAGAGATTCGACAATCATGCTTGAGATTCATCACTTTCACGTCTCCGTTTGAAGAATACTGATTTTTTTTCTCTGATTCCTACTGAGGCAAAAGAGCGAAAGGGAGAAGTATTTGATAAAATTAGGATTTAGATGACGGATTCGCACCCACCCACCCATATTTCGTTCACCACACCGATCCACTTAATAGTCCCGTAACTTTCCCAGCCGTCCAATGGAAATAACCATCCGGAATATCCCGACCACCAGATGAGGGTCCTCGTTAAACGTCGTTCGTCTAATAGCCTTAGCTATCATGGAGACAAACCTCATACGTTTTTATAACAATGATGTCCGTGTCATCTTGAGATTCCAAATTCCAAACGTTTCCTTTACCCTAAAAATGTCTACAGAGATGTCTAAAATGCCCCAAAAGGTACTAAAGCAGTAAACCAAATGTAGTCTCTCTTTGTGAAGAAAATGGATTTCTTACGCTGAGAACGCCTAATAATCAAGCCTAGCAAAACGTAAAAGAATCAGCTCAAAAACGAGTATGGGATAGCTTTATCACTATTGGAGAATTCCGGGTTAGATAATAACACTAAACTTTAAACCATCTTAAGAGCAGTTGACATAGAAACATGTAAAGAGGAATAATTGTTCTATCATGTGGATGAGCAAGTTAGATTTGGAGCAAATTAGATTTTCCACTATGATAAGTTAGCATCAGACGCTAGTTAACTAGGTAAATATGTCAGAAAACTTGATTTGCCCATCAGGACACATTCTTTTTTACTGGTTCACATAGGTAAATATGTCAGGAAATTTGATTTGCTCATCCACATGGAGGACAAATATTCTTTTCTATCGGTTGATCTCATCTTGAATTTTCCGATGGAACGGTTTGATAATGGTTATTTTTTAGTATTAAGTTTGGAAGAGAGAAAGGTTATTGATTGGTGATGGAGTCCATGCCTTAGTTAATTTTTATTTACTAGTACTTATTTCTCTATATGTTTTCCTTTTCTAAGAAAAAGACATTCAACACGAAAACATCCTAAAGGTGCATTACTTGTGCCTCCTAATATTCTTTGTGCAACTATTACAGAAGATGCTTCAAAATTGGCGAAGTCACTGGTTATGAAGTCAAGTTGATTTCCGTGAGAGCGAAAGTAAGAGAATCAACTGTTTGAGAATAGTAAAGCTTTCAGTAAATTTGCATTTCTCTAGGAAAAATAAAAGGGTTCAATCGCTAAATTTCCATGAAGAAATCTGACTAACAAAAGACCCGCAGCTAAAAGCTTCCTCACATTCCAACAGAATTGCCTAGTTCACCATTACTAGGCAATCATCCGTATATACATCCCTGCTGGACCAAAAATCTACTGCAAACTAAAAAAGCAACAACGTTCAAGAAAACAAGAGAGCAGAAACCAGAAATCTAAGCTTCACACCCCATATCCAAACTGCTGCCACTACTAATTACGGCGTTCTGCCCTGCACCGGTCTTCATCTACTCCCCTTTAATCTTCTTGCCTTGTTCACTTGTTATGACGTTTTGTCCCAAATAGGCACCTGAGTTGAGCGAAACAAAGCTTTCCAAGTACGTTTCCATACAACCTGAATAATAATCGGCTGGGGAGAAACCACCAATGTCCATATCTATAGCTAACTCATGTTTTGGGTCATACAAAACCAGTTTGCTATCATCTTTGAGAAATAGAAGCATACCATGAATAAAATCCCATAAAACCATCTTAAGATACCTCATGGATCGCATCATTGAACGATTGGTAACGGAGTACATTTTAGTCCAAGATTCTCTAACCCCATATTCCTTCATTACCCATACCGAAATCTCGCCAGCCTTGAAAATTGAGAAAAAATTACCTAGTATGACAGAAAGGCACCCTCCGCTCTGGAACTCTTATAAGGATCATCACTAATCAGCAATTCTTGTAGTCCTGAATTAAGTGGAACTTGTTTGAAAATATCATGCTCGACATTGAAAGAAACTATAACTCTAGAGATGGATTTATGCTCTTGAGCAAGACTAGCACATGGTGCCTGTATCCAGTGCAAAGCTCCACTAGCACGGATTAGATTCTGAACTGTACAGCGTAAATACAGGTCATAAGAGAACTCATATGGTATTGTCTTCCACAAATTCGTTCTCAATGTATATACCTTCACCTCACAACCACAGCAAACCCCATTACGCTTATCATAACATACCCTGAGTCTTAAAATCTTGTAATCATCGTCAATGCGACCGTACTCTAGTCCATACAGGTGGGAGTACTGATAATTCTTGACACTGCCTGAATTGGCTGCAATTGGATGGTCATCTCCAGGCTTTGGTATCTGCTTAATTTCTGCAGTAGATGGATTCCACAACATAATATCATTCTCTTCTTCACTCCAAGGATTATTCATTAAAACCAAACCATTGCAAGAACTATAAAAAACAACATCCTTTTTAGATTTGAACGGATCTTCAATCATCTGGAGATCACCCTCTTTTCTGGGTGATAACGGTGACGGTGAACCGGCCAAGTTAACTGTGAAAATTGTATTCCCAGATATATTTTTTTCCTTTGGTGGAGCTTTTTTTCATGGGGTGGTAGTAAATAAGTAAAGTGAAGTTTTGATTTTGAATGCTACGGTTGATATGAGATTTAACAAGATTTGGGTCTTTGAATAAATTATAACACCTGTGTTTACATACACACCTGAATCTTACTATTGATTTTACGGGTAACTTTGAGAGGATGTGTAGGATCGCATCATCTGGGAGGCGCGAAGATGTGGTGACCCTTTCTTCTGCTGCTGGTGTTTGTGAGGATTTTTGCTTTTTTGGCGAGGGTTTCTTCATGGTTGAGTAACTTAGATCCGCCGCAGAGGAAGAGATAGATAGGGCTGCTGGTGTTTGTTTGTGATGAACAGAGTGAGAAACGAAACAATCCAGCTAGGTTTTAGTTTTAGATTTTCTTCAGGTTGAATTTACTATTTTAACCGCAACATCATAGTTAATTACCGACTGGCAATTAGGCCTAACGGCTAGCCCATTTAGCTAGGAGAAAGATTTGCAAAAAAAAAAAAAAAAACTATTCCACAAGTAACTTAAATTGCAGCCCTAAAAATCAGTTCTAAAACAGACAAGATACTGTTGATTTGCCACAGCCATTCACCTGCACAAAGCACAGCCATGATCTCTGCTATGAAATTTGTTTGCCACCCTTCAACTGCAACAACAAAACTACCTGAACTGCATTAATCAATAAATCAATACCCAGCAGCACCTGGATTGGCTCTTAAGGTCCCATCACAGGAAAGCAGAATTTGATGACCCAATTCATTGGAAAGGTGAAAGAAGCATTCCACCACCAATCTTAATCGTGAACATGGTATTCCCACTGCACTTTTTTCTTTAAGTGGAGTTTTGTTTCTTGGGGTAGTAGAAAATAAGTAAAGTGAATGATTCTGGATGCTATAATTTTATTGAAAAAAAGAAATACAAGAACAAAACACACTCTAGAGCAGCAACAGAGAATGGCAGAAGAACCAATTCACATTGCAAGCAAAGAAAACACTAACAAGAAAAAACACAAGGCAGGCAAAGAACACCAACAGCAGCCGAGATAAACCAAGCAAACAACCAAAATCCTAAACAAACAGCTATCTCTTCTCGGCTGAGGTTCTTTTCCCACGACTTAAGTTTGTATCGCTAGGTTCTCCATTCCAGTTAAGCCTAGCAGAACCCCTTCACCACCACCGTTCATTGATGTCAGCTCATTTTGCCCATTCTTCTGGTTAGATTGTTGTCTATGACTCCTACATTTAAGCCTTCATTAGCTACTTCCAGGTTCTCATTAGCCAAAGAACAATTACCACTCCATTGTCACAGAGCCATCACGAATACGATTCAAGTATTCAACTGCTCCTTGTTAACTTTCTCATTGAGACCTTTCTTTGGGCAGTAGGAAGGATAGTGACCAAATTTTTTGCAACCATCACATTTTGAGGGCTTAAATTCATAATTTACCGGAAGTTCCTTCTCAATCGTGCCATCATTTAACAGAGGTATAGAACTAGGATAAGTGAAATCAAGATCAATTTCAACACACACTCTAGCACAACGTAATCTGGTCCTGTTAATAGTATCAGCATCAGCCATAAGATACACACCTAAGCAGCTAGAGATTTTGCTAAGCCCTTTAGCATTCCATAAGTGAAGAGGCACGCCATATATGAACACCATATTGGAATTGTCTTCAAATCAGAAAGATTCTTTTGGATCAAAGGAGAACATCGTCTTACGACAAAGAGACTGTTGCATATGGAGATTAATCGTTGCTCTAACACCAATCTGTAATCATCGCTATTCTTGAAATCTAAAACAAAGCTAGTTTGGTTGTGGATTGAAATTGTTACCTCATTTTTATGGTTGCACATAGTAGAGATTGCAGCTTGAACAAGATATAATGGCATCGGCCTCTCCACGAAGATACCAACCAGTAAATTATTGAGGTGAGCTTTAACAAGATTTGGGTCTTTGAATAAATTATAGCACCAGTGTTTGCACACACATCTAAATCTTAATACTGATTTTGTAGGTAACTTTGAGAGGATGTGCAGAATCGCATCATCTGGGAGGCTTGAAGATATGATCTTTTTTTCTTCTTCTTCGTCTCTTGCGGATGCTGCTGGTATTTGTGAGGCTTCTTGATTATTTCTCGTGGTTTTCTTCTCCATGGTTGTATGTAATTTAAGATCGGCCGCAGAGGAAGAGCAGCTGTTTTTTGAGATGAATAGATATATACAGTAAAGACCCTAAGGATGATAAGGAGGATGGAGAGAGCAGCTGATTTACTATTTTAACCTTAATATCACTGTTCCTGTTTTAGGAAAAGTGATATATTTGTTTTTTCATTTATAGCAAAAATAAAAAATCGCTAAATTGAAAAAAAAAGTGAAACTATCCATTTTCCTAAATCAATATTAATTGAAACTCATTCTAATTTCTAACTTACTAAGCATCCACAAAGACGTCTAAACGTCATAATAATTGATCAAGTATTGAAGCAGTAAACCACGTATCGCCATTGTAGAATCAACTCAAAACAAATGGGATAACATCATGAAAGCATTATCATTTGTAATAAAAATATAAATGCCGATGTGAAAGAAACTAGAGTGAGAGAGAAGTCTAAAGTGTTCTATTAAATGGTTAAAAAGTTTCTGTTACGGACCATGTTATTTATAGCCAAACAAAAAAATAAAAATAGCCGTTACAACAGACTGCAACGGATATCTAACAGAAACTGAAAAACAAATAGAATTTTCTACACCTTAGTTACACTTTTGTATTCTTACACTACCCGTCAAGCTGTGCACGACAGAAGTACGTCAACTTGGTAACCAAAGTAGAAAAGAGAGAATGCACCAATCCTTTGATGAAGAGATCCGCAACTTGCAATTGTGAAGGAACAAACACAATTTGGAGAAATGAAGCAGTGACTAAGTCCCTGATAAAGTCATTGTCTATTCCAATGTGCTTTGTTCTAGCATGAAAGATGGAGTGACTGGCCAAGCTTGTTGCAGACAAACTATCACAATAAAAAGTGAAAGTGTCGCAAGATATATACCAAGTTCAGCGAGCAGAAAAGATATCCAAAGCATCTTTGTTGATGCAATTGCTAATAACTTGTATTCTGCTTCAATTGAAGATCTTGAGATGGTAGGCTATTTCTTAGAAGAACATGAGATCAGAGATTGACCCGGAAAAACGAAAAAACTGGAAGTAGATCTTCAGGTATCGGGACAACAAGCCCAATCTGAATCACAACCTGAAATTGAACTAGATTTCCCTGAAGTAATATTAATCCTAGAACCTAGAGTACCTTAAGGTATCTATATAAGAATTCTTTTAGCAAGAAGAAAATGGTCTTTATCAGGTTTGTGCATAAACTGAGCAGCATAGTTACTATAGAAAAAAATATTCGGTCTTGTGATGGTTAGATATTGCAAGCCTCTACTAAACTTCTATAGGTACTGACATCTGAAAGAGAAATACTTTGATGTGCATAAATTCTAGGATCCTTGGAAACTGGAGTCCTACAGGGTTTACATTGCAACATGTCAAACTTTCTCACCAGTTCCAGAGTATACTAGGTGAGAGGAAGTTTAGCTTCAGTAGGATGATAACATGCCTCTATCCCAAAAAAACAATATAAAGTTCCCAAATCTTTTATATGATAAGAGAGCTGGAGAAAGGTGATCAAAGTATCCAATAAAGATGTAGAAGACAATGAAAGAAGTTATATCATCTACATACACATGCAGTATCATCATATCTTGGTCTTTGGTATAAAGGAACATGGGGTGATCACAAGAAGACCTAGTATAGCCAAAGTCAACAAGAGAATAACAAAATCTCTTAAACGAAGCCCCAGGAGACTGTTTGAGGCCATAAATAGACCTTCTCAATCTGCAAATATGTGTAGGCTTGTCTGGATCTACAAATCCAACAAGCTACTTCATATACATTGTTTCCTTCAAACTTCCATGAAGAAAGGCATTTGATATATCAAGTTGTCTAACAATTTGAGAAAAACATCCTACAGTAGTCATTTTGACAACAAGACTAAATGTTTTACTAATATCTATATCATCTAATTAATCATAGACCTTTGCGATAAGTCTAGTCTTATATCTTTCAACTGAGCCATCATAAAGTAGTTTGATTATATAGACCCACTTACACCTAGGACATTACAAAAAAGAATCATATGGAACCGGTTCCCAAATTTCATTAGTAATTAGATGTAAATTCTTCTAGCATAACATGTATCCACTTTGGATCCTTACCATCTATGTTGTAGGTTTTTGGTTCAACTAAAGCAGCAAATAATGGAATAATGGTATACTTAGTAGTAACATGAAAAATGAAGTCGTTGGGTAATGATTTTTGTTTAGTAATACCATCTCCAGACCTAGTCAGAATATTGGAAGTGGTAACAGGATCAGAAGATGGAATGATGGTATCCAAGGATTCAACGACATGTGAAGAAACAAGTGAGTCAGAAGAGGTGAAAGTAGGATTATCTGAAACCTACAACATAGGAATGACCAAGTATCCTACAAAGAGACTCCTGAAAGCCAGAAGTATTAAAGGAATGGCCATAGGAATGGGCGCATCATAACATCTTTTGATGTCTCACCCGAATGAATTAGTAGGTACTAGAAATGTTAGAAAAAGTGAACGAAAGGAGTAATAAGAAGTGAAAAGGACAGAGACACTTCCCAACCAGAAAGTACTTTTGTTGACATCTGAGGTAGTTTCTTTGTAGCTTGGTTGATAGTGTTTCGCTAGTTATTATGTATTGATATACCGACGATTCGAACCTACAAGCATAGAAACTGATGTATGAGATGAAATAGGCTCAGAAGGAGAACAACTTGAACAAAAGACTTGAAGTGGGTATTGAATGTTCAACAGATGTTGATGTGGAAGTAGAATAACTTGAAGTAGGACTAGATGGTATGGCACAAAAAGGAAAAACATTTTCATCAAAAATCACATGAACATGAGTAGTAATATCATAAAATTTGTATCCTAAGAAGACACACATTACAGATTTGGGACTGAGTTTGTCAGGTTTGTATGGTTCAAGATTGGGATAGGAACAATAACCAAAAGTTTTAATAAAATTATAATCATGTAAAATATTGAATACCATATGAAACAGATATTGTAATGATGAAACCTTTATTGGGAATCTATTTAAGAACCTTCATTGAAAATTATAATCATGAACAGGAATGTAGACCTGCTACAACATTAAGCAGTATGACCGGGAATTTTACAGATTTGACAAATACTTGAGCTAGATTTAGAATTAGAATTGGATCTCTCATCAGATCCATGAGATTTCTGCTTAAACTTATAAGATTTGTTAGTGTAAAATGCAGAATTTTAAGAATCTAAAACAAATTTGGACTCAATCTTCTCAACTTTCAAATATTGCTCATAATGAAGAAGTTTATAATGCAAATCACTAAAAGTATATTCAGTTTCCCTATAACTTGTAGTAATAACAAATTGACCATACTCTCGCTCTAATCCTTGAAGTATATACATAACAAGATCAGATTCTTTCTTAGGATGATCAATAGCAGCTAAAGAATCAGAAATTAATTTGATCTCATTGAGATAATCAGAAATGGAACGACTACCTCTTCTAGCCGAGTGAAGTTTACTACGAAGAAAAGATTTTGCGTAGAAAATTGACTAAGAATCGACCGCTCAAGATATAACCAAATTTACCTAGCAGTTTTATAACCAACAATATTGGGAGAAACACGATCTGCAAGAGTTTCATTGAGACAGGGCATGGCAAATCGATTTTATTTGTGTCAAGCATAATATTCCAAATTCAAAGCTTTTTCACCATCAAATTTGATAAACTAAACGGGTTCCTGAATATATCCATCAACATAATCAAAGAGATTAGTTGTGCGCAAAATTGATTAAAAATGATTTCTCCATATCAGATTAATAGATCCATCAACATGAAGTTTAAAAAAAAATAAAAAATGGTGAGATTTGGAAATGGTAGATTGATATGAGATGTACTGATTTGAAATTGTAGATTTATTTGAATGATATTACTAATTTGAATGACTCAAAGAAGAATAAAGCATGTCATCAATCGCCATTGTTGATGTGTTTCAGATCTCTCAAGGATGTACAGAGAAGAAAGCAGGGAAGTGGATCGAAAATGAAATTCGAAAAATGAAAATTATATGATACCATGAAAGAAACGAGAGTGAGAGGTAAATTTGAAAGAGTCTTGTTAATAATGGATAAAGAATTTCTATTAGAGTCGGCCAAGCTATTTATAGCCAGACACAAAACAGGCTGTAATGGACATCCAACGGAAAGAGAAAAGCAAATATAGTTTCTTACACCTCAGTTACACTTTTGTATTCCTACACGATGATTTGTAATATAATGGTAAAATTATTAGATGACGAGATTTATGATTTGAGTTCGAAACTCGTCAACATCAATTCTTTATCAATAAAAAAAAATCAACTAATTAAAAAAAAAAACTAGTAAATGATTACAGATAAATACTCTTTGGTTAAACCATATGAAGTGATCAAACAAATTGATACAAAATATATAATGAATATTGTTTAGTAGTGGGAAATACTTTCCAAAAGGAAATTGTTTGTAGTTGGTTACCTCCTCAAGTGATGAAGTAAGGGTTAACTTTGACGGTTCTAAGGGGATTTATCTGTTGGGTTCTGAGGTCTTATTAGAGACTACGAGGACGAGATTGTGGATGTTACTTATGGGGGTTCTTACCCTATTTTTACGAGTTACAGGTAGTTGAGCTTGATTTATTCTTGGCTCGTAGAAATCGTTTCAAAGTTATTTATGTATGAGCCTTCCTTCTTACTATACTAATAAAGAGCCTTAGCCACCTTGGCTTGCGTTTCAAATTCGGAGGAGAATTGCAAGTATTCTACAGTTCTTTTTACAGAGTCAAGTTTGTGTATTGTCTTGGGGACATAAACCAAGATGCATATTTTGGTAGGTACCCACTCTGCTAGTAGGCATGTTGATGTGAGGCCTGAGGAATTTTTACCGGAGTTGAGTGAAATTGGTAAGATTAATATGGAGGGAAAAGTGTATTAAAGAGCTTACCTCTTAGGGTTGATGTTGACTATAATTTTTTTTTCTATTGGTTTACTTTGTTTGTTTGTTTTTCCTTTGTTTTTGGTTTTTTTGTTTTGTACTCGAGGTGTCCTTAACCTCGCATAATGGGAAAAAAAGAAAAGACAATGGGAATGGGAATGGGTTTTTATTTTTTGAAAGTTATATATTAAGAACCAAAACGAAGAAAATTAACAATACATAAAGAAAACTAGATTATTTTTTTTGAGAAAATCAAGCCCTGTTGGTTTCTCTTATCTCAGGGACATGATCCAAGATATAGGAGTCTCCCAACAATTCTGATCCTCAATAACTAAAACTGAAATTTTAGGAAAACCTAACAGATGTTTATCCAAGGAAATGAAAGGCAGTGAGAATTCTGGCATTTGATTCCATTGTTATTTGTGGATTTCCTTCTTTCTTCTTTCCTTTGCCAGTGCATCTCTTCTCTATGGAAATACTTGAAACCCAAAAAGTTGCTTCCACGGGTCTGTAAAATTCTCTCTGTTTCATTAATTAATGCTTGGTTTCTTCACTATATTGCATTAGACTTGTTATTTGCTTAATCAATGATCGTTTGACAATCTCCTTCAATCCAGAATTGATGAAGTTCCATGTCCTTTGCCAAGGAAGATGCTTCTAGTTTTCCAAGGAAGATGCTTCTAGCAAAGCTAGAGCCCATGCCTCTCATGGGAGGAAGCGATGAATGTCGCAGCTTTAGCTGAGATAACTTTTCCTATATCAGATCTCATAATTAGTACATACCCTGCAAAAAAAGATATTTGTTGTAAAGAAGTATCAATTTTCAATTTATACTAATGTGGATTAGAAGCTTCCAATTCACGATGAGAAACTATATATGCCGTGTTATCATGTGCCTTAATTGAAGCTAGTTGCACAACAATATTATCAGATTTTTGTAAAGGTGAAAGGTTGATACATATTGATCTCTGTACCTTGGTGACTATTATTATAGAGGCGGAATTCAGAATAATAATAGACGAAAACTAGAAAACAGAAAACGAGAGGTAATTCGAAGAAAATATATCTTATCTAGATTATGAACAAGAAAACGATTGCAATTCTCTCTTTGTTAGCTCACAATCTCTCTAGGTAACTAACCTTAAACTATTTGCTAAGCTTGCTTTTACAATAATTAATTACCTCACAAACTTCTCTCTAGGTATGTGTGTTAAACCTCCTTTTCTAGGTGTCAAACCATACTCTCTAGATGTCTTTAGCTATGAGATAAACATCTCTATTTATAGCTTTTGGTTTGGTTTCTCAAACCTTCTAGAAATCTATTTTCTTATCTAGGAATAATTCTTTTTCTAGGTATATTTCCCTTTTAGGAATATTACCTTGTCTAGGAAGTATTTCCTTATCTAGGTATACTTTCGTACTTTGGTTTGGTTTCCCAAACCTCCTAGGAATATATTTTTCTTCTATAGGAATACTGCATTATATCATTAATCCCTCCTAAATTACAATTCTATCCTTAATCCGTCTTGAGGATCGACTAGTTCCCGGATAGAGGAAGATACATATGTATCAAAGGTCAAAAAATTCAGCTGTATTTGTATTGCTAAAGAAGTTTGTAAACTGGTATTGACTGTGTCCTGAAAGATCCTCATACATCGTTCCTTTCATATTATCCAACATTCAGTAGCTACAATTTCTATAGCACTTTTTGTATTCACCTGCAATCCACTTGTTATACAAATCTATGAAGGGGCAATCAGTTGTCATGTTTAAAATGAAACCTGCTAAAGGAGGTAAACTCCAAACTGACCTTGCATAAGAACACTCAAAGAATAGATGCTTAACAGATTCACATGGATCATTACAGGTAGTGCATTCTGAATGCATTTACATTTTTTTTTTATCCTATGAGATACAATCAAATTCCAAAAAGACTTCCAAAACTTAGCAAAGATTGAAACAAAGACAGAGGAATTATCAAAAAAAATATCTTTGTATCGCTATTTCCTCACCACTCATCCTTATATACATCATTGCTAAACCAAGAATCCACTGCAAACTAAAGTAGCAACAGCTTCAAAAAAAAAATGCAAGCAAGAAACCAGAAATCTAAGATTCACAACCCCGTATCTAAATATTCGAAACTAGTCAAAAAAAACAACAACAAGCAAGTAGGAAACCATTCACAACCCATATCCAAACATTTGAAAATAGTTCCAAAAAAACAAGCAAGAAACAAGACAATGTAAGATCCACAATCCATACCTGTCGTCATTTACTTCTGTATAGGTGGGTATTGGAATATAACACGTATGCAAGAAGTCTAGTTGACCGTGAAGAGAAAACCACCGGGTTGTCCGTGCAGTGAACTTGAAGATAAGATAATTAAAGATTGCAATATAAAAATATTCTCTGTAATCTTTATAGTTTCCTAAATTTCCTAGTCTGTTATAGGGCTTATGGCCCATGGATGTGCGGTCCATTAGAACACTAGGGTTTTCCCTCTTCCTTGTATAAATAGAAGACTATACTATGTAATTGGGTTCCTTTTTCTCTGGTTAATGAAAAGTTCTTCTCTCTCTTTTCTCTCTTTATTATTCTTACTCCAATACGTTATCTCGCACGAGCTCTTCCCTGCAGCAAGATTTTCATTTTTGGATTGCACAAGTATTTGAACGGATCTACGACTAGCAAGATGGAATATATCCGACAAGAATTTGGACTGTTGGACACAGATGGACTTGAGTATCATCGTTGGATGACTGATGTGGAGATCGCTTTTGTAGCAAAAGAATGCACCCACACTATCAAACCCTCTATTGACAAAGATGCTGCCCCCAGCAACTGAAAAAGAAAAGGCTGAAGCCCTCCGATATTTGAAGGCACACATTGACCCAAATCTTCTTTGGGGATACCAACATATAAAGTGTCCTAAAGAACTGTGGGATGCACTAGCAAGACATTTTGATAACATCGAGGATTACCTTCTCCCACAGTGGAATGACATCCGGTTTCTTGATTATGTGAAGGTAGGTGATTTCCAGAAAGACATGCTTAAGCTACAAGCACGCCTTAATTTCTGTGGGATAAAACTCACAGATAAAGATATGATTCAAAAGACATTGTTTACTTTCCCTTTGTCATCTGTTATTCTAGCCAACCAATACCGCATAGAGGTTGATAACAAGAGAATAACAACTTTTAGCAAGTTGATCAACTTATTGCGGGTGGCCGAAAGGAACAATGAAGTTCTAGCAAACAACAATGCTAGAGCCCCCGGGAAGAAGAAAATTCCCGAGGCTAACTATGGCAAGGATAACAAGGGAAAACACCCCAAAGAAAAGAGGGTTAAAAATGTTGATTCATATTCTCATGCTCCATACGCACGTGGGGATAACAACCCACATGGAAGAGGACAAAAGGGTCATCGTGGAAGGGGCCATTGGCGTGGAGGCCATTCAAATACCTGGTCTAGAGATGTTACTTCTGGACCTAGTGGTAGGGGCAACACTGTTGAAAAAACACATAAGAACCCCACACCTAAGAAGGTAGAGAATGGCAATGCACCTTGTTACAGGTGTGGAATCTCCGGACATTGGTACCAGCAATGCAAGGCTAGTGCCAAGGTAGCAGCCAGCTACAAAAAGTACCGAGAATCTATAGATCAAGAAGCTCACTGTGTGGAAGAACATGATCATGCCCTAGATGTCAACTTCACCATTTCAGACTTCCAGGGCAACAAGAACCATGCGCTTATGGAAACACCTGACTTTGATTGATTGTTTTTTTTTAGTTATCCTTTGATCCTAATTTTTTTTTATTTTTTTTTTATTTTCTTGCTTTGTGGTTTAGCAGACTTTGGTTTAAATATTTCTTTTGATGACTTAAACTATGTTAGGTAGTCTTAAATTATCGTTTTTTGTTGATGGATCAGTGGTTTTTAATATTTATGGGTACTTATTATGCATTGGATTTAATTTTTACTGTGATAATCTATTGAAGTACCATTTACTTGTAGGAATGTCATCCTCAGAAGAGATTGAGTGCCTAGCTGATAGTGGCACCACACACACTATTTTAAGAAATAGGCAAAATTATTTGTTGACTTAATTCCTTATAAATCCTCTGTGACTACGATGATTGGATCATCACAAGTGATCATTGGGCGAGGTAATGCTCAATTTTTGTTGCCAAATGACACAATGATTAAAGTCACAGAAGCTCTATATGCACCAAGAACTAACCGTACCTTGTTGAACTTCAAAGATATCCGTGCAAATGGTTATCACTTGGAAACTCACTGTGAAAATGGAATTGAATATATAAATATTATCTCTAATACATGTGGAAGAAAACGCATTTTAGATAAATTAATGAGTCACTCTAGTGGTTTGTACACTACTACTATTCGGATTATCGAATCACATGTTGTTACCAACGATGAACTGTTGAACAGTGACTTATACAAGCTTTGACACGACCGCTTGGGGTACCCAGGTCGTGATATGATGATCCGTGTTTTAAAGAACTCACATGGACATCCTTTCTTTTGAGTGAAAAGTAAAATGAGACAAAAGACAGTTACAATGCAAAGTAACAACGTCTGCTAGCCACTGCCATCTAAAGCAACTGATGTGCAACCTCTCTCTCATTCTACTTTGTGTACTTTGTCAAAAGCACACCACTCCTTTTGTAAAGCTTGTTCTTTAGCAAAGACAGGAGTGAGACCATCCTATGCTAAAGATACAAAACAAAACATTCCATTTTTACAAAGAATACAAGGTGATATTTGTGGACCTATACATCCAGAATGCGGACCATTCAGGTATTTTATGGTTCTGGTAGATGCTTTGACCCGTTGGTCACACGTTGCATTACTGTCCACAAGAAATGCTGCCTTTGCAAAGCTCCTAGCACAAATTATACGTTTGAGGGCTCACCACCCCGATTATCCAATCAAGTCTATCAGACTTGATAATGCTGGAGAATTTACATCTAAAGGATTTGATGAATTTTGTATGTCTATCGGAATTGACGTAGAACACCCTGTACCCCATGTACACACTCAAAATGGTCTTGCAGAAGCTACCATCAAAAGGTTACAAATGATAGCTAGGGCATTGGTTATGTGTTCCAACCTGCCTATAACTTCCTGGGGGTACGCCATATTGCATGCAGCATTACTTATTCACTTTAGACCAACTATTAGCCAACAATTTTCTGCGTACCAGTTGGTAACTGGATATGAGCCTGATATTTCACATTTACGCATTTTTGGTTGTGCTGTATACGTGCCTATTACGCCCCGACAACGTACTAAGATGGGTCCTCAAAGACGATTAAGTATTTATGTTGGATATGAATCCCCAATAATTATCCACTATTTTGAACCTTTGACAGGCGATCTCTTTACCGCTAGATTTGCGGACAGTTACTTTGATGAGACAACCTTCCCGTCATTAGGGGGAGGTATGGAAAAGGATTTCCTAAGGGAATGACAGGAATTGTCGTGGTGTGTCCCCACTTTGTCTCATCTTGATCCCTGCACCTCACAATGTGAAAGTGAAGTGCAAAGAATTATTGATCTTCAGAATGTGGCAAACTCAATGCCTGATGCATTCACTGATATTGCTAAAGTGACAAGATCACACATACCAGCTGCAAACGTGCCTGCATGGTTAGAAATCCCTAATACGGGAAAAAGGCACCTTATATAGAGGTGTCAAACCTACATTTGGTGGAAGTGTAGCTGAGGCCGTGATCCCCCAAAGGAAGAGGGGAAGACCACCTGATTCGATGAATACTCACCCAAGGAAGAAAAGAGTGAGTAAGGCACAACCCGATCCATTTATCATCAATACAGATAATCCCTCTCATGAAATTGTCTCTGATTACATTTATGTCCATGAATCAATACTGGAGGATGCTCCGATGTTTGAAACAATTCCAGAGAACAAAAAAAATCTCTATGGATTATGAGAGTGCATACGTGTTGATGGAAAGATCCTCCATGCAGATTGATGATGCATTTGCATACACTGTTGCTCAAGAGATCATTGAGCACTATGACATCGAACCACACTCTATTGCAGAATGTCAAAAAAGAGCAGACTGTCCTAAATGGGAAGTTGCAATCCAGGAAAAATTAAATTCACTGGCAAAAAAAGGGGTATTTGGTGCGGTGGTGCTAACCCCACTAGGTGTAAAGCCCGTAGGACATAAATGGGTATTTGTCAGAAAGCGTAATGAGAAGAATGAAGTCTTGAGGTATAAGGCTCGCCTTGTGGCGCAAGGTTTCTCACAGCGCCCTGGAATTGATTATGAGGAAACATACTCTCCCGTAATGGACGTCATAACGTTCCGCTACTTAGTTAGCTTGGTAGTTTCAGAAGGACTTGAAATGCAGCTTATGGATGTGGTTACTGCATATCTCTATGGGGATCTTGATTCAGAGATATACATGAAAGTGCCTGATGGCCTTCCATTGCCCGAATCAAGTAACTCTAAACCACAGAGTGAGTTTTCAATTAAGTTGAAACGCTCACTTTATGGATTAAAGAAATCCGGGCGGATGTGGTATACCCGTCTAAGTGATTATATGATTGGGAAGGGATATACGAATACTGAGTTATGCCCTTGCGTATTTATAAAGAAAACGAGTTCCGGATTTGCAATTATAGCTGTTTATGTTGATGATATGAACATAATAGGTACTCTTGATGAAATAAGAGAAACAGCAAGCTATCTGAAATCTGAATATGAGATGAAAGATCTTGGGAAAACTCGGTTTTGTTTAGGACTTGAGCTAGAACACCGAGCCTGTGGAATACTAATCTACCAGTCTGCATATGTCCATAAGATACTCAGGAAATTCAATATGGACAAGGTGCACCCTGCTAGCACTCCCATGATTGGTCGAAGTTTAGATGTACAAAAGGATCCATTTTGTCCCAAGGAAGATGACGAAGAGGTATTGGGAGATGAAATTCCCTACCTAAGTGCAATAGGCGCATTATTGTACTTAACGCAATGTACTCGACCTGACATATCATTCTCAGTGAACTTGTTAGCTAGATACAGCTCAGCGGCTACGCAGCGTCATTGGAATGGTATAAAGAATGTTTTCAGATACCTAAAAGGAACCATTGACATGGGTTTATTCTATCCCTATGAAGAAGTAAGAAGGACCGCATGTGGAAATGCAACTCCCTACACTGAAACCCCAAATAATGTTTTGGTTGGTTTTGCTGATGCTGGGTACCTCTCCGACCCACATAAAGGTCGATCACAAACTGGTTATGTTTTCACCATTGGAAACACAGCGATATCTTGGAGATCGACCAAGCAGACTCTTGTAGCTTCCTCCACGAACCACTCTGAGATCATTGCCTTACACGGGGCGGTTCGTGAGTGTGTATGGTTAAGGTCTATCATTACAAACATCCGAAGGACACGTGGTATAATTTCTACCACTGATGAGCCAACTTGCATTTATGAGGATAATGCAGCTTGCATCGAACAGATAAAGCAAGGGTACATTAAGGGTGATAATACGAAACATATATCACCAAAGTTCTTTTACAATCAGCAACAGCAGTCTCTTCTGAAAATTCAAGTCAGTCAAGTAAAATCTGATGAGAATGTGGCAGACCTATTTACTAAGTCGCTGCCTAAATCGACTTTTGAAAAGCACGTCAAAAGTATCGGACTAAGAAAATTTTCCGAACTCCCTTGATTGCAATCAGGGGAAGATGGCGACATCAGAGGGAGTATCTAATGATATGATGTCGACATCAGGGGGGTGTTTGTTGAACTCTTTTTCCCTTTACCGAGTTTATTTTGTCCCAATGGGTTTTGTTACTCGGCAAGGTTTTTAATGAGACAACAACAACACCATGGTTATGACTCCCCGATTGAGATTATCTTTTTCCCACAGGGTTTTTATATTTTAGGTTTTTCTGAAGAGAAGTGGCCAGCTTTATCAACACGTTGTACTCTTTTCCCTTCGTCAAGGTTTTGTCCCATTGGGTTTTTCCTTGTCAAGGTTTTAATGAGGCAACACATTTGAAGTTCCGCTTTTGAACCGCACAAGGGGGAGTGTTATAGGGCCTATAGCCCATGGATGTGCAGTCCATTAGAACACTAGGGTTTTCCCCCTTTCCTTGTATAAATAGAATACTATACTATGTAATTGGGTTCCTTTTTCTCTGGTTAATGAAAAGTTCTTCTCTCTCTTTTCTCTCTTTATTATTCTTACTCCAATAAAGTCAAATATGTATTTAGATTTTAGTATTATCTTCTTAATTAATTAGGTTTAGTAATGTCACTCTATAAATAAGAGGATAAATGTAATTGTAAAGTTATCTCAGTATGTGCTGAAGATCAATAATATTTCACCCTTCGGGGTTTCTCAGTGGACGTAGGTCGAGATGAGCGAACCACTTTAATTCTCATGTCTTCTTTATTTATGTTTGACTCATTTTGTTTAATCGATGATCCGTCTCGATGATACCCATAATTTATTATGGTTTCAAAGAGGTGAGATCCTCTCAAACCGCTGTCGCTTTCTAATCTTTGTTTTCCAAATCCCTTTTCACCAATACGCTCTTGTTAATCTTCAATAATAGTTTCTTTCTCACTTTTGATGACTTTTGAGTTTATCAGAGTTATCATCATATGACTTTTTTGTTTTCCATTTTTTATGAAAAGTTATCTTTCTTAGCAAAAAATGTGTTTTGCTTCTTTTCTCAACTGATTTTATCTTGGTTACGGGTCACAAGATCATTTTTTCTGTTCGTCCTATATCTTAGTGGTTTAATCATAAAATCACAATCTTGATCACATATTTTGTCATGGTACCAAGTTCCGTAGATCAAATCGTTTCCTCGTTTTTTTATGCTTAATCACTTAAGTGATAAAAATAATCACATTTGCCTGATGTTATTCTTTTAAATCTTCTCAAGGTTTCTTTATCAAACACCTAACTCAAGAGTTTCTTCATTTAAATGAAGCTTTTGTTTTATTGTCCGACACAATCTTGCTGTTGGCCAAACCATTTGTGTTAATTTGATTAACCATTTGTGATCTTAAATTATTTTTCTTTTTTAAGCACAAATGTTATCTTCCATCTTTATCTTCCATCTTTGGATTTCATATTCTTTCGAAGGAATCCTTATGAAAATCTTCGTTGTTAACTCCGAAAATATTTTTATTTTCATGTATTATGTTGTTTCGGAAATTGATTAACAGTTTCCTTATTCATAGATATTTCTGGCAGAATATCTTGCTTCATAATATTTTCCATAATTCTTGTGGTATGTTACCAAAACACTCAGTAGTCCATATATTTGCATCCGCGTTTGACGCATAAATGATTAGAGATGTTTATCATCGTATCTCAATGTTTTTTTTTTGTCAAGAACATCCATTTTAATCTGGATGTATCGTTTCCTATTTCAGATATCTCAAAACTTCCGAAAATATTCTCATAATATTTTGCTTCATAGTCGTAGTTGGTGTGACTTTTTTGGATTTTGGATTTTTATTCAAGATAAATATATTCCGATATTGTTTTGTTCAAGATTTCATAAGCTAAATTCACACTTACTGATCATTTTATGGTCGTTTTTACTTTTTGTATGCCAAATATATGTGTTTGTACTGACATTGATTGTCTATGGCATCTGAAAGGTCGAGTTTACTCACCTAAATCTATTTCTCCACTCATTGCATCCTTACTGATCATCAAAGATGTTATCTTATTAATCCTTTTTGTTATCAATAATATTTCAATTCCAAAATCTTTACAATTTCAAATATCTTACCATTGTGGCAATCACTTCATTTTATTTTATTGGAGGTATCTTTTATCCTTCCTTTATAATCACATGCTTCAAATTCAATATGATCGCAGACTTCCGAAAAATCATTCCATTTCAAAAACCTTAGACCTTTTTTAAGATGATTTTAGTTTTATTTCCTAAAATCTCGTCTTTTAATCAATCTCATTGTTTAGCCGTCTAAATAAACTTTTAGAAAGGTCGAAGTATCGCCATTGTTCACGACAAGATTTTTAAATCATAAAAAATGATATTTTATGTTATTGCGTTGACGATATAATCTTTGCATTTCATCTTTTATTTTCGAGAATGTCACCTATTTCCGAAAATAATCATATATTTTGTTGTTTTTTCAAATATATTTTTCATCTTGGAAATATTATCTCTTATTTCCGATCTTAAGTCTGAAATTAGTTTTCACTTTAGAAAACTTTCTCACACATATTCATCATCCGTTACAAGTTAACAGTATTATGTTAATGTCTTGACTTGGTTAATTATCAACAAACCAATCCACCAAAACCATTTCACATATCTAAGTTATTCAAAGCCATTAGACAATCACTCCAATTTTCGACAACCATATATGTTCTGCATATGTGAAGACCATTTTGATGCTTCCGTTTCTGTTAAAGTGCTGATACAACTAAAGTCAAGTTACCTTGGTTGATGATCATGTCTTCCATTTATTTTGTACCTTAGTGTTCTATGGAGTTTGTAAGGTGGTACATGGTGTGTTCAAGCTTTTCAACACATTTTTTATTCAGCGAATGAAAGGTTTAACCAATATTCAAGATGAAGTTTAGTGATGCATTGCTCCAATCGTCACGTGAGGTTTTCCTACCTTACAGTCTTTGTCAATATTTCAAGTTGCACACTACGTCTTTCTACGTGTTCAACTTGCGGGGACTATTGGAATATAACACGTATGCAAGAAGTCTAGTTGACCACGAAGAGAAAACCACCAAATTGTCCGTACAATATACGTGAAGAGAAGATAATTAAAGATTGCAATATAAAAATATTCTATGTAATCTTTAGAGTTTCCTAAATTACCTAGTCAAATATATATTTAGACTTTAGTATTATCTTCTTAATTAATTAGGTTTAGTAATGTCACTATATAAATAAGAGTGTAAATGTAATTGTAAAGTTATCTCAGTATGTGCTGAAGATTAATAGCATTTCACCTTTCAAGGTTTCTCAGTGGGCGTAGGTCGAGATGACCGAACCACTTTAATTCTCCTGTCTTCTTTATTTATGTTTGATTCATTTTGTTTAATCGATGATCCGTCTTGATGATACCCATAATTTATTAGTGGGACTAGAAGCTGTCACTATTATTGATAATGTCTGCAATTTGATGGTCATCTACATGCTTTGGTATTTGCTTCATTTCTACAGTAGATGGATCACACATCATAATATCCTTGTCCTCACTCCAAGGGATATTCATTAAAACCAGACCATTGCAATAACTATAGACAAAAGCCTAACTTTTTAGATTTGAACGGATCCTCAATCATCTTAACATCACCCTCATTTCTCGGTGATAATGGCGACGATCAACCAACCAAGTTAATAATGAACATGGTATTCCTACCATATTATTTTTTTAGTGGAATTTTTTCATGGCGCAGTAGAGAATAAGTAAAGTGAAGTTATGATTTTGGATGCTATAATTTTATTTATCTTGACTGAAAAGATTAAAATTTTATTGAAAAATACAAATAAAAGAAAACACACTCTAGCGCATCAAAGAAGAATGGCAGAGGAGCCAATTCATATGAAAAGCAAAGATATATACTTATAAGAAGAAACACAAGGCAAACAATGATAAACACCTACAAAAGCTAAGAAAAATCAAATAGACAACCAAAATCCTAAACAAACAGCTGTCTCTTCTTGGCTGAGGTACTTTTCTCACGACTTCAGTTTTTATTGCTAGGTCCTCCATTCCAATCAAGCCTTGCAAAACACATTCGCCACCACTCATTGATGTCATGGATGTTAGCTCATTTTTCCAGCTCTTCTGGTTAGATTGTCTATAACTCCTACATTTAAGCCTTCATTAGTTAAAGAACAACTACCACCGTTCACCATTGTCAAATAACCATCATGAACAAGATTCAATTCCTCCTTGTTAGATAGTAGATTCTTTTTAGGAATCCAAATAGCTTTATCCTTATTGTTGAGACCTTTCTTTAGGCAGTTGGAAGGGGAGTGGCAAAAATTTTGCAACCATCACATTTTGGGGGATTAAATTGGTACTTAATTGGAAGTTTCATCTCAATTGTGCCATCAATCAACAAAGGTATAGAACTAGGATAAGTGAAATCAAGATCAATTACAAAGCACACTCTAGCATAAGATAATCTGGTCATGTTAATAGTAATATCATCCGCCGTTAGAGGTATACCTAAGTAGCTAGAGATCATGCCAATCCCTTTATTGTTCCACATGTGAAGAGGCACACCAAATATCAAAACCCATATTGGAATTGTCTCCAAATCAGAGAGATTTTTTCCGATTAACGGAGAGCATGGTCTTATGAAAAAGAGGCTCTTAGATATGTAAATAGTAGAGTCTTGTCCTAACACCCATTCGAAATCATCGTTGTTCTTGAAATAAAAAATAAAGCTAGTATGGTTGTGGATTGAAATTGTTAGCTCATTTTTAAGCTCTCAAATCTTTGGGATTTCAGATTGAACAACAGATAACGGCTTTCGTCTCCCAACGAAAATCCCAATCAGTAATTTATCGAGATGAGCTTTGACAAAATTTGGGTCTTTGAATAAATTATAGCACCAATGTTTGGATACACACCTGGATATGAATACCGATTTTACGGGTAACATTGAGAAGATGTGCAAAATCGCATCATCTGGGAGGCTTGAAGATATTATCTGTTTTTCCTTTTTTGTTTCTTTATCTCTAGCGGATGCTAGTGCTAGTGGTATTTGAGTGTATTTTTGATTTGTTCTTGTAGTTTGTTGGACCATTCTTAATAAAATAGGGGGGGGGGGGGGCGGGCTAAATAAAGGAGGTTAAGTTAGAAAAAGGAAATAACTTTGGTATATAAACTCTTGTCCCTGAGATCAATAAAAAAGAGGCGACCAAAAACAGAGAAGTGGATTTTGGTGCCATGAGAAAACAAGAAGAACGAGAAAATAAGGTAACCACCATTAGAGAAGTTTGGTGAAGATTTCGTGAGATTGAAAAAGAAGGGTGTTCTAGCGAAGAACCGGTTTGGTTGGTGAAGATTTATCCACCACATCCTACATCTCTTCAAAGGGGTAACTTTAGGGTTTTCAAATCCTAGTAGTAGTAAGTTTGTCATCTTCCTTGTTTTGTTATTGGTTGAATCTACCTAATTATTTGGTAAAGAATTAGTTATCCATCATTAGCGGTGAGTAGATAAAGAGGGTATTGTTATCCAAGTGTTATATGCACCTTGAAGTTGTGTGAAACCCTAATTTGGAAGATATCGTTGTAACCCATTATTTGTCATAGTGGAAGTTTGCCTGTGGTTGTTTACTCTTCGCATTGAAGAGGTTTTTCCACGTTAATCTTTGGTATTGTGTGATTGGTATTATTTTTGTCGTATTGCGTATTATTGCTTGTGTAGGTTCCATATTGTACATAGCGTCCCGGATCAGGAATTGCCCTAACAAGTGGTTTAAGAGCTACGTTGGCCGGGATTTATACCGTGTGCAATATGAAAACTAGCACTAGTACTAAAATGGTTATTTTGACCGGTGAGAATTACGTGATATAGAAGGAAAAAATGTAAGACTTATTGTACTGAAAAGATATCTATGCTCTTATAGAGAATAAGGGAGTAAAGCCTGACAAGACAGATGAAGATATGTGGCGTCTTGTTAACCGTAAAGCTGTTGGTTTTATTCGACAATGGATTGATGATTCTATTTTTCATCATGTGGTTAGTGAGACACTAGCATATTTTTTGTGGACAAAGTTGGAGGAGATATGTGGCCAACAATCTCCTTGTGCAAAAGCTCTTCAATTCGCAAAGCTTGGAAAGTTAAAGTACAAGGATAGAAGTTCAATGGCTCGGCATTTAAATGAGATGAAAGGTATCATGAATCAGCTCACATCTATGGATTTGAAGATTCCTGATGAAATGTAATCTTATCTGTTGCTAAATACTTTACCATGGAGTTGGGAAGCATTGAGGATGTCTTTAAGTTATACTACTGAAGACAAGAAGTTAACTATGGCTATTGCAACAAACAGTTTGTTGAATGAAGAAGTTAGAAGGAAGTCATCAGACTCGTTTCATTCAGAAGCTCTTGTTACAGAGAAACGGGGAAGAAGAAAAAGCAGAAAAGACGTTGAATGTTGGAACTGTCACAAGGAAAGTCATTATGCAACTGAATGCAGGAAGTCGAATCAAGAACCACAGAATGGAAATAATAGAGACAAGGATGCTATAGGTGTTGCATTGATGATGGTGATATTATTTTATTGTCTGCTTGCAATGATATGATGAAAGCTGATAAGAAGCGGGGGGTTAGTTAAGAAGATCCATACAGATGACATCGATTCTGATATGATGATAAAGTCACTACCAAAGTACAAGTATGTACATTTCTGCAGCAAGGCAGATGTGGTGGTGACAGGTACTTCGCCATAAGTCGTGAGAGGGAGATTGTTGGACCGTTCACTCCTTATGGGTCAAGCAAATTGGTTGTCCCTTAATCAAATAAGGGGGAGCTAAATAAAGGAGGTTAAGTTAGAAAAAAGAAATAGCTTTGGTATATAAACTCTTGTCCGTGAGAACAAAAAAAAGAGGCGACCAAAAACAGAGATGTGGATTTTGGTGCCGTGAGAAAACAAGAAGAAAAGAAAACAACCACCATTAGAAAAGTTTGTTGAAGATTTTGTGAGCTTGAAGAAGAAGGGTGTTCTAGCGAATAACCGGTTTGGTTGGTGAAGATTTATCCACCACATCCTACATCTCTTCAAAGGGGTAGTTTTAGGGTTTTCAAATCCTAGTAGTAGTAAGTTTCTCATCTTCCTTGTTTTGTTATTGGTTGAATCTACCTAATTATTTGGTAAAGAATTAGTTATCCATCGTTAGCGGTGAGTAGAGAAAAAGGGCATTGTTATCCAAGTGTTATATGCGCCTTGAAGTTGTGTGAAACCCCAATTTGGGAGATATCGTTGTAACCCATTATTTGTCATAATGGAAGTTTGCCTGTGGTTGTGTACCCTTCGCATTGAAGAGGTTTTTCCACGTTAATATTTGGTATTGTGTTATAGGTATTATTTTCGTCGTATTGCGTATTCTTGCTTGTGTAGGTTCCATACTGTGCATAGCGTCCCGGATCGGTAATTCCCCCGACATAGTTTTCTTCACGGTTGTATGTAACTTATATCTTCCGCAGAGGAAGAGATGGACCTGTTGGTGTTTGAGATGAACAGAATGAGAGACACATAGAGGAGGATGGAGGGAGCTGCTGAGATTTACTATTTTAACCTTATTATCATAATCAATTACCAATAAACTCATCCGTGCACTCTGTACAAAAGCGTCTACGGGATGCAAAGAGGTCCCAAAGGGTGTTTGGGTATGAGAAACGGAAGTCAATTCTAAAACCCGGCTAATTTAAGGCCTACCACTAGAAAGATGATAACGAATATTTGTAAAATAAAAAACTCCTTATCCAACAATTTGCGTTAATGGTTAATTTGGGTTATTTAGCAGTGAAAAATCATGTTACAAGTGAATTAACTGGTGTGCATTAATCATTAAGAAAATAAAAAAATTTAAGGCGTTATTAGTGGACATTTCTTATGTTGTCACTATGCATCTGAGTCTAACAAGAGTCGGGCACCAAAACCTGACCATTTTAGGGGTGTCCGTGCTACCCAGGCTCGAGGTGGTCAAATAGATCTATACATAATGGGTTGATCTCATCTCAATTTTTGTTGTTGTAGGGTCTGATTATGGTTTTTTTTTTAATATTAAGTTTGAAAACGAAAAAGATTATTGATGGGTGATAATAGTTAATGCCTTGGTAAATCTTTACTTATAAGTACTTGTTTTTCTAAGAAAAGGTTGTAGAAAATGGCAATCAACACGAAGACATTATAAGAGGTCATACAGTCCTAGTATACCTCCTCCGGAGTTCACTGCTTGGATTCAAGCTCAAAATATTCTTGTGCAACTATTACAGAAGATTTGGTTTCAAAATTGTCGAAGTCAGTGGTTATGAAGTCGAGTTGAGTTCTGTGAGAGGAAAAGTAAGAGAAATAACTGTTTGAGAATAGTAAAGCTTTCAGTAAATTTGCATTATCTCTAAGAAAAGAAGGGTTTAACCGTGCATACATCACTGCTAGACCAAAGATCTATGCAGACTAGAAAAGCAACAACGAAAAAAAGAGAGCAGGAAACCAGCTTCATAACCATATCCAAACTTTTGAAACTACTGATCTGGTCCATCTGGACGTTCTGCCCCATACCCGTAGCAATGTACTTCCTTGTATTCTTGTTCTTTTTGCCTTGTTCACTTGTTATAACCTCAATATCATAGTTAATTACCATCGGTTGAACGTACTGCCAACTAGCCCAGTTAGCGAGGAGCTCATCGTTAAAGTCGGTGGATAGATTGAATCCTCACTCCACCATAATTAGCCCCTAGGGCGTTTGGAGACATAATCCAAGATATCATTAGTAACACCAAAATCATAAACAATGCAAGCAATTGGTAAGGTCATGACTCATGACAATAGGAATGACTTCTAAATTACAATGGGTATTGTGTTCTGCAGTTTGTGGACCTAAAGCTGAGATTAGAATTAGAAATTAGTAAGCTATGTAGGAGAAGGTTGTACAACAACCATCATGGATCACAAATGTTAAAGTCCCTTCGGAGATTCAGAAGTTACAATTGTCTCGAAAAAATCATATGGAATTTCATCAATCTAAAATGATGAATGCTTCAAAAAAACAAAAAAACAAAAAAAAAAACTGAAATGTTGCACTAACTTAATATATTGGATCTGGATACAGATTTCTTGTAGTCTTTAAGTAAATGGAACTTATCTGAAAACATCATGCTCGACATCGAAATAAAACTACGTCAAGAACATCCTTTTTAAATTTGGATGGATCCTCTTAACATCACCTTCTTTTTTTTCCCCATTTTTGTCGATCAATTTGTTGTATTTATTATACATTAATCAGCGAAAGAGTTACAAAACCCTGCTTCAGAACAAAGAAAACAAAAAAAAGAAGAAGGGAACTCACCAAAAAAGTCTGGAATCCTCAAGCCAAGCACACACCACTCTTAGCTAACCTATCACCAGAAAAAGTAATCTCTCTATGACTATGTAACAGGAAACCAGGGAAACTTTTGAGAAGAAAAAACTTGAATTGCAGCCCTAAAAATCAGTTTCAAAAAAAGACATGGTAATGTTGATTTTCCACAGCATTCACCTGCATAAAGCACAGACATGATCTCTGCCATAAAATTTGTCCGCCACTCCAAAACCACCTTCAACTGCACAACAAAAATACCTGAACCGCATCTCCCAATAAATCAATACCCAGTAGCACCTTGATTGCCTCTTAAGGTCCCATCACAGCAAAGCAGAATTTGATGACCCATTGGAAAGGTGAAAGAAGCATTCCACCACTCATAATCGTGAATATGGTATTCCTACCATATATTTTACTTTTGGTGGAGTTTTTTTCATGGGGTAGTAGAAAATAAGTAAAGTGAAGTTATGATTCTGGATGCTATAATTTTATTGACAGAAAGAAATACAAGAAAAGAACACACTCTAGAGTAGCAACAAAGAATGGCAGAGGAGCCAATTCACATGGAAAGCAAGCAGAGATAAACACTAACAGCAGCCAAGACAAACCAACCAAAATCCCACTAAACAAACAGCCATCTCTTCTCTGCTGAGGTTCTTTTCCCACGTCTTACTTAAGTTTGTATTGCTAGGTTCTTATTCCAATTAAGCCTTGCAAAACCCCTTCACCACTATTCATTAATGTGAGCTCATTTTGCCCATTCTTCTGGTTAGATTGTCTATAACTCCTACATTTAAGCCTTCATTAGCTACTTCCAAGTTCTCATCAGCCAAAGAACAAATACCACCATTCTCCATTGTCCCTGAACCTTCACGACTACGATTCAACTGCTCCTTATTAGCTAGTAGATACTTTTTAGGAATCCAAATAGCTTTATCCTTCTTCTTGAGACCTTTCTTTGGGCAGTTGGCAGGAGAGTGACCAAATTTTTTGCAACCATCACATTTAGGGGGCTTAAATTGGTACTTAACCGGAAGTTCCATCTCAATTGTGCCATCAATCAACAAAGGAATACGACTAGGATAAGTGAAATCAAGATCAATTACAACGCACACTCTAGCATAAGATAATCTGGTCATGTTAATAGTAATATCATCCGCCATTAGAGGTACACCTAAGTAGCTAGAGATCATGCCAAGCCCTTTATTATTCCACATGTGAAGAGGCACATTATATATCAACACCCATATCGGAATTGTCTCCAAATCAGAGAGATTCTTTTGGATTAAAGGAGAGCAGGGTCTTATGACAAAGAGGCTGTTTAATATGTAAAGAGTGGAGTCTTGTCCTAACACCCATTTGCAATCATCGCTGTTCTTGAAATCAAAAATAAAGCTGGTATGGTTGTGGATTGAAATTGTTACCTCATTTTTAAGCTCCCAAATCTTTGAGATTTCAGCTTGAACAACAGATAATGGCTTTGGTCTCCCCACGAAAATCCCAATTAATAAAATATTGAGATGAGATTTAACAAGATTTGGGTCTTTGAATAAATTATAGCACCAGTGTTTACATACACACCTGAATCTTAATACTGAATTTACGGGTAACATTGAGAGGATGTGAAGAATTGCATCATCTGGGAGGCTTGAAGATATGATCTGTTTTTCTTTTTCTTCTTCTTTATCTCTTGTGGATGCTGCTGCTGCTGGTGGTGGTATTTTTGAAGCTTTTTGATTTGTTTTTGTGGTTTTCTTCATGGTTGTATGTAACTTAGAGCTGCCGCAGAGGAGATGGACCTGCTGGTGTTTGAGATGAACAGAATGAGAGACAAGTAGATGAGGACGACAGCTGCGGAAATTTATTATTTTATAACCTTATTACCATAATCAATTACCAATGTAGTTGAAACTCATCTGTGCACTCTGTACAAAAACAAGTCCTATCACTAGAAGATAATAATAGACATTTTAAGGTAAAATAAATAACCTTTATCCAACAGTTTTGGTTAATGGTTAATTCGGTTATTTAGTAGTGAAAAATCATGTTAGAAGTGAATAAACTAGTGTTCATTAGTCATTAAGAAAAAGGAAAAAAATTAAGGCGGACATTTCATATGTTGTCACTATGCATCTGAGTCTAACACGAGCCGGGCACGGACACCTAACCATTTTAGGCGTGTCCGTGCTACCCAGGCTTGAGGTGATCAAATAGATCTATACAGAATGCGTTAATATCATCTCAAAATTTTCTATAGTAATGGTTGTTTTTTAAATCCTAGTAATAGAAACTTGAGCTTTCTCTAGTACTTCTTTGTGTTCACAAGCCATGGTTCAATGAGAAAGTCTCTTTTCTCTCTGATTTTTTCAATTCAAGTGGTTCACCAGTGAGTCTTAATCCTGTTATTATACTAGTGAAAGAATACCAAATCTAGGCATTTACTGCGCATGCGTATTCAATCCTTACAATTTCTCTCTTATCTCTCCTTTTGGTTTATCTCTAGTCTTCTCATCTTTTGAAATTTCCTTAGATTCAGTGCATTTCTTAGAAATCCAATGATCTCATTTAGACTCTGAAACACGTTAAACCTATTAATGATACCCTAAATACTAGAAATTTAAGTTTATTAGGATCTTGTAGACTACCATGAATTTTAAATAGACACAAAATAAGTATTACCTAGAGCAATAGCTTTTTAGCCGGCTCAAGATGGAGAAATAATTCTGCATCATAGCTCAAACATACACATTTTTGCATCTGTTGTAAATGATATCTCTATAGCGTCTAAGCCTAGCTGAAGATATTAGTGCATCTTCTAAAACATACCTCAAGCTTTTCCCCCTCCTCGGCCTCTTCTAATTTCTCAGCTGGCTTCTATCAATGTTGTTAAGGTCTCATATTGTATTAGTGGAATCTGAATTAGCAGTTGTGCTTTAATGAGGCATGCAAGTATAATCCTTTCAATCTCTATCTTTTCATTCTCCTTATGGAAAGTCTAACTTCTTCTAGGCCTTTCAGTTCTCAATTGACTCATAGTAGTGCAAAAGTCTAATGATCTCTGCTGTTGTTCTCTGAAATACGCTCAAGTCATTAATGACATTTGGTCATCAAGTTCACAATTATAGTTACAAGTCATTTGACCATGATAGAATAAAGTAAAAATGTTCATAGGAAAACATGGACATAACTTATAGTGGAACGTATAATATGATGGGTCTTGCTTTTGTTCATAAATCCGAATACTCCTTTCTTTTCTCTTGAAAAATTATTTCTTAAACAAAATTAGGCAGTACCTAGCTCAGTGGGGCTGGATTAAATTACCCTAAAAAAATCTTAACATAGCTATATAGACTAAAGATTTTTATATTCCTCAAGACTAAACTTTTAATATAATTTTATCATTTGTGTGAACTACTTTCTTTCAAGGTTTGAAAAACACCCGTTTCTATCGGGAAAACGGCCGTTAAAACGGTCACACCCATATATCGTGGTCGTGAGAGTCCCCCGAACCCCGTGCCTTTATAATGCCGATAAATAGGAAATAATGGCAGTTTTTTAGGACTGCTTTTCAGTTTTCACACACGTTATAACCGTTTTTCTAAAATTAATTCGAATGTTTTTTTTTTTAAATAACATTTTAACGTGCGTTTTTTAGAACTGTTTTCCCGTTATCACGCACGTTGCAATCGTGTAAATAACTTTCTTACCATTTTTTTTGAACTAGTGTTTCATCACTTAAAAAGTTACGCGAACCAACTACGACCTCCACCTTTTTTCGATCTATTCATGTATTTTTCATTTTCTCGGCGGTTCCTTTCCTCATTATAGTCATCGTCGTGGGGATACTGGCTCTATTCGTTCACATAAGTATCATCATCATAATAGCCTTCATTATCATCATCATAACCTCCTTCATTTTCATCATCATTGTTACCTAATTCAGTATTGTTATCAATATTAGAAATATATCGTTTGTTTATATGTTGGACACCATGGTCAGAGCAATCGGTAGTGTAACGAGAATCATATGTAGGATTCGCATTCTCATAACCTTGTGTATTATCTCCAAATGAAAGATTACCAAAGTCATAAACAAAGTCACTCACCGGTAACCTTTTGTATGAGATTTCAACTTCGGGATCATGCCAGTTGTATGGTAGATGGACATGCTCTGGATTATTAACGGCTTCCTCTTCCAGCATATTTAACCATTGTTCTTCTTGAGATAAAACCGGTGTTTCGTCTTCCCCCGCTATCCAGTCAAGCATATTGTTATCCCTCAAATGACTATGAACATCGTGAACATCAATGTTATGTCGCCTTGCTTTACCTTTAATTCTTTGTTTCTCCAACTTCAAATTGTACTGAACATATATACACCAGATCATTTATTCTCAATGAAAATAAACGACTGCGTAGTTTGGTTTGGATTCTTTCAAACCAATATCATCTATAACGGGCTTGAACAAAGTAATTAAATACTCCGTTGTCAATCGATTATATTCTATGTCGACACTTTTCAAAAAAGTAATTCCACTACCACTGTAAACTAGAAAATTTACAACCGTATGGTTGCTTTTGTTTTTCCAACCATCAGACATGAGTGTACAACCATATCCTCTCCAATAATGTCGTTGGACAGACACCACATCCTTTTCAATCCTTTGTTTTTCTGAATTTAATATGGGATTCGACAACTTATAAGATGATGGAACTCTATAGGATTGGCCGAAATTCGCAACTGCATTAGATGCCTCGTGATACTGAGATGAGTTAGCCACATTGAAGGGAATATCATTGGCATAGAAAAAACGTCCAACAGAAGAATCGACTTTGTTAAAACTTAATTGAGTTGCCTCCCCCAATTGGATCAACCTGAATCTTCAAGTGAACCAAGTCCACTTCTTTGTTAAAACTTAAAATGAGATAAAATAAGGGGACAAGTCTACCTAGCTAGGTTATGGATTTTCTTAAATTGGATTGATGATTATTTGATTCTTTCTTCACATTACTTATGCATGTATCATAATTGTTGCCGACAGAATTTTAGTGGCTATAACTGACCGTCATGAATATTATCAAACTTTTGTAATTTGTATAGTGAAAAACATTTTAAAACACCTACATAAGGAATATTAACATGACTATCAAATTATACATATTTTTTATATTAACAATAATCAATTAAAATGATAGTTTTAAAGATATCCCGTTTTTTAATGATATAGGTCATCTATTAGTAAGACAAAATTTAAAAATGAGTAGGTCATCTATTTAGGGACGGAGGGAGTATTAAAATAGAAAAAAAACTTAGTCACAACGTTTTTTAGACGGGTTATAACGTTTTCACGCACGTTATAACCGTTGGATAGGAATTTCAGATCATAATTTTCTATTTAACTGTTATAACGCCCGTTTTTTTTTTTAAAAACGTACAAAAAAACACGTTTTTTTCCTAAATAACGCATTTTTTTGCTCAAAATGTGCTTACACCCGTCAAAATGCGTTATAACGGTCACGCCTAGTACCCGTGACCTGAGACGTGACACGTTTTTCAAACCTAGCTTTCTTTTATATGTCTAGTTCAAGTCCTTCAGAGATTATTGGTTATTCTACTATTCGCTTTTGAATACTTAAATTAAGAAACTAAGTAATGCCTGTGTGAACTCTGCCTTGTACCGTTGGACTCTGTTCCTAGGAAGTTACATATCACAATAATTAGTTTAGTCAAAGGATTCATGATAACCTTCCCTCCTAGTACCTTATGCATCAGTTTACATTTGAATTTTAGGAAGTTGTCGACTAAAGATTGGCTAATCAATTAGATAATCTTCTTTTCGATCTTGACACCATTCATGGGTTATGTAACAATACAATCCTTACAATAACCAATTTGCCATCATCCCCTCCTACAACTTTATAAAGACCTTCCCTGATGTCTATGGTTTTGAAGTCACTGATCTCTTCTTGCTTTTTCTCCTCTCTTCCAATGGGGGATCATTTTAACCTTTACAAACATCTAAGTGGTCTCTCCTTAGCTCAGCGTCTTGCCAACCATAGTAACACAGGTCTTCTTCCTACTCCACCAGAGTTTATTAGAGACTTTGACATAAAACCAAATAGTATTCTTGCAAGTGTTTTTTCTACTGAAATTTGAAACAATGGGAAGTTAGAGGTGCTTTGAATAACTTTTGGGGAGTAAACTTGTGACGGACCAGAGAATTTTTGCTTGCTCCCAACGGGTCAGGTTACGACCCGATTGGCAAGTTCCGACTCCCTGATACACCACTCGAGAAACCACTTTCAAATTTTTAGAACCAATTCGAAATTTAACCTGCAAATGTTCATCGAATTACCCACAAAGATAACCATCAGCCAGTTGCCAATGGTGAGCATGGCCAGTTGCCAAAGATGAGGCCAGTTGCCAAGCATAAGGGATGGCCAGTTGCCAAGAGGTGGCCAAATTCTACAAATTTAGATGGCCAGTTGCCAATCTAGTAATTTATATGGCCAGTTGCCTATTCTTACAGTTTAGATGGCCAGTTGCCAAGAAGTGGCCAGTTGCCAATTCTACAAATTTAGATGGTCAGTTGCCAATTCTACAAATTTAGATGGCCAGTTGCCAAGTCTAACAATTTATGTGGCCAGTTGCCAAAAATGGGAGATGGCCAGTTGCCAACCCCAATAATTAATACGGCCAGTTGCTTATTCTACAAATTTAGATGGCCAGTTGCCAAAAATGGGAGATGGCCAGTTGCCAACCCCAATAATTAATACGGCCAGTTGCCGATTGTCAAGGTTGCAATCATCTCTGAATAGATGGTATAAACTGCTATGTACCGACCAAACTATTTCAGATGATATGAACAACCTAGCATAGTTGTGCTGAACCGCATAGCAGCTGCCTACGTACCCTCTCCGTTGCTCGAAGGGATCAAGCACGACCGTAGTTCGTCCATTTGGTTTTAGATAATATGAACTACCCACAATAGTAGCAATTATCTCTCATTAAATATCAAGTAAACTTGTTTCACTTGCAGTTCACAAAATGAATTATGAGTAGAACACTTCTCTTAGTAAGTCAAAATACCTGCTACTTGGGTACACAGCAAATAAACATCAGATGAACATGGTTAATTGAAATCAACACACGATTAGTTATACAATATAAGTCCAAGTTAATATAGTAAATGAGCATACAAATAAATTAAAAAGAATGATAAGAAGCCACCATATTATTATAGAAACCGAATTTGTAGGTCAGCTCATTCCATAGATCCAACACAATTACTTTGAGCAAGTCCCGTATTTACATATCTAAGCAGGCTAGCACAAAAGGCACAATAACACATTCCAAGGAAACCGGTAAAACCGGCATGCCCTGAACTTGATAGCATCTAACAGTACAACAAAATGACAAACAATAACCAAATGATAATATCTCCATAAACTGTCATCCAGTAAATATTCAGTAGTCTATGTGTGATTGGTTTAAGAGTGAGAAGCTAGCAGCAAAATGACCACAATGAGGTACTAAAGAAAACTCCATAAATATTTGTACAGCCTAAAAATACTTCTCATAAGTAGGAAGTAGTAGGTGCATAAAAAGGGTTTGGTTCTGTGTCAAGCAATTAGTCGCAACCAAAACTCCCCTCTAGCTTCTATACATACTTTTAAACAAAATGAAACTAATGTGGAAACAAGCCACTACTTGCACGAATTAATGTCAGCACAACTACTACATATGCTCAAAAGCATAAAAGTCAAGATCACAGTACCATTCAACGCTACAATGATTCTACGAAACGAGTAAAATATCAAGAGGAATTGGGTTACACTCGCAAGGCTATGACCATGCGAAAATGTTAGTAGACATGAAGAAATGACAACAACAGTATTGAAACACAAATGTTAAAATGGCAGTGACATCCTTCTAACTAAATGGATTCACTGATCACAACCATTTACTAAGTTTTTATTCAAAACTATGCAACACCATTTCTCAACAGTTCCATAGTCATCCATGATTTTAATTAATATACAGTACCCTTGATCATTTGCGACCTAAATGCATCATCAATTCATCATAATGTCGTCTTTAAATATAGCCATAGATCAGAACTTGTTTTGGATCCCCTATAAATGTTTGTACATCTGCCGTTACATATAAACAAGGGCTGGAAATGAAAACTAAGGGCTTTAATTATTCAATCAACATATCTCGAAGAGCAACGAATTCCTATTAGCAGGGAGAACAACCTGAACTCCCAAGTGGCAACTGCCCTCTGAATGGAAGGGAAGAAAATGCACAAATGAAAATGGGATCAGCTAAATATTTTATGTATCCATGTCTTGCCACAATAACTTCTTAGTATCCATAAAATGATGATACATATATCACATACATAATGGAAATAGAAATGCACTTAGCCGCAAATTGGCAAGAATATTATTTAACTTCATAATTAACAAGAAATCAATTATATGAAAGACCTATACAATCCGTGTACAGAAATATACCCAACACATCAAGAATATTATAAGGGCATATGGAAACATCCTGACTAATTTTGATATTCTTCTCTTGCACTATACAGTGCCATGTTCTTTCTATTGCTGTCAAACAAGATCATCACTTTTGAACAAGTTAAGAGACTCCAAAAATGGACAAGTGACACCATGAACCTCAAACCAAAAATAGGGAATTAGCCACAGTGTCCATGCATATCTAATTAAATTGGTCTAGCCAATGAAACCCAACAAAATGAAACAGAATCCACAATCCCTACTATAAGTAGGAAAAATAGAAGAAACACAACAGCAAGTCTAAAGTATTGTTGGATTAAGCAAGGGAATGAAACTTTTAGTTACAGTAGTTTTTAAACGAAACTGAACTCCTACCGGTAACACTGCAGAAAATCCTATATTTGGGTACTTATCATAATCCATTTGTTTTGAGACTTTTACAAATTAAACATCATAAAAATGGGTTGCTCATATAAAAAAATCAGAGAAATCCAAGTAGTCTAAGTACCTCATTCGACTATCAAAAACTCTGCCGCGTTGGATAAATTCTGCAGTATGGGTCCCTGTAATACAGCAGTTTCACCCACTTTCCCAAGTCCAATCATCCTGAAATTTTGGGCGACTCTTCCTTACATATCCAAGAATAACATATCCAAAAATAACTGTGTTCTAACGGTTAGATCTCAACTTACAGTTCTAACATTACATATCTTGAATATTAAAAAGACAAGTTCGAAATTCAAGCTAAGTATTCATTACCTCAAGGTCCTCAACTGAACTTCCAAAAATAAATGATGCAAAAATGATAATTTCATCAAGTAGCTAAGTTCTCTAATAAGAACAAGAAGGGATTCATAGATTCTCAAAACACGGGTTAAACGAAATCCTCACATTGAATGTTAAGGTGACAAGAAAGGAGGAGTTAGGTTCTAATTCAACCAGGCATGAACAAAGTTGCAACCATAGAGGAGGAATTGAGCAATAATCCCAACTAAAACATGAATTAGAGGGATTAACACAAACCCATATAAATTTCTTATGCAAATTGAAGGAGTAACATTGATTTAGAAGAAACCCCAAATTCCAACATGGACCCTAATTTCATTCAATTATGTCAAGTAGATTTGAACATGAAAATAAAGGATGCAGTCGATGGAGTTGAGCTAATTATTGCAAAATGTCATGAATTGAAGAAAATAACACAAGATTGAGCAAAACCCCTAATTTCTATCAAGAACCCTATTTTACTGAACTTCCAAATTAACTTCGCAAAGCATAAAATTGAACATGTTTATAGATTACCCAATGTTTAACATCGATCTAACTCCAGGAATCTAAGATCACTTTCATCAAAACTTATTGGAATCAATTTTGGCATGATTGAGTAGAAATGAAAATACTAAGCTCACATACCTCTCATCTCCCTTTCATTAGAGATTCATAGCCGAAATCCTCAGATCAATTCTAAGCTCAGCTTCTTTGATTTCTCAACAAATTTGCAAGAGTACTGCCTTGGAAAATTTCCGGAGAAATCAAATTAAGAAGAGAGAACAAACCATGAAGTGAAGGGACCAGAATTTCATTTCCTTTTCTTGTCTTCTTATCATGAATTATTGGAAAGACCAAACTACCGCCGAGTCATCTCAATTGTTGACGCATGTGTCGTGACGGTGCATGTGGAGCTATTTAGGCACCCATGCTTTGGTTGCAAATTACCAAAATGCTAAGGACACTCAAACATTGGATTAAATAAGTGAAAAAAAATTAACTAACCGCTTTAGTTAAACCCGAGAAAAGGTTTGTACTGTCACAAAACTTGGGGTTTCAAATAAGAGAAGTAGATCCTAACCTTCATCTTCACTTTTCGAACTTAAGTCGATTTCCTGGATTTCGAAAAATGGACCATGTATCCATTTGGCAATGTACTAGCTGCAACAACTACATACCAAGGAATGAGTATATCCACCGATAAAGTTAAAGAGATCCTGATTTGGGCTACCATTTCAAATGTTAAGCATGATCATAGAAGTCATGAAATGCTTGGTTTAATTGCTAGTAAAATAGGCTAGGTTTCAAGAGTGTGCAAAGGCTATGAAATACCAGATTGTCTGCCAAGAGTGTTAGTTTAAGTAAACATAGAGAAAACTCTTATAGATCATCTGCTAGTCAAGTAGGAAATTATCCGGTCACCTCCATTTACTTCAACTATTTAAACCTTCCCTTCATAGTTTGTAGCCACTGTTTGCGTTTCGGGCACAAAGTTGGTAACTGTGTTATTCTCAATGGTAGACCATAGAAGACATTTATGATATCTCAGTTAACTCACCTTACCCAAGTGATGATATGAACTGGTTGAACGATGAGCTATTTCAAATATGGAATCCAAAAGACAACTTCGATAGCCATGGAAAGACAGTGCCTGTAGAGACATATCTCAAACATCCTGGTGTACGTGAAACTTTTAATGACATCTTTAGAACCTATGAAGTCTTAGGACCAATTGTCATTGATGAAGATATGCCTCTAGCCTCTTCATCTGTTTTAGGAAAGAGAACTTTCCCTTTTAATTACCCGGAGAACTTTATTCCTTTGCCTGAATCAGAGGATGAATCGTTCCGATCTGCTAAATCTAAAACCTTCAGAGTCATTGAAGAGTCAAGAATATCTGAATCGGTGCTTCAGAATGGGTCCGGCCTTTTACAGGACATTCTTAATCCGGCTCAGCAAATTAGGATTGTATCTCCTCCTTTAGTGGGTAGAAGGATGTCATTTTCATCATTCGAAATTGCGAGGGATTCATTTGATCCCCAATTTCAATTTCTTCATCTTCTCCATCAATTTCTACAATCTCCTCCTCATCAAAGCCTGATAAATAAATATGTATTGCATCATCTTTTCAAACTTCAACAACTCAGCCAAAATCAGCTTTTAAAATATCGATTTCAGATTTCCTATCTTCTTCTTCATCAGAAAATCTTTGCTCCTTTCCTTCGATGGACGGAAATATTTTTAAAATTAATCAATATGGATCAAACATTCTAGACCCCTTCAAAGCAACAGGAGGAGACACAAGTGCTTTTCATAAATTTCCAATCTTTTACACATTACTTGATATTTACTTGAATTATTTTAGTATATTTAGTCCAACACTACATAATCTTTAGTTAACCTTGTGTTATATTTCATGTACTTATTAATTATCCTGTTATTAGAGTCTAGTTGAAACTTAAGTTTAAACTTCTGCATCTTATGAACATAGAAACATTCTTTTAATTTTCCCTATCAAATATGAAGTTGATAGCATGGAATGTACAGGGTTGTGGCAACCCTTTTACCCAAAGTCATTTACACCAAATTATCAAAAATGATAAGCCTGAGATTATTTTTCTCTCTAAAACAAAGTCTCAGCCACATTTAGTGAAACATCTTCTAAAAGATTTCCCAAACATACGCATTGTCAATCCCATTAGCTTAGCATGAGGTTTAGCTGTAGCATGTATAAATGGATTTCATTTTGAAACAATCCAACGGAATATCAACATGATTAATATCCTAGTACAGACCAATCCCGAATAAAAAAAGTGGTTATTAACTTGCTTCTATGGCAGTCTATATCCATCAAATAGAAACATAGCATGGGACTATCTCAGTGAATTCAGATCATGTTAATAAACAAAACCTACCCTGGATTCTTCTAGGAGACATGAACATGATTTTTGACCAATCATACAAACAAGGAGGTTTACCGTTTAAAAAGTTTATTGTGCATACTATCAGAATATCTTACAACAAGTTGGCCTTTATGACTTAGATTTCTTAGGCTACGAATTTACATGGAACAATCATAGAAAGGACTCAGCAAATATACAGGAAAGGCTTGATAGAGCAGCGACTAATGCTGACTAGAATATACAATTCCCTAGGGCCAAGCTCTCTCATTTAGTGGCAGTAGGATCAGATCATAGTCCTATAGTTTTAACCCTTGATACTAGCTTGGACAATTTTGAATACACCTTCAAATATTATGATACTTGGCAAAAAGAAGAATCTTGTGTACAAACAATAAAAGATACATGAAACCATTCTAGTAGTGATAACCCTTTTATTGATCTAGTATCCAATCTACAGTCTCTAGGAAAACATCTAACATTTTGGAAAAGAAATATTTTTTGTTTGTCCTCTAAAATTATCAAAAAACTTCTAACCCAGATTGACAGAATAAACAACTCTCCTTTCTTTTCAATAAAGAAGGAAAAATTCAGGAAAAACTAACCCAATTAGAGCATCTTTATACCTCTCAAGAAGAGATAGCAAAACAACAATCTAGAGATAATATAGTCGCAGTAGGTGAAGAGAATACAAAATATTTTCATACAAAAACCTTGAAAAGAAGAAAATGGAACACAATAGAATTCCTAAAAAAACAATAATAATGATACTACCTCTGATAGAATAGAGATAAAAAAAATATCTTAGCTGAATACTTCAATAATCTCTTCTCAGCAACACCCTCTAATCAACCTCCAGACACTGAAATCTTTTAACAAATCCAGGCGGATGAAGATAATGAAACCCTAGCTCATATACCCTCTAAGGAAGAAATTCTAAAAGGTTTGAAAAGTCTAAAACCTAATAAATCTCCAAGACCTGATGGCTTCCCAGCTAGTTTCTTTAAACAAAACTGGGAAATAGTGGGAGATCAGATCACTTTGAAAATTCAACACTTTTTCAGAACTGGAGAACTAAACCCTGACCTTAATAAAACTTTCATTTTTCTCATCCCCAAAATAAGACATCCTAAAACTCCCAGTCAATTCAGACCAATTGGACTTTGTAATACTGTTTATAAGATTATTGCAAAAATCCTGGTTAATAGAATCAAACCACATCTAGAATCCATAAATTCTCCCTTAAACTCTAAGAGACAAATTTTAGACAATATTATTATTGCACATGAAATTATTCATTCTTTAAAAAAAAAAAAAAAGATAAAACAAGGGGGTTTGGGGATCAAAATTGATATGTCAAAAGCCTTTCCAGAGTCAATTGGGATTTTTAATGTCAACCCTTAAAGCCTTTGGTTTTAATCAGACCTTTTGTAACTTAATCTTCCAATGCATATCAACATCTTCTATAGCTGTTATACTAAATAGTAATCCATGAGACTTTTTTAAACCAACTAGGGGTCTTAGACAGGGAGATCCCCTATCCCCTTACTTATTCATCATTTGCATGGAAATCTTCTCAAGACTTTTGCTAAACAAAGAAAATGAGAAAGTTATTTCATGTTGTCAAAATGACACCAAAAAATAGCCCAATATCTCATCTATTCTTTGCAGATGAATGTCTTCTATTTGTCAGATGAATGTCTTCTATTTGTCAGAGCATACCTTAAGGAATGTAACTCTATCCTTCAAATTATAGAAACTTTCAGTAAAGCCTCGGGCCAAATAATGAATTTTGATAAATCAGGAGTGTTTTTCAGTAAAAAAGTACATCCCAAACATCAAAGAATGATTTCTAAACTCCTTAAAATAAAAAAAGATAGACTTAAAAGATTCGTACTTAGGTGCCCCTCTTTTCATTGACAAATCAAAAATCAAGCTTTTTGAAGGAATAGTATAAAAATGGAACACAAGGTACAAGGATGGAAAGGAAAACTTCTAGCACAATCTAGAAAGATGGTCATTAACAAAGCTGTGGTGGGAATTATGGCAACCTACCAGATGGGCTGTTTTGTAATTCCTTAAAAAATTACAAAAACAATTGATGCTCTTCAAAGGGACTTCTGGTGGGAAAAAGAAATAGATAAGAAGGGATAATATCCTAAATCTTATGCCTGTCTCTGCAAACCTCTTAGTAAAGGTGGTCTAGGTTTCAGAAATGCACATAAATTCAATTTAGCAATGATAGCCAAGTTATCCTGGAGATTATTGACAGAACCTAATGCCTTATGGGTTTCTCAACTTAAACCCAAATACTTTAGCAAAAGTTATGCCTTTAGGTCCAAACCTTCCTCCAACAACTCTTGGGCCTGTAAATGTATCATTAAAGGGATTAAACTAATTGAACAAAACAGTATATGCATGGGAAGTAGGCGATGGGCTCAGCATCAATTTATGGGAAGACAAATGGATACCGGTACCAGATTTAGCATTAGACTTGAACCAATTCAATAATGCAGACAACACTTTTTTAACACTTATGGCAGATCTTATTGATCCTACCACAAAAAAGTGGAATGTTACATTAATTTACTCTTTATTTCCTAACAACATAGCAGGAAAAATTTGTAGTATTAGAATAGCCTTCAATAGGAGAGCAGAGCCAAAACCAGACAAACTTAGATAATTTCTAACTAAGTATGGAGAATTTTCTGTTAAATCCATGTACCAAAAGTTGACAGAAAACACTATCAACACACACAATCTAGGCATGCCTGACTCTTTTTGGAAAGGATTATGGGCATTAAATCTGTCACAAAGATTAAAATATTTACATGGAAATGTCTTCAAGGTGTTGTATCCACAAACCTCAAACTATCCATATTTATGAAAGATATCTCCCCAAAATGTTTATTCGGCTGTGATGTTGATGAATCTTTAGAACATCTTCTTTTTCACTGTCATTTTGCTAAATCAGTTTGGGTTAAAGATGTGACAGGGTTTTTGAGAAGAAACAGAAAACTAGCCTACAATTAGCTATGGAAATCCAAAGACATCTGCATTTCTGGAGTAATGATAAATTAAATCTCTCCCTATCTCTTCGAGACATACAGAAATTTCTAAAATAGGCTGGAGATTACCTAGTACTTCATAATATAAAATTAACTTTGATGCAACATGGATATCCAAAGATAAACTAGCAGGTTATGCTATAATTCTGCGTGATGACACATGTACCTTTGAGCAAGGACAAGCAGGGCCCTTCACAACGACATCTCCAGAAGAGGCAAAGGAAATAGGATTTCTTCAAGAAGCTAAATGGACAAGAGAGCATGGCATTTCCAATTTCTGCATAGAAGGGATTATAAAAATCTCATTGATTACCTGAATGGGTGATGTAATTTTAGATAGTGGTAAGAAATGAGGTTGTCGTTCACTCGGATTCGTAGAGATTAAAGTTTTTAAAAATACTAAATAAATATATACAAAGACTATTAACAATGGGCGAGAGGTACTGGGACTAAGGATTTAGCCAATCTTTATAACATAAGGTTCACTTATTTATTCTCAACAATTTTAGCTCAAGAAATATAAACATGGACTCTATTTTTGCCAAGGTAGATTCTCAAAACATTGATTGTAAATGTTAAGCATGGGACATCAAATCACCTAAGCTAAGCATGACCCATCTAATCAAATGACAACCAATTTAATCAAATCATATTTCAATTAATTGTAATGCAAAAGTCATAAAAAGAATAAAAATAAATTTACCCATGTATGAAGTTCGGTCTCCTCCGTCGTCCCAGTGTTGGGGTTTAACTCATCATGTCGAAAACACACTCAAAATATGTATTCATGGCTCAAAAAGTGTTTACAAGAAGAGAAAATAATGAAACAGGAAATCTGCAACAGCACAGGTGCGTTACAGACCGACTGTTTCAACTCTCAACTCTTATGATGAAGATAATCATTACAAATCTGAAAATAAATGTTGCAGAAGAGGATGAAGAAACTGTTACAATGAAGATAAATGTTGCAAACCAGTTGAAGAAACTGTTACAACGAAGATAAATGTTGCAAACCAGTTGAAGAAACTGTTACAACCAGTTGAAGAAACCGTCGCTGTTTCCCTGTTCTTCACGAGCAGCAGCAACAACAACAACAGAGTTCTGAAAACTCTTGATTCACGCCTCCTGAGCTCTCCTCTCGACCCCAAACTCTCTACACCCCTTCTATGTGATCCTAAGAACCTATTTATACATCATTGCGACATTGAATCTCCTCCATTAACTACAAATAATCTTCTTTTACTCGGTTATATTTTTTTCCATTTTTTTTCATTGATTTTGATTTTCACGCATCTGCAGCTGTATTTATTTCCTTCTATACATTCTTCACGCTCTATAATATCGATTAAATCTTCCAAGCACGTGCAGTACACGTTTAAATTTCTCACAACTCATACAAGCTCATGTTTTTCCTCCAACTCCCTGTTTGGATTAAACCAAGTTATCCAGCCAAATTTGATCGATAAAATCACCCATACTAGCTTTCTATAGTCATATCACGTCTACCCACTAAGTTTCAGGGATTGAATCTCACTAAATCACGTCCAAACATCCGATTGAAATTCTGCTGTTAATGAAAATATTTTCCCGCCAAAATTCATTTTTTGAATTTGAGAAGAACATGTCCTCCCCCTAATCCTGCACGGGTGTCTCTTTAGCTCTTGTCTTATGGGGTGCAAATAGTAATTTTTGGGCGTAGATAGTAATTTTTCCGGGGTTCCTCCGACACATTTCTGGGGTGCTTCCGGTGCATTTCTGGGGTGCCTTTAGTACTCTATCCTGGGGTGTAAAACACCACTTTTCGAGCCAATTTCGCCGCAAGAGCTTATTTCTCTAAAAATACCTACAAAGACATAAAATAACAAAATAAATACAAAATCGAACACTAACAATATATACAATTTAGACATATTAGACACAATAATGCGTCTATCAATTGTTCTCCTTGCTCTATTTTTGTGGCAAAATAAAACTATTATGGATGCAGTGAAGTATGAAATTAGTTTTTGTTCTACTTTTCTAGGTTTCTTTTTCGTTCCAAGAACAACCAACAATCCAGCTGACCTTCTCGCAAAGGAAGCTAGGACTTTCCAACAAACTTGTAATTGGGGTAGTAATCCACCTTTTTGTATTATTGAAGCTTTGGAAGTAGATAAATCAAATGCCGACACTCACCAGTCGTTTTGACATTCGATGGCTCTACTCCACTAGATGTAAGGGTTGCTAACCCCCTAGGTTAGCTCTTTTGAATGAATTTTAACTTGCAAAAAAAAAGGGTTGATTTTCTAATATTAAGTTTGGAAACGAAAAAGATTGTTGATGGGTGATAATAGTCGATGCCTGGGTAAATCTTTTTATTAGTACTTGTTTTTCTAAAAAAAAGGTTGTAGAAAATGGCAATTAACACGAAGACACTATAAGAGGTCATACAGTCCTAGTATACCTCCTCCGGAGTTCACTGCTTGGATTTAAGCTCATAATATTAAAAAAGGTTTTAATAGTTAAATTTCCATGAAGAAATCCAACTAACAAAAGACCTACAACCAAAAACTTCCTAACATTCCAACTGAATTTCCTAGTTCACCATCATTACGCAATATCATTCGGGCGTACATCACTGCTAGACCAAAAATCTACTGCAGACTAGAAAAGCAACAACGTTCAAGAAAAGAGAAAATAAGAGAGCAGGAAACCAGCTTCATAACCATATCCAAACTATTGAAACTACTGATCGGGACGTTCTGCCCCATACCCGTAGCAATGTACTTCCCTGTATTCTTGTTCTTTTTTCCTTGTCCACTTATTTTAACTTTTTCCCCCAAATAGTTACTCGAGTTAAGATAAATAAATCTTTGCAAGTACTTTTCCATGCAACCTGGATAGTAATCATCCATGGAGAGGCCACCGATGTCCATATCCATAACTATTTTATGTTTTGGGTCATATAAAACCAGTGAGCTATCATCCTTGATAAATAGAATCATACCAAGGATAAAAACCCATACAACCATCTTAAGATACCTAATGGATTGCATCATTGAACAATTAGTAATGGTGTACGTTTTAGTCCAAGATTCTCTTACCCCGTATTCCATCATCACTAATATCGAAATTTCACCATGATTGAGAATTGAGAAGAAATTACCTATTATGACACAAAGGAAACCATCAAAATTGCATAACCTAGACGCCGCTCTGAAACTCTTATTAGGATCATCACTAACTAGTGATTCTTGAAGTCCTGAAGTAATTGGAACTTGTTTGAAAATATCATGCTCAACATCAAAATAAACTATATCTATCGGGACAGAATCGTGCCCTTGAGGAAGACTAGCAGATAGTGCCTGCATCCAGTGCAAATCTCCACTAGCACGGAATAACATCTGAATTACACGTCCTAATCACAATTAATAAGAGAACTCATACGGTATTATCTTCCACGAATTCGTTCTCAATGTATATACCTTCACCTCATAACCATGGTGTTAGAGCACTGCTCGGTCGAACCCGCAAGCGTTGCTATCTCAAGCTTTTTTGTCAATGTTAGTGATCAAAACTATAAGTCTTGATTTCTAGTCTATTTATAGTGATGTCTCGGACTAGGATAGATTGTGTAGTTGAGCATTAGACTTCACGGCATTCATCAATTGAAGACGAAGAACTACTAAGGAGAGCTTGTGAAACTTCACCAACAAAAGGTATGTGGAGACTAAAACTCATCTATCACTTGGAAAGTCTATTTTTACTCTATCTCCTATATTGAGCCAAAAGTCGTATTACTATATAGTTGTAGATTATCCACATTTGAGATTTCGAGCTGAGATTAACTCGCTTACATATTTCTCGAAATATGTGTTGGTAAGCTTTCGCTTCAACAAAGTTCATCTTATATTCTTAATGAAAGTCAAAAGATGATCATGTGAAAATCTCCGAGTAACATCTTAAATGGTTTGTGTGATACAATCATTTGGTGTAGAATTGGAATGTTTCGTTATGATTATTTCAATAACTTGAAAATTGCTTTGATGCTAATAGTGTGTGAAAACGGATATTTAAATAGAGTTTAGAATACTTAACCATCATTGGATTATAAACATAGTGTGCATTCTTGCATGTATGTGATCCATGACCGGAACTAAAGTATGCATACCCGTATGCGTACTTGTAGTTGTGAAATTCCGTGTACCAAGTACACATACTGGTACGCATACTTGCGTAAGGTATAGGTCCGGGAATTTCTGCTGGGTTTTGGAAGTGTACTTAAGTATGCGTACCCGTTCGCATACTGGAGAACCCAAACTCAGACCGGCTACTTAGGTATGCGTACCCGTATGCATACTTGAGTGGTTAAAGTTCTAAAATCGGTTGTCTCATGCACTAATACATTTATATATTAAGGAATGCATTCTTTGCAAACCATGGCTAGAATGTTCATGAATTGATTCGAGTAAATCAAACCGATTTTGCTTCAATTGTGTTCTTACTTCTATGAGAATATATCAATTGAACAACTTTTTAACTAGTTTCATTTGAGTCATTTGAACTAGTTATGGTTAAGATGAATAAGGTTGATATGAGAGTGTTCATATAGCTAACCTAGGTTAACTACTATTGAGCCAACATGGTGTACATGTTTAGGTACGGTTACTAAACCTAAATGAGGGTACATTTCATTTGTGTATAACAAGTTAAGTTCGATCTAATGGTTGAAAGATATTAGCTTGAATCTAATCAGGTTTTCATCTAACGGTGGATATTGAAAGTTTTGTTACCAAGGTAACTTAGATTGTAAACCCTGATTTGAAAACTATATAAAGGAGAACTCTACCAACTGGGAAACCTAATCCCCACACCTCCTGTGTAATACTAGTTGTATAAGCTAGAGTCGACTCTCCTTTAACCTTAGGTTTTTCACGAAACCGTGTAGGTTAACAACTTAAAGACTTCATTGGGATTGTGAAGCAAGACCCAACTATTTTTTTTGTAGTTGCGTGTTCTGATCTTACTTCTTCTATCGTGATTGAGTACTATCTTCTCTAAGATTTGCTCGATATTATATCTCCGATAGGTAAGATTAAAAGTTGTCACAAACATCTTCGTCTCATCATTTGTGATTCCATAATATCTTGTTTCTCTACCATACGATTAAGATTATTATGAGGTGATTGATAATACTAGGCTGTTCTTCGGGAATATAAGCCTGGTTTATCAATTGGTTCCTGTGCACCTTGATTTATCAAAAGACGAAAAAAAACTCGTAGGTATTTCTGTGGGAGACAAATTTATCTATCCCAATAGACTTTTCTGTGTGAGACAGATTTGTTTATCAAGTCTTCGACTTTGGGTCGTAGCAACTCTTGGTTGTGGGTGAGATCAGCTAAGGGAATCAAGTGCGTAGTATCCTGCTGGGATCAGAGACGTAAAGAGCACGACTGTACCTTGAATCAGTGTGAGATTGATTAGGGTTCAACTACATTCCCGTCTTAAGTTCATTGGCAGTAGGCTAGTGTCTATAGCGGCTTAATACAGTGTGGTTTTCAAAGATGGACTAGGTCCCGGGGTTTTTCTGCATTTTCGGTTTTCCTCGTTAACAAAATTCTTTGTCTGTGTTATTTCTTTTCCATATTATATTTTGTTATTTAATTGAAATATCACAGGTTGTGCGTTGAATCGATCAATTGGTAAATCCAACCTTTGGTTGTTGATTGAAATTGATTGATCCTTGAACATTGGTCTTTTGTACCGTTCAAGTTACTTCTCTTATATTCAATCGGGCTCGCAAATTCCTATTTGCTGATTATAGATTGAATTGAGAGATAGAGATATAAAACTCTTTGATATACTTTTTTTATAGATTGAGTCTGACTTTCTAGTTGATTTTATTGAAAGTATATTGGAGTTTGTCTATTCAGATTGCCAAACGAAATATTGGGTGTGGTTGTTTGACCCCCGCTTTTTCAATTGGTATCAGAGCAGGCAAACACATTTAAGACCTTATAAGTATGTGTTTGTAGCGATCTGAATATGGACAGAAGTGTTATCTCCATAAATGTACCACCAGTCTTCGATGGCCCAAATTACTTATGGTGGAAAATTTCTATGCGTGCCTTTCTTCAAGCGTGTGATTTTCAATCATGGGTTTATGTAGTTAATGGCTATAATCCTCCGGTTGTTGCAGAAGGCGATGCAATTATTCCAAAGGATATTGGTGCATACGAACCTGCCGAGATTCTCCCTGCAAAGAAAAATTATGACGGGTTAAATGCTATCATTCATGCCATTACCCAAGATCTTCAGCACCATGTGTCTACGTGCACTCGGTCTAAAAATGCTTGGGATATCTTAGAAACCGTATTTGAAGGGAATACCTGTGAAAAGGAAGCTAGGATGCAAAACCTAAATTCTGATTGGGAAAACCTTCGTATGGCAGATGAAGATTCATTTGATGAGTTTTATCACAAAGTGTCTGAAATTATTAATGCATCTTTTGCATTGGGTAAGACTATTCCTTAAAAGGACATTGTGATGAAAATTCTCAGATCGCTGCCATCTAGATACGATTCTAAGAAGCATGCCATCGTTGAGGGAAATAACCTTGATACTCTTTCCAGAAATTCTATTGTTGGAAAGTTAAAATTACTTGATCATGATAAGAATACAGTCAGAACGTCTGTGTTTAATGCTGTGACCATCATAAGTGAAGCTTCTAACTTGTCATGGGCTGATTAGTGTTGTTCTAATCAATCAGATCATAACAGATCGCTGATTACACAAAAGATCAAGGATATTGTGAAGAAAAGCAGGAAAACCGAGAGATTTCCTTCTCTCTATGATGATTCAGTTCAAGAAGAAACATCTCAGTGTGTCAATGATATACATACTCCTGAAGTATGTTAAGGATTTTCATCCCTCTCGGCAGAAGTCTCCATTAACTCAAATTCTGGTTCGGAATGTGAGTCTGACGCTGAGATTCTAGATTTCTTGGATAAAAGTGAAGAAATTCACAAGGAAAATCTTCAACGAAAAGTTTTGTTGGAGAAACTTGAATCATCACTTCAGGTGAAATCTCTTGAGATTGACGGTCTTAATGATGAATTCACCAGAACCCTATCTCTG
>JAJJMB010011222.1:4292718-4306537 GCA_023531105.1 Papaver atlanticum | reverse complement strand
ACGATCCCAAATATTCTATGAATTTTACTTTCTACCGGCATTATTCAATAATACATTTACCTGCCTAGTATTTTCCTATGCTATGTTCTCAGCCGAACTCTCAGTATTGGCATGACATGACGATTAATGTTCACTCGCAGCAGAGTAGCATGAATCTCCCGAAGTGTTAGTATTGAGACATGCATGAAAAACACTCACGTAGGCTACACCACTCTCTTACAAAGAGATCGACGCGTCGACACACTTTTAATTAAAAGTTAGCTCGATCGACGATGTTTAAATTCCTTAAGGAAAATCTAGACTGTCAATGTTAGTCTTTAAAAATGATCACGGCCACACGATTTTGACACGCAATTCAACAAGCCTAGCCTACTCCTAGCGGAACTATGCGATCATCATGATGACCACCGGTGGGCCCGCTAACATCCTAGCCGGTCAGAATCCATCTAGTTCACCCGCAACACCCTCAAACGTTAGCCAGAACATGGGTGATCGCGCTGTTAAAAAAGCTCAAACGAGCTAAGAACGGCCAAAACGGTCTCAAAAACATCATGTCCGCCCAACTTAGCTAGCCTAGTTGGACGGATTAGATCTTCCTTCGAACAATTAAAGAAGTGCTAGCGTGTTCACCTGCGACCTAACTCTATCCATGGTCGATCGACCTGCCCGCGGCGAGCCAAGAGGGCACCGAACCGTTTGCCCAAAGTAGGGTGAACACGCTGTTTAAAAAAACCTAATTTGCGTTGCGGTAACGAACTACTGTAGCAAATTGATCACGGTCGTCCATCTTCGCCAACCAAATTGAATGGCTTAGATCCAATTTTAGGCGACCCAGAAGACATCAGCATGATCACCGTTAACCTTCCTTGGCACCCAACCGATTGGCCTATTCAAACTAATGTCCAGCGCCTTGAATCGATCGCCCAAATAGGGTTGGCCGCACGGCTCCTAAACCCTGAATTACATCAACGACAATATGCAACTGCCGCAAATCATCTAGTCCATCCAACTTCGCTAGCCTAGTCGGATGATTTAGATTTATTTTCAGGAGGCCAACAGAGTAACGCTGTGATCATCGGTCACCCCTCCTCCACAGGGAGCAATTGACCAAGTGGTAGATCACCAATAGGGGTTCTCAAACGATCGCCCAAAGGTGGCCGGTCATGCTACTTTTTTAAGACGTTCAATTCGCGACTAATTTTAACGAGCTCTTAAACAACGATGTTTCCGGCACATCGATTATTTTTTCAACTGCTTGTTTAAAAGCGATGCTTTATATACATCGATTATAAGCGATGTTTTATAAATATTGATTTCAAAAATAATTTTATTATTTGACCTAAAAGCACTATGTGCTGCTTTTAGCGGCGAGTCTTACGACTTGACCCATTTACTCATGACATAAAACATGTCAAAAACTGGGGATGCTCACTGGGGTATTGGTCTGGCAGTTTACAGCGTGCGGCGTGCAACGCGCCCATTATGAGAAAGTGTCAGGAAAGGACGGACGGTTAACAACAATGAGAGTATTGGGTTAAAGTGTGACCAGCTTTCCCTCGTAATGGAAACGTGGTGATCACCACTTTTTACACAACCCCACTTCTCCACTGCTTAATCACCTCCACTTCCTACGAGTGGAATAAAGTATGCATACCCGTATGCGTACTTATAGTTTTGAAATTCCGTGTACCAAGTACACATACCGGTACGCATACTTGCGTAAGGTATAGGTCCGGGAATTTCTGCTGGGTTTTTGAAGTGTACTTAAGTATGCGTACCCGTTCGCATACTGTCGAACCCAAACTGAGACCGGCTACTTAGGTATGCATAACCATATGCATACTTTAGTTGTTAAAGTTCTAAAATCGGTTGGCTCATGAACTAATACATTTATATATTAAGGGAAAGCATTCTTTGCAAACCGTGGCTAGAATGTTCATGAATTTATTCGAGTAAATCAAACCGATTTTGCTTCAATTGTGTTCTTACTTCTATGAGAATATCGCAATTGAACAACTTTTTAACTAGTTTCATTTGAGTCATTTGAACTAGTTATGGTTAAGATGAATAAGTTTTATATGAGAGTGTTCATATAGCTAACCTTGGTTAACTACTGTTGAGCCAACATGGTGTACACGTTTAGGTACGGTTACTAAACCTAAATGAGGGTACATTTCATTTGTGTATAACAAGCTAAGTTCGACCTAACGGTTGAAAGATATTAGCTTGAATCTAATCAGGTTTTCATCTAACGATGAATATTGAATGCTTTCTTACCAAGGTAACTTAGATTGCAAACCCTGATTTGAAAACTATATAAAGGAGAACTCTAGCAACTGGGAAACCTAATCCCCACACCTCCTGTGTGATACTAGTTGTATAAGATAGAGTCGATTCTCCTTTAACCTTAGGTTTTTCACGAAACCGTGTAGGTTAACGACTTAAAGACTTCATTGGGATTGTGAATCCAGGCCCAACTATTTTCTCTGTAGTTGCGTGTTCTGATCTTACTTCTTATATCGTGATTGAGTGTTATCTTCTCTAAGATTTTCTCGAGATTATATCTCCGATAGGTAAGATTAAAAGTAGTCACAAACATTTTCGTCTCATCGTTTGTGATTCCACAATATCTTGTTTCGCTACCATACGATTAAGATTATTGTGAGGTGATTGATAATACTAGGCTGTTCTTCGGGAATATAAGTCCGGTTTATCAATTGGTTCATGTGCACCTTGATTTATCAAAAGACTGAACAAAACTCGTAGGTATTTCTGTGGGAGACAAATTTATCTATTCCAATAGACTTTTCTGTGTGAGACAGATTTGTTTATCAAGTCTTCGAATTTGGGTCGTAGCAACTCTTGGTTGTGGGTGAGATCAGCTAAGAGAATCAAGTGCATAGTATCCTGCTGGGATCAGAGACGTAAGGAGCATGAATGTACCTTGAATCAGTGTGAGATTGATTAGGGTTCAACTACATTCCAGTCCGAAGTTCATTGGTAGTAGGCTAGTGTCTGTAGCGGCTTAATACAGTGTGATGTTCAAAGATGGACTAGGTCCCGGGGTTTTTATGCATTTGCGGTTTTCCTCGTAAACAAAATTCTGGTGTCTGTGTTATTTCTTTTCCGCATTATATTTTGTTATATAATTGAAATTTCAGAGGTTGTGCGTTGAATCGATCAATTGGTAAATCCATCCTTTGATTGTTGATTGAAATTGATTGATCCCATAAAAACTGTCTTTGGTACCGTTCAAGTTACTTCTCTTATATTCAATAGGGCTCGCAAATTCCTATTTTCTGATTGCAGATTGAATTGAGAGATAGAGATATAAAACTCTTTGATATACTTTTTTATAGATTGAGTCTGACTGTCTAGTTGATTCTTTTGAAAGTATATTGGAGTTTGTCTATTCAGATTGCCAAACGAAATATTGGGTATGGTTGTTAGACCCCCGTTTTTTCACATGGAAAACCCCATCACGCTTTCTACAAAATACCTCAAGTTTTAAAATCTTGTAATCATCATCAATGCCACAATACTCTAGTCCATACAGGTGAGAGTAGTCATAATTCTTGACATCAGCATTGACTGAACTAGCTGCAATTTGATTGTCAGGCTTTGGTATTTGCTTAAGTTCTGCAGTAGATGGATTCCACAACATAATATCATTCTCTTTTTCATTCCAAGGATTATTATTTAAAACCAAACCGTTACAAGAGCTATAAAAAATAACATCCTTTTTAGATTTGAATGGATCCTTAATCATCTGGAGATCACCCTCTTTTCTGGGTGATAATAGTGACGGTGAACCAGCCAAGTTAACTGTGAAAATTGTATTCCTAGATTTCATTCCTTTATTTTATTTTGTTTTATTTTATTTTTTTGCTCGGTAAAAAGAAATTTTATTAAAGAGAGAGAATAAAATGTACAGAAGACAACAAAACAAGGAGGCAGGAAACACCTCCCAACCATCAACAACAAGCTGATAAAAACGAAGAACCTCGAACAAGAAAACAAGGTTCACACCACACCACCCTCACCCGACAACACTACGGAGGTTGTAAAAGTTGTTCTTTCCAATTTATAACTGTCATCTGAAGTGAAACCTATGAAGCAAAGTTCAGTAGAAGCCCAATCATAAGTTTGAATCTTAACATACGTTATAAGATCAACAACTTCCTTTGATTTGTCTGTGAAATTCCTTGCATTGCGCTTGTTCCAAATAGACCAGAGAATGCTTGTAGGCAATCGCTTCCAAATTTCTTTTCCTTTAATGGAGAGGTCCCGACAATTCCAGTTGGATATCAACTCATTGACTATGCTATGGATAACTCTTGACTTTCCTACACAATAAAGAAATCCCATATTTGAAGAGCAAAGGGACACTCAAGAAAAATGTGGCCAGAGCTCTCAGGAGAACATTGGCAAAAAGTACAAAGGTTAGCAATAAGAGCGTCATTAGAGGTTACAACGGCAAAACCTCTCTTTTGAAGGTTATCCAAAGTAGGCAATCTTACAATGGTTAGAGATTTCATTCCTTTAGAGGAGCTTTTTTTCATGGGGTGGTAATAAATAAGTAAAATGCTACGACTGAGATGAGATTTAACAAGATTTAGTTCTTTGAATAAATTATAGTACCAGTGTTTACATATATACACACCTGAATTTTACTATTGAATTTACGGACAACTTTGAGAGTATGTGTAAAATCGCATCATCTGGGAGGCGCGAAGATGTGATGATCATTTCTTATGATGCTGGTGTTTTTGAGGCTTTTTGCTTTATTCTCGTGAATTTCTTCATGGTTGTATGTAACTTTGATCGGCCACGGAGGAAGAGATCTAGGGTCTATGATGAACAGAGTGAGAGAGTGAGAGATGATGATGACGGAGAAGAGCGGATGCGGTAGGGAAACAAAAGAAGCTTAGGTTTTCGTTTTAATTCAGGTATGAATTTACTGTTTTAACCGCAAGATCATTATTAATTACCAAATAACAAATGTTGAAACTTATCTGTACTGTAGAATAGTTTTTTGGGTATCATGGTTTGTTTTTTTTGGACCATGATTTGATTAGGACAACTGCCCTGCACTTATAAGGAGTGTCCTTAATTGAGGAAATAACTAACTTACCCTTTACCTAATCTTAATCTAAATTAGTAAGAAAACAAAACTAAAACCATACCTATTACCTAACCGAATTCCTGAATTTGAAAAAAAAAAAAAAAAAAAAAAAAAAAACTCATCTTTTTGTCTTCTCCCCCTTTTAACTATTACTTGCCGTCGCCGAATTCCTGTGTTTGAAAGAAGAAGAAAACTCAACTTCTTCTCTTTTCCCACAAACCCATTACTTTTAATTCGTTTTTGGTTGAAACAAACTCAGTAGTAATTATCAAAATAGGTTAAAAATGGAAGTTACAATAGCAAGTTTGGTTAGGATAATTCTTTAAAAAAAAACTAATTTAGTAACTGAACTTTGAAGGATGAAAAACACAAAGAACACTTCGATTACAATTTTTTTTTTGTTCTAACCGAACTCTTCTTTTTTGTTCCAACTGAACTCTTGAGTTCGGTTGAGTTGCAAAAAAAAATTTGTAACCAAACTCTTCTTTGTAATATGTGTAGCGAATTTCAATTGCTTAAGGATGAATTCAATGTTCTAGCGTGAAGCTTTATTATTAATACAAGTTTGTTTGAAGTTTTAATCATCATCGTTTATATTTAGTATATCTAGGGTTTATGATTGATTCTTAGATTGATTTGGGTGCGCAACTAAATTAGTCTGTTGATCATTCTATTGCTAGTAGAAGTCAGGAGATAAGTAATAGTCGTTTGACTATGCTCAAGTATAAATCACGATACCTTGCAAAGTGATTCTGTGAAGCAATTGCGAGTGAAGATAACATCAACAAGTGGACCTTGATTTATGAGTTTAACTACTAGGATCAACCTTAATTCACAAAGATTAAGGCGTTCGATTGGATTACATCTTGAGCGATATACTACCTGGTGGTTCGTTGAATAGAATCTGGTAGTCGAGAACTTCTGTATTCGGTGATAGAAGAAGTTCTGGGGATAAAACTGATCTAGCAATTATTCTACGTTTGGTGATGAATGGTTCTAACAAATGATACATAAGTATATATACCAACTCGATTAACGCTATATTTGTTCTTTTGGAATATATTATTACAAGTTACAAGTTCACATGTACAACGGTCTAAGTTACTTGCGAGATCATCATGTCTACATTAGTCCACCCAGCGCTTTCCCCGACCTTGAGAACTTCTGCTGCCATTGAAGACGCAACACTCAGGAATGCAAAAACCATTAAAACCATAACTTTGTCGACTGTTATAAGACCCATGAAACCAATATTGTGTGATTAATGAGAGATTACTAAGAGCAGAAAGAAAAGATTGGTTGTAGTGTTTTTCAAGAGAGAGAATTGGGAGATGGTTCTGAAATTTGAAATGATAAGAGTAAGGAATGGCTGTTGTGGTATAGTTAGTACAGTAGAACCTCTATATAAGAATACTCCATATAGGAATAACCTCCATATAAGAATAAAAATCTCTGGTCCCGATTTGAGCCAGTTATATTTAAGAATAAACTCCATATTGGAATAAGTCATATTTTTTTCTGGTCCCGTCTTAAGGAACTTACCTCCATATAAGAATAATTCACAATAATATATAGATGATATAGGTCATATCGTAAATCAAAGTTTAAGACAAAGAGATTCTTTTAACTAATTTGGAAAATCCTTTTACTTTTAGTAGGTGTGATGTTTTTTTTTTTTTTTTTTTTTTTTTTTGCACGACTTATTCAAATATCTTTGATCGTATGATTTCATTTGTCAATTTTTCGTATCATTGTTGAATTTCGTGTGGATTGTGTTACATAGCAAACTTCGTATATTTAACTAATACATGTGAAACTAAACAAATTTTATATTTTCTTAGGTATTGCATAGGTCCATTATGTTTTCTTATTTAACTTTCGTATCATACATGTGAAACTAAACCAAATTTAACTAGTATTGCCTAGGTATATTGTGATGTTTGTTGTGCGTAATTATGTTTTCTCTTAAGTACATATATAGCAAATTTTTATTAATCACTTCAAGGTAGACCTCCATATAAGAATAATTTCTTGTGGTCCCTAAAATATTCTTATATAGAGGTTCCACTGTACTTGGTACCCCTTTATATATACTTTGAGAGAAATGGAATAGCTATTGAATTACTGATTAACTAATTAAATTTTTTCTTTCTTAAATGATTCTTTATTGATGTTAAGACCCATTTCTTCTTAATTAATTAGTGATTAGTGATTCTTTATTAGATGTTAATAGTTAGTGATTCTTTGTGCGGTAGATGTAGAATTTACTTTATGGTAGATGTAGAATTTAAGTTTGGAAAACCACTGCGGACACTAAACCGTGGGGTGCCTGAAATGGACGTATATGCATCGTCATTCTAACTACACAGATCAACACTTGAAGAAACACATTTGAAACTGGGAGTAGTTGTTCATTTATCATGGCTAAATAAGGACCTGTGCACATGGTAGTATTCTTGTTGATGATACCAATGTTGATTTTTAATATTTATGACCACTAGATCAAATTGTTTGTTGATATCATTTAATTGTTAGATGACAGCCAGAACTAGGTCACTCGCATGGAAGTGAAATAATTTGTTGATATCAGTTATACCGAGAGGAATGTGTTATTGTTATGTCTTTCACATACATGGTTCATGTGATGTGATGCCCTACCTATTGATTTCATTTTTACTTTATATATGGTCGTACTCATTTGATTTCATTTGTCAATTTTCGATGTGATAATTGTGATGTATGTGAATTTTTTTATTACAAATTTTGTATATACATAAATATATTAAAAAAATCCTCATTTAAATAGTTTTTGTATATATTTAGATACATTTTTTGTGTTTCTTATGCATATGCATGAATATGTCTAAATACACATGAAAACAAATCTTTTGCTATGTTCAAGTCAGATCTCCATATAAGAATAACCTTCATATAAGAATATTTTTTTGTGGTCCCTAGGATATTCTTATACAGAAGTTTTACTGTAACATTTTTGGGTTTCTTTCTTTTCTCATTGAACGTGGGGAAGTTTGTATTCAATGCTACCAACTTGTTTTCTCAGAAATATGACATTTCAAACCAAACACGGAAGTCTTTGGCAGTACCATTTTTTCTTAAATCTTAGCCTAATAAGTGTCAAAATTATATGCAACATTTGATAAATAGACACCACAAACTCTTGGTTGTTGATGGTTTAACTTTTCTAGGATCATATGATATTTCCCCATGAAACCAATTTTGAGACATACCAAATCATTTTTCTATCTATGCTATATTCTTGGTCGAGTGCTAACACATTCATCAAAAATGGTGAACATTAAAGAAAAAAAGGAAAAAAAAAAAGGTGATCGAACAATTTAGAAGGTAAACCAAGCAGCAACACTATAAGTATCCATTTCAAACATTTTATTCTTTTTACTTTGCGGTCACTAAAACAGTATTTGTCTCCAATGTTACACCACTATAATTACCATTATTTCTAAATTAGTTCAAAGAGAAATTAAATTTACCATACATGCCAATGACCAATGACCACCATACATGCCACTTACACTCTTAAACCACAAAGAAATTTATGATTTTACCGAAGTGTCAAACCTACATACTACTTACAATTTAAAGATTCAGTTATGTACTGTCTGTAGACGGATTCAATTGAGTACACCGACTTTCAAATTAATTCAGAGATGCTTAAGTATAATTAAGTGGCTACATGAAACCGTTTTCATATTTGTAAAGACCCGCAAGCACGTCAACACTATTAGACCGGTCAAGAGACATTTTAGCCTCTAATGACTCGATTAATCAAAATAGAACCCTATTTATAGAAAATAATCCGTCAATAACCTATACATGAAACTAGTACCATTAGATAGTGTTAGAGCATTGCTCGGTCGAACTCACAAGTGTTGCTATCTCAAGCTTGTTGTCATATTTAGTTGTCAAAACTATATCTTGATTTCTAGTCTACAATTAGTTAAGTCTCGGATTAGGATAAAAATGTAGTTGAGATATGGGCATTGCGGCAGTCATCATTGCGTTCTATCGTTTGAAGGCAAAGATCAGCCGAAGCTTTTGGAGAACTTCATCAACAAAAAGTAAGTGAAGACTGAACCACGTGTATCTCAAGTTATATTCATCTTTTTATCTATGAAACGATATCGCATAAATAATTAGACTATTTTGCATAGACAAGAAGTCAAGTTTATCTTGGTAATTAGTTCTCGAAATATAATGACTAAGCTTAATGAACATTTGTTCATACTTGATGAATTTAGATGAAGGACAATTTATTGTTCGGAATCAAATCATGACTTAAGTTTTTATCATCCGGAAATAACCTCGAACAGTGATATGTGTCATTGATGTTATTCGGGAATGTTTCGAATTGATTTAGAGAGAAATATAGAATTACTATATTCGGATATAATACAGTGTTATCAGTCTTACAAACTGAGAGAACTGTTATAAGTCTGGAGTCGTATTACATGTACTCGTACACGTAGCGGAGTAGCTATATGTCGACAAATGGATTTTTTGTACGCATATTCTTATGCATACCTTGAATAAAATCTGTTGACTCGTGAACCGGATCGGTACGCATACCCGTATGCAAACCGTAAAGGAACCGTGGTCATCGAACCGGTTTGATACATATACCGGTACACGTACCATAAAAGTTCTGTGGACTCCGGAACCAGTTAAAGTCTTAAGGTACGCAAAATGGTGATGTACCTGAATTGTTTAGTTAACTCTGGAACACCGTAAGTGGTTATGGTATGCAAATCGGTACACGTACCCCAAATTTTTCTCTGTTAACTCCGAAACTTGGTAGTGTTTGTAGTATAAAAACTGGCACATGTATTGTGACTCAACTGACTCACGAATAGCTATGGTATTTGTACTTTGTACACCTACTTGGCATGTCGATTAAATTCTTATGCACATAAATTATTTCTCTGAGACAACTTGCATTTGAATAATCTCTATAAACACCATAGACATATTTGATCACTTGATTGTACTTCAAGTTAAGTTTTAAGTGTTTATGAAAATGAGTATTAAGCTTATAAGTTCAAATCGGATAGTTCAGCTAACCACCTTGAACATGGTCTTTATACACGGTTCGGTTACGGTTTCACCTAACTAGAGTGTATATCTTGTTTATGTGAAATATGTTTCAAAGATTCATCTAACGGTGATTATTGATTGCTTGGTTCCAAAACTACATTAGCTTAAACCTAAAGCGACATATGCTTTGAAAGTTTATAGAAGTGGAATCTCAAGCAACCAGGATCTTTGAATCCCGACACTACTTTTCTTGGTGTGTCCTAGTTGTAACTAGAGTCGTCCTCTTCCTGGTATTTCTGAGGGTTTTTGCTTTTCGTTCGTGGTTTTCTTCATGGTTGCATGACTTAGACCGGCCGCAGAGGAAAAGATAGAGCTGCTGGTGTTTATGATGAATGGAGTGAGAGACACGAAAAGGATGATGGCCGAGAGAGCTGTTGGGGTTCGGGAACGAAACAATCTTAGGATTTAGTTCTAAATTTCTTCAGTTTTGGATTTACTATTTAACCTAATTTTACAGGCTAAAATTGCATTTTTACTTGGTGTTAGTGTATTCTGGATCATACCGACAAATTTTGTGTCAGGCCCTATATTTACATGGATTTTGGGTTACATTAGAAAATTACATAGATTTTGGGTCATGGTCAGAAAAAAATAAAATAACTATAACTTTAGGTCGCTCATGATGTGGGGATTCATTAATAAATATCTTTTATATTTTGGGTTTTACTTCCTCATAAGTAAATCTAATCATGCAATGCATTTCACTCACGTCATTTTCGATCCTCCTTTATGATTTTCCATGACCGACTTTCAAAAATTCTAGAGGATTAAGACAATGAGATCCTCTCTCCCCTTATCTCTCTCTAATTTGCATGGAGATTCTATCCAGACTATTGGAGAAAACAACTGAGCAAAAAAAGTTATCTAGGCTGAAAATCAATAAACACGCTCCGAATATCTCTCACCTGTTCTTTGCGGATGACTGTTTTATATTCACAAGAGCCGATTTAGGAGTAGCAAAAAATTTATTAGACATTTTATCCTCTTTCGGAGAAATAACGGGGCAAATGGTTGATATTCAAAAATCGGGAATGTATTTTAAAAGTTCAGTTGATGACCAAAAATGAAAGGTATCTGGGGACTCCTCTATTCTTTGATAAGAATAGGAAAGAGAATTTTGAACCACTTCTTCAAAGGTACTACTATATCTTCAAGGATGGAAATCGAAACTTCTCTCACTGGCAGGGTGGACGGTGCTGATAAAATTTGTTCTTCAAGCTTACCCTACCTACCAAATGCAAGTGTTAGCCTTACCAAAAGAGATTTTAGATCAATTGGACAGAATACAAAGAAATTTTTGGTGGAACAAAGATGGGGTGAAAAGACAAGGCGGCTTTATAAAAGCTTGTACTAATATTTGCAAACCCATATCACAAGGGGGTTTAGGCATTAAAAAACCCCACCAATTTAATTTATCCCTTCTCACCAAACTGGTTAGTAGACTAATCTCTGAACCAGATCAATTATAGGTTAAACTTTTAAAAGCAAAATACTTTCCAAACAAAAATTCTCTAGAAATTTCTAGATCATCTAATCTTTCCTGGATTTGGACTAATATCCAAAAGGTTTAAATCCTATAAAGGGTAACTTCGTGTGGAAAATCAAAAATGGGGAGTCGGAAAAAATTTGGGAAGACAAATGGATTCCCAATGAAAATATAATTCAAAAACCGTTGGATATAGGGGATTAAGTTCCAAAAATGGTAAAAGTGCTAATCACTCCAGAAAACAACTGGGATATTGAAAAATTAGATGACTACTTTAGTCCAGCCATTAAAGAAAAAATCCTTGCAATCTCAACTTAAAGCGAAGAGAAAGATAAAATAAAGTGGAGGCACCACTCTCCAGGAGCATTTTCAGTGAAAAATATCTATAATTTTCTTATCAATCAGGAACAAGAAAATAACTGTATGGTTAATTTCCCATGGAAGAAACTATGGAAAATTAAAACAATTCCGAGAATTAAATTATTCGTTTGGAAATTAGTGAAGAAGACTCTACCGACTTCAAGTAGGCTACAACTCATATTAACAATATTTCTGCGGACTGCCAGATGTGTAACTCCCAAGTTCAAGAAAATGAACAACATTTATTCAGATTTTTCCCTTTTGCGAGAGCCATTTGGTTTGGGGTATCTTTAAACTTTATAAATAACCCACCTTTCTCTAACTCAATAAGCAATTGGGTCAAAATCTGGATAGAAGATCCGAATTCTACTCAAATATCAGACAATATTGCTAATGTTTTTTGGTTTATTTGGAAACATAGGTGCTCAATTATTTTCGAAGGAAAGGACCCTAACTCGAAAATGTTCACAGAGCAGATAAATAAATACTTACACTCAAAAACCTCAATTTCAATCATGAGAAAAAATTTAGCTAGAAATGGAATGGTATCAACTCCAAATTGGACTTCATTACTCACAGATTGGATGATATTTGTAGATGCTGCTTTCAAGAAAGAAAAATATATCAATGGGTTTCGCTTTTATCTTATATGCAGTGGACCAAGAGGAATTCATGCATATTGAAGCAGGCTCAGATAAAGCAATAACAATAGTTCATGTAGAAGCAAAGGCATTGCTTAAAGCTACATCATGGTTAAAAAAATAATATTCTCTCTAGTGTTTCAATTTTCACGGATTGCAAAGCTACAAGAAGTGTAAGGAAATATCTTGGGAAGCTGAAACACAATTAAATAGGTTGGAGTGAATCGGGGTACTCTTCCACAAGCCAAGGTAAGATATATTAATAGAAAATACAACTCAGCGGCAGGTACTTCAGCTAAGGAAGAAAGAATCAAGAGGCTCCAACATTTATCTTTACACATTAGAGAAAAAAATTGTAAGTCAATTATTTTATCTAATACTTTTGAGAAAAATGATGTTGTAAACCTTTTGTACTATATTACTTGATTTATAAAATTTTCTCTTTTCATCAAAAAATAATAATCTTGGGACGATTTTAATGTCCCCAAGCAAGTCATTTAGTAATTTTTGAGTTGCAGAGTATATTTAAGTTGGTAGTGAAAAAATACAACCCTCAAGAATTTAAATACATCCTTCTTTTCAAATTAATTAAAATTACGAACCTACATAATGTAAGTGAACAAAACAGCCTTCGTAGTCGTCATCTTATCCTTCTGCTGTCACACTATTTTGAATTCACGTACATGTTTATTGTTCATGATGAACTAATGTGTCGACAGTTAATCTCGTATCCAGTCAGTGATTAGAAAAGAATGCTTCTTCCACATAGTCACATAGATATCAACAACAAATGAGATAATATAATATGATTCTTGTAGAATCAAAGAAAGGAAGTACTCATATATATACTTAATCGAGTTTCTTCAAAATCTCTTAATTTTATTACAACCGCAACAAAAACTGAAACAAATTAAGATAAGATTATTTGATTAGGGTTTGGGTTTGGGTTTGTCTTTATATATTTTAAATGAATTTTATTTTTGTAGTTTAAAGTAGATGAAGAAAGAGTTGCACACATATTCCAAAAAAATCAATCGTTGATCGGCAACTTCATTAATCAGATGCTTCAAAAAAAAA
>JAJJMB010011222.1:4167658-4277623 GCA_023531105.1 Papaver atlanticum | reverse complement strand
CCCCCCCCCCCCCCCCCCCCCCCCCCCCCCCCCCCCCCCCCCCCGGGGGGGGGGGGGGAAGCCATGAAAAACCAACGACTTATCCAGGAACAATTGGATGGTAGGCTTATTAGGACATGGAGAAGGTTGGCACAAAAAATCATCATGCCTTTGAGTTCTCAGCTCGGTTAGGACTCGAATGGTGGCAGCTCGACGTACCTTGGTATATTATTAAGCTACTTGAGTATCATGGATTAGCAATAAATGTTAAAGTCCCTACAGAGATTCAGAAGTCAAAATTGTCTCACAAAAAATCATTATGAATTTCATCAAACTGAAAAGTTGCACCAAGTCTAAATCAATCTATTGTATACCTTTAGTAAGTGATGATTTGGATTTTCTTCGTCACTTTAAGTACTAGTATGCTTATTGCAATAAGGTCCAAGATGCATAGCAAATGTAATGATATGAGCATGGGTCGATAACCTGCCTAATTGTTGTATTGATGCGTGTATGTGTTGGAGAAAAATGAAGATTCCAACAGTATGTATACTTTAAAGCTTTCTTTGTGCAAGTACATTGATATTTCGTACATGTTCTTTTAGAGGTGGGACGTTAAGAATTGCCAGTTTACATGTCACATTCCCATTAGTGATTCTTCTACTTTACTGGGAATAAAATTATTCCAGACAAAAATCAGATTTGAGTTCAACTAAGCCCCACCAACAAATCAAACTATGTCGCTATCCTTGGTCGGGCTATTCAGTGGTGGTGGCTTACAAAGAACTAAGAACGCAATGTAATCTGAAATAAAGAAAAGGAAGACATTCTGGCTAAATTGTGAAAAAGACCTCAATCTATTATTTACCTTTATTGGGATAAAATCTTGGTCACATCACATATGTGCAGTGAATGTAACTAGGCTACAAAATCAAAACCTTTCCCTGTGCAGAGAAAATCTAAACAGTGGAGAAATGGTTGAATCAACGCAATTAACAGTATTATCAAAGGGAAGTATATATGCAATGAGCCACTGAATCCTTGGCAAGTCTCGGTAACGAGCCATAGATCAATGACTAGGTGAAGCACTTTGCTTGGTAGCTTTAGTAGAATGAGCAGGTGGTGCGGGACTTGGGATCTTCAGTTGTCCGAGCATCGGTTTCTGAATGAATTTCTGACCCTGATTTGGCATTCTCACTGCCATTAAGATTCCTCAAGTTAAAAATACCAGGCGGGAGTCCTTGAGCCTTAGCTAGGAGCTTCAGTTCTGCAAGTTCTCCTCTAATCGACTCCAGTTCTCTTTCTAATTTTTCCTTTTCCTGCCTGCGTAACTCCTCCTTTCTGGCTTCAGATCTAGCACTTCTTTGCACCTCAAATATAATAGCAGCACCAGCAACCGAGAAGACAAACACTTCTCCTAGAAGTTCCGCAGCAGCTTGAACAGCTTTCTGTTCATTCAAAGGTCGGATGGCAACATCAGTTGCATGACCATAAATCCGTCTCTGCACGGTTGTCGTGAGCCTGTGGTTGTCTGGGCAATATTGATGATGTATTCACGAAATCTAGGGTGTTTACCAGCTGCTGCTTTGAGTCTATTAGCAACAGGTTTACACATGGTTCTCACAGCAAGAATACCTAACTTAACAACTGGGAGCTTCATCATATCTTGAAAACCTGCTGGATCAACAACGCTTCTTGAAACTAAGTACTGATTGTTGAACCCTGATTATAACGTTTTAGAGTCGAGAGTTTCTTGAAGAAGAAGAAGCAGCCGCAGAAGAAAAGGGGAGGTTTTGACTTGTCAAAAAAGAGAGGAGGAACAACTGGTGCGAAATTTTTGGTGGTCATCAGTGATACTATCTAGGGTTTAGGGGATTGTTTGTTTGGTGGTGAAGCTAATAATACTAATCTTGATTTCAGTGGGACTCCTGTGTATTTTATTTTTACTTAGGAACCAAGCCCGGAATTTTTTTATTTTTTTATTTTTGATGCGAAAAAAGATATTATTAATTAGGAGAAGAATTGTCTGACAATAATTGTGACTCTATGATATCAGGGGGAGGTCTAACCAAATCCTGGATATCTTATACTTTCTGCTGTAATTTGCGAGAATGCCAGCAGATTTATTACATTTTCGTGTGATAAAACTACATTCCCATTTATCAAAAGAACTAAGAATATCAATAGCATCAAGCAGAAGAGTGTCACTTTCCCATGCAATAGTTAGCGCAGCTTTGTTGATGTAACCCTCAATGCCTTGTAGATCCGTTTCTACTACGATGTGTGAAATCTGCATTTCCTTGCTCCAGCTAACAGCTTCATAGAAAGCTAAACACTCTGCCTGCTCTGAGTTTCTGTATCTGGCTTAACTCTACTCTATAAATACGTAAAAATAGAGCCCTTGCACCTTTTCCTCTCTGACACTGGATATTTTACTTTTGGAACCTTGCACATGCACCATCTATGGCTGCCATACACCGTAGATGCATAATGTCAGTCGATTCTTATTCCTCCGTTGCTTAGGCTCAAAACTGAGATTGACACAAAAGAAGAGTTTCTAAGTTTGACATTAAAAAAATTCTTTCTTTTTTGAAATGAGTTCAGAAGAAAACATAAGAGTTGTGAACCTCACAGTGATTGCCTTGTTAGCAGAGCAAGCCACGGCTGACTCTCTCTCTCTCTCTGTTGCATAAACTGCTCAAAAAAGAAGTGGTTAGAAACCTATTTAAATTATGTTGCAGCTTTAAAGGAATTTGTTGGGTCTCTGCAGAAATGGAAGGAATAGGGATACCGCATTCGCCTTTTATTTTTCTACTGCCAGTATTGCTGCTACTGGAATGGGTTGCTTCTTAAATTTTGAGAAAACATAGCATCTTAAAAACCAAAAAGAGTTTACAGTGGCTTACAAAGAAGTAAGAAGTAAGAACACAATGTAATATAAATTAACATGTCACATAACTAGCAGTAAGTCACGCCTTCGCCATTTACAACCTCACCAATGCGATACACCACATTGCCTTCTTGTCTTTCTTCTTCAAGTATCCTATCAGCAGCCTCGGAGCTAACAACGAGAACCATGCCAATACCCATGTTGAATGTTCGCATCATTTCAGCCTCTTCAACTCTTCCAGCCTTCACAAGCACATAAAGATTTATTTAGGATGATCACAAGAAGAAATTAGTTTTGAGGATAGATGAGAATTTATCTTGCTTAAGATATATTCCAAATGGGTTTCTTTTTTGGTTACCTCTTGGATCCACTTGAACACGGGAGGGATATCCCAAGATTTTTTATAAATTGAAGCTCCAAGGCCCTTCGGGAACACCCTAGGTATATTATCTGTGAATCCACCACCTGTGATGTGGGCTATGCCTTTCACCCCACCTTTGCTGATAATGTTCAGAACCTATTTCAGAACTACAAATATAAGAATCTTCGAGTCTTCCATCATCAAACTAAAAGGTGATTTTTATAAAGGAGATAGTTTTGAAGTCGAAGCAAAATGACTAACCTGCTTAACGTAGATGACAGTCGGCGCCATTAGAGCTTCACCCAATGTGGTTTGTTTTCCAGGAAGCTGGGATTCCAGTGTAAGGTCACTTCGAGCCAGGACCCTGAACATGGAGATACAAAACCTTCATATGACCTTTCTGAAATAAGCACCTTCTGCAAATTGTCCAAGAAAAATAACATGGCAAAGAAACGGGAAAAACCAAGGAAATTTTCATTATTTTCCGGAGTTAAGAGTTGACCTTCTAACAAGAGAAAACCCATTAGAATGGACTCCACTAGATGGAAGGCCAATGAGAACATCTCCAACCCCAATGTTTTTCCCGTCAATGACAGAATCCTTCTTCACAATTCCAACCGCAAAACCACTGAGATCATATTCCCCGTCAGCATAGAAACCTGGCATTTCTGCTGTCTACACGGCACAAATAAGAATCACATAAGATGGAGATAGAAAGAAAGAACAGCAACCAAACAAGCATCCATCCTCCTGTATTGGTACAAATCATAGTTCCTTTCGACCATCCAAAAGGTTAATAAGTAGTTGCAGTATATTGCGCGACTCTGTTTTTAGGTAGAAACTCTTGTGCTAAACCACTGTAAATACCAGTAAGGTCTTTATACTACTAAAAAATTGCTAAACCATTTGCTTGAATAGTGAGATATGTAGTTTTGATCCTTATATTCTTATGATATTGTTTATTACAGGCGCAAAGAACTAACAGGGAAAGAAAAAAAAACTATTTGACATTAGATTACCTCCCCTCCTAAAAGAGCGCAGTCAGATAGTTTGCATCCATCAACGATGCCCTTTATAACCTGCATAAGCAAAGAAAGCTCGTCTCAGGACTGGTGCACAGAGACATTTGAGGCAGTGACTACAAGAAGAAGCAAAATACACTTAAACATTCATAAAGAGTAAAATCTCCTCCACCTTTTCAGCCAGGTCAACATCAAGACGGCTTGTAGCAAAGTAATCAAGGAAGAATAAAGGCTTTGCTCCAGATGTGATAATATCATTGACGCTCATGGCAACCTGGAAAGAAAAAAAATTGTAATGCCAGTCCTAATTTCAAGATACAAGGTGCAAGGTTCAGTTAGAAATATACAAGGTCTATCCCAATAGTGTCATGGATATTAGTTTCAAAAGCAAGCTTAAGTTTGGTTCCAACACCGTCAGTACCAGCAACAAGGTATGAATCCCCTGTTCAGTGAAAAAAGAAGAAAGCATTGAATCAAATGTCTAAACCTGAAAGGAACAATCATTGAACAACTGAATTCTCAAGAGTAAATACACAAACATATACATATACATATATATATAGCAGGCCAGTCGGGCAATAGATGGTAATTCTAAGGGCTAGAATTCCTTTTTGTTTCTTTAGCTCGATAAATGGCTAGAACTCTTTATTTATTAACAAATTGTGCTGTAAAGTTGTGATTCCTAAAAATATCTCAAAGAAAATGCTAATAACAGAAATTTCACGTACCCAAATATGCTAATCACATATAGATTACATAGTGGTTTTGAAAATCAGAAGATGGCTATGAATTTCAGATTGTTAGCTATCCACAAACAAAAGACAAGAAGGGGTATATGCTAGACAAATGAGATTAGATGAATCATGTGGACACAAAATAAATGGATGAGAGAAAACAATAAGATGAAGAATCGACGGTTATTTCAAATATACAGGTCATAGATGTACAATGTCTACACAAGAAAACTTAATGTTGGGTAGTTATACCTAATGCTGTACGTGTAATCTGTGTATCCATGTAAACTGAATAATAGTATCCAAGTAAAGTGAATCATATATAAACAGTTGAATCCATCTCCACAAGAAAGTGTGGAAGATTTCCTGCAATTCTATTCTTCAGTTGGTATCGATCTTTGAACCACGCAAATCTTCTCAGAAAATACCACATCTCTTTAACAATTCTACTGTGCCATCAACATAATCTGCTAGCTTGTAACCTTTAAGAAGAGGTTTGAACTGTGGTATTTGCTGCCACTTGAAGTGGTAGAAGATTTGCGTGGTTGAAAGATCTATGGCCGCATACCCACTCAAGAGTAGAATTGCAAAGAATCTTCCAACTTTCTTGTGGAGATGGATTCAACTGTTTATATATGATTCATTTTACGTAGATACAGAGATTACATGTACAACATTAGGTATAATTAATAGAGAAATACTAGGACTCTTGGTACACGTATCATTAACAGTTTAACACTAACATTATATCTCTACTCGTCATTCAAGTTCTAGCTATTTCATGTCAATTACATTGCTCTCATGGTAAACAAAAAAGACGCAAACCCATTCAGGTGGCAAGTGAATCATATAACAACATAATCCCAAGACCCCAAAATCAAATGTTTCAATCACCATCTGATAGACATACAGTACGTATACTCAATTTCCCACACATCACTTCAAACTGAAAGCTAACTAATCACCAAAGGAATCTATTATGATAACTGAGAAACAATAAGAACACTACTTGCACGAACTCTTTAAACCCCAAAATCACATATACAGTAGAGAAAATGCTAATTTCCTCAAACAGCAAATTGAACTACATGGTGTGTTAAATAAAAAATTGAATAAAGCCCTTATTTCAAATAATCACTGCATTGAATTACAGAGGAGAAATTAGACATTTACCCAGAGGAAACAGGCCCCCAAACCCTCCAATTCCTGGTGCCATCTTTGCAATTCTTCGAACAAGCTCTGACCCAGCATCAATATCCACACCAGCCTCTTTATATGTCATACTCTCCAAATCTTCATCTTCATCATCCTTTTTTGCTTTTAAAACTACAGAAGAAGAAGCATTTTTCATTCTAACTTGTTTTGATAAACTCTGAGATGTTTTAGAGAAAGAAGATGATAAACTAGGTTTATACAGATTTGATTTTGGCAGGTTTTGATCGGAGGAGGATTTGGTAGAAAATGGAACACATCTTAATAGCTCTGCGTTAGCTCTACAACCGATTTCCATGGCAACAGATTATACCTTTATCTGGTTGATGATACTCTGGGAGTGTTTTGAGTTAGTGGGAGTGTAGAGGGAAGGTGGAGAAAGAAAGTAGGGTTTAGGTTTTTATGGACATGGGAGAAAATAAAATCATTTTAGTTGGGGTAAAAGTGTCAACCTATTTGCTTTTCTGTAAAGTTTTGAGAGTTTCCAGATAAAAAGTGATCGGCGTAAGGCGGCATCGGCCGCCGAACATTTTTTTGACGGAAATATCCTCAACAACTTTAGTTTTAGAAAAATTATAGTTACACTCTGATTACACCAGTATCTGGGGATTCGTGCATTCTACGTGTTCTATGAAGCACCACACATACTGGGAGGCCAGGATCTAATGCAGCGCAGCACAACTTCACCGTCTCTACTGATCGGGGGAAAAATTAGTATGATCTCATTGTTACCCAGTATTACTAAATGGCAGCCACTTATGCAGCCCAAGGCTCCGGATTGTACATATCAAATCAAATATCACTGAGAAAGGCACAGATTAGTTGTGCTTCTTCATTCAACAACCCAATTTGTCAAATCTTGGCTCAAAATGGCGGCAGAAGTAGCAAAGTTGGTGAGAGGAAGGACAAGGAGATTGCAACCACTGCAATGATCCCAACAATGTCCGAAATTATGGATTCCTCAAAAGCTCAGAAACTCCAATTGAAGCTACAAACGTTGGGACCTTTCTTCAGAATCGCCGTCAGTAGTTTGGAAACAGAGAAAGAGCTGGGGAGAGCTGAAGGTTTTATAAAGATTTGGTTTGGAGCTGGTAAAATTCTTCATTTGGACAACATTAGATTGAGAAGGGAAACACTGGACATGGAGAAATCAATATTTGGGATCGGTTTGTTTGTCGGAGCTGTTGCTATCCGATATGGTTATGACTGCGGTTGTAAGACAGCTGAGCTTCTTGCCATTAATGATTCTGAGCTTTACCATTCAAAGGTTCCTCTTCTTCCTAGCTTCTCTCATTCATGCTTTTTACCTTCTTATCTCATTTTGAGTGGTCAGGGATTGGGTTAATATCGTAATGACGTTGTCAATGTCTTCTCTTCTGATTCAGCTTGTAAGGTTCTACACGAGAATGGGGTTCAGGGCAGTGCATGAGGTGACAGGAGGTTCTATGCAAGACCTAGCACACTTGTTGGTATGGGGAGGCAACGGAACTCGAATGGATGCAAACATCGAGGAACTTTTGTTAAAATGGGGTAGAAAGTTCAAGCCAAGGAGTTCATCTCAAAGATGATACAACACAGCATGATATATTAACTTGAGTGATAGTTCTTGGTTTGGCTATAGGCTTTCCAAAGCTCGTCATTCAAGAGTTTGAAGTCGACTGTAACAAATAAAGCAACACAAAACAGCACTTCATCCATATTTTTTTGTTAACTTTAACAGGATTTTGTTAACTCATCAGAGACTGTATAGAGCACACAAATGATAAGCTCAGCTTAGAACTTTCAAACCCCAAACTCAGAATCTGTAATATCAGTGAATTGCAGGACTTTGACATATCATCCAAAGATGTTTGAGAAACAGAATTCGCACAAATGAAATATTTTCGGCATTTAGAACTAACTTTTTTCCCCTAAGAGACCATAGAAATCAGCAATTCAGCAACAAGCTTATCATGGAAAATGGGAACTTAAAATGTTCCACGTGCCAAATAACGAAGATATAAGTGACACAAAATGGTCGCATAGCATTTCCTCAGGCAAGCCAGAGCTAAGAACCTCTAATACAAAAAAATGAATTGTCATAAAAGCCTTCTATGAAACGCTTTCGCTAAAAAATGATAAAAACAGTACAGTATCAGGCCTAAAATGCGAGCAAAACAATTAAATCCACAGGCATCTGAAACCCAAAAAAATGAAAAAAGTTTCATCTGTGGCACATTTATTTCCAGCTTTTTTCGACACCACCAACAAAAGACAAGGTCAACGAATCCCAGCAGCGTAAGATCAATTCCAGACAATGAATATTCAGAAGACGGTCACTCAAGGCTTGAGAGCAAGGGACAATCCAAACCTGGGAGCCTTATCCAAGGCCTTGGTGTCAAACTCACCAGAGAGTGTCAAGAAGGACTTGAGTTTGAGCTCGTGTTGCATGAGAGCAGCAAGCTTCCCATGGTTGTTGAGCCTATACTTCACAGATGTTAGGGGATCAACTGCATAGGAACCTCCTACTGTGATGGTGTTTTCATTAGTGGAGAACTTCCTGCAGACCTCTGCGACACCTGAAGTCCTCTTCAACGCATCAAGATGGTGCACGTATGAGGCAGTTATAGTATCCCCCTTATCAGACCTAAAAATAAAAACCAAAGAAAGGGTCACACAGAGTGCTAAAGAGTAAAAAATTCCCACAATCCACTAACCCAAACGACTAAAACCGTATTCGTTGTGGTTGCTTGAAGTTGGAAGACTTACAAAATAATTGAAGCTTTGTAGTCTGAATTAGTCAAACTAATACCAGCATTGTACTTTGTCAAAGCACCCGCACTTGTATCATAACCAGCCTCTGCACCAAAAGCGAAGGTAGGGGAACCCACGGTTGCTGTAACATCAACTACAGGGGACTGGCTCAGGCCAACAGCTGATGTGACAGTTGCATGATCATGGAAGTATTGCATCTCTAGCTGCAGCAGAACAAAAATGCATGGCAGTTATAGTATATCAAATAATAACTATGACAAATAAATTTTGCGCCTGTAAAAAAAAATATTAAAAAAATTAACTTGGTACCTTGCCAGAGTTGTAGTTGGGCAGCTTAAATGAAGCAATTGCTTTTGTTGCAGGCATAATCTCCAAGAATGTCAGGGTTGTCAAAATCTGACAGATCGACGATAAAGATAGACATCATGATTAAAAACTATAACTCTTACAAGATAAAAAATGGAAAATTTTAAACTGTAGGGCACATTACAAAGGTAAGTGACCCACATTTGATTCTGTGTCAACTTTGACATCGATGATTGTGTTCTTGTACTTGTATTGCGCTGCAACATCACCTGTCGAGAGCCCTCCCTTCTTAACTGCAGTTGACGAAAGGGCCTGAAAACAATGCACAAATCTTAAACCATTCAATCGACATTATCTGAGATATGAATACAAGACATCTAAAGATTCTAGAATGGCAAATAACTAAACAAAGTGTAGGTTCAATGGGAGTCATCGTCCAGAAATTATACATGACTACCACCGCACAACGCCGCAAAGAAATCATCAAACATCTGCTTAATACTAAAGTAGCACAGGGAAAAAAGAAGAAGAGAGAGAACGAAAAGTGCCATGGAGGGTAATAAACCTAATGCCAGAACAGGGAAGAAGTACAAGGAATAGGATATACATAAGCGTTCCAAATCAGCTGGATATGTAGTTCAGGCCTTAGGTGGATACAGCTTGTTAATGAAAATCTCAGTCCAACTTACTCGTGAATTTATAATAGAATACAGAAATACATGGTGACATATGTGCATAAATCTACATACATTAATTCTAGTTTTTGCTACTTATCTCAAGAAACCATACATTTTCCACACCTACGCTTCACAGTTGCAAGCTTCAACAACTAACAAACAACACTAGTTTCCAATTATGTTGCCATCCTAAGCCTATACGCCACAGGGATGACCTAAAGTCTTAATAGGGCTATAACATCAATAATTTATTTAGACTAACCCCAGTGATATACACAACATAGTCAGTGAATTAAATGTTCTTACATTAGGACCACTTCAAGAACAAGAGAACCCATATTATAACGAAATCATCAATGGAAATTCAAGCTATGCATCTGATAATTGGAATTAATATCAAAATCGGAAATATGTCTATCAGAAGAAACATTTAGATCCATTATTCAACGAAGACTAAGCAGAAGATAAAACAAAAAACAAAACAGATTAAACCTAACCTAATTATATCTCGAATCTCAATCAAAATCACTTGACCAATCTCCATCATAATTTCACAATCATCCTCACCAGTGCATAACCAAAATTGAATAAAATATTCAAGATAAAATTTCATCTCCGAATTTCAATCAAAAAAGCAATAATAATTCTCTATCCATCACTCAAATAACAGACATAAATCAAAGAAAAATTTAAAAAAAAATCATGAAAAAGAATAATTAGGTTTAGCAATTTCATACCACTCCAGAATCGCTCAAAGTTGAAACAGTGAATTTCTGATCATAACTGTAATCCCTGGTGAGCAGATCTACAATTCCATCAAATCAACAAACACCATATCAAAACCAAACACACATCACGGATTACAAGGATCACTGATCGAAATTCTCAAACTCACAGAATAAGAAGAAGAACTTGTTCAAACCTTTAGCTGTCTTTCCAATTTCAGAGAACAATCCAGGACCCATGGTTTACAGCAGCAGCAGAAAAAAACACAGCGAAAAAGAGAGAGGAGAAAGTTTTTTTCTGAAAGACTGAAACAAAGGAGAGGAGTGGAAATGTTGAGGGGGGTTTATCACAGAGTTTCTTTTCTTTTACCGCAAGAATGTAGTGAAACTAGCAAGAGTGAATGTTTTGATGATCCTGTACTCATCGCGTTACACGTGGTTTGATATTTCGGTGAGTGATTATGAGACGTTGGATTGTTCTTTTGAGAGAGTGATTAGGTCAAAGTCAGACAATTTGTAGGAGGTGTGGCTCGAGGCTGGCACGAAGAGATGCCACGTGTTAGTAGTACCAACCATTTCCCATCCCATGTCATCCGGTTATGACAGCTGTTAAAGAGAATGACGAAGAATTCCGAAGTTTTTGAGATTTGTTTGGCAAATGCAAAAACTGTAGATGGAAAGGAAAAGCCAAAGATGATTCGGCGCAATGGAGTAGCGGGAATAGAAATCTAGAGCAGCTAATGAAGATATCTATTGGGCAAAAAGAATTGCTAAATCCGGCACATACAGGGTCGGAGCCAGTTTTTGGAAAATGGATGAACAAATCACCGATGTGCATATATTTGAGGAGTGCAAATATGCTAAAATGACCAAGTTGAGCCGAAGTAGCTGAAGGAACCAGTTTGGTTGGGTAGGCAATTGCACACCTATGCTTCTATCGGGATCCGTCCCTGCATATTAGTGAAAGGCATTGTTTCAAAGAGAGGTGCAACAAATATTGGAATTTTGGATTTATTGTATGGGTCTTTTTTTCTTCTGTATGGAGATTTTATTTTTCAAAATTGAAGGATTACATCAAGTTCCTCTCTAATGAGAGTTTTTAACCAATTAGGAAAATCAAAAAAACACGACTTCGATATTTTACCTGTCCTTGCCTCTTTTTTTGCAAGGAAGTTTGCAACTTCATTTGATTCCTTAGGCACATATGTGCATTTCCAGACTTGAAAATGTTTTAACATCTCTTTACAATCAGAGATTATATTATTATTTGTCCATCTAATAGACCCGGCACTACCATTTATTGCATTAACCACGTTCTGACAATCTACTTCCAAATACAAGCATCCCACGACAGTAGCTCTAGCCAACTTTATTGCCTCCAATGCTGCAAATGCTTTTGTTTTCTCCTCATTTTGAGCTACTCCTGATGTTGATACTGCACCTCTACATTCACCTGCACAATTAATCATGGTTAGTCATATTCCCATATCCTTGTTTTCCTTGATAAAAGATGCATCAAAATTCACTTTCACAAAGCTGTTTTCTGGAAGTAACCAAGTGTGATAGTTCTAGCATGTCCATTGGATAGATTACTAACTCTCCTCCTTGCAGAATTGCATTTCCATTCATTTACCTCTTTGTTAACTTACGTAACAAAGAGATCAACTTGCACCCTAGCATTATCAAAGACCACTGCACATCTAATTTTTCTAGACATGCCCATAAAGCAAAACCCACCAACATTATGAAGTTGTTTTTATTCTCTACATTAGTATTTGTTCTATCAAACCAACTAGATATCCATTCCTTCAACTGCGTGTTCCTAATAACATTTGCAAAGATAGGATTAATAGCAGATAAAAGATTTTTTGTAACCTGACAGTCAACTAGCAGATAATATGTTGTTGCATATTCAACCTCACAAAGAGGACACTTACTCTCTATATCTACAACATGCCTAGCAAATTTCTTTCTAACAGGTAAACAATCATTGACACATTTCCACAAGAAATGTTTAATTTTTTGTGGTAGGTCAAGTTGTCATAAGGCTTTCCATGGGAAATCAGGAGTTTCATTTCCATAAATATCATTTATTATGACTTTGTAAGCAGATTTAACACTAAATATCCCATTATGGGTTGATTTCGATCTCAAGACATCAGAACCCATTGAGGGTATCCTTATCTCACAGATATCTTGAACCGTATCCTTTTCAAACAAAGTATTAAGCAACTTCACATTCCATTTACATTCATTAGGCACAATAAGTTGACTGACAAATTTCAAATTTGAAGAAGCGTTAAAAGAGTCAAGTAAGCAGATCTATTTAGTACCCACTTATCCTTCCAAATTTCAATAGATTTACCATCATCCACTCCCCAACAGTAGTATCTTTTGATAATCTCTGGACCCCTACAGATCCCTTTCTAAATCCAAGAGACAGAAGTCTCATTGACAACATGAAGAGGTTTGTTATTTGGAAATATTTTTCCATATATATCCTAGTCCACAGTGCATCTTGTTCAGTCACTAATCTCCATGCTAACTTATCTAACAAAGCTGAGTTTAAGTGCTCAGTTTTTTTGATATTTAAACCTCCTAAGATTATTGGCTTACTGTACGGGTCTAACTTATCTATAAAATGACAATTCGAGTGGTACAGTTAACTGCCTGAATATATCACATTCGTTTTTTTTTTTTTTTTTTTTTTTGCAATTTCCAAAACTTGAAACGAGAAAGTTTAAAATATTTTTAGTGAGTCTTTTGGGCAAGCTATAAAGTTTTCTAAATTAGGTGTATACTTTCGTAAATCAAGTTGAAGCCTTAGACGAGGATTATAGTTTCTTATAAAAAAAACTTTATAACTGGAAAATTATTAGGTCGACGAAATAAGGCAACACGAATGATGGGGTAATGGGAATGATGTAATGCCATGATATGAAAGCTAACGATAATCGGAACTATAATTGCTAGGTACCATGACAACTGCATAACTGTTATTGTTAGAGCATTGCTCAGTTGAACTCATAAGTGTTGCTATCTCAAGCTTGTTGTCAAATTTAGTTGTCAAAACTATATCTTGATTTCTAGTCTACAATCAGTTAAGTCTCGGACTAGAATAGAAATGTAGAAACAGAGGATTACGACTGTCATTATTGCGTTCTACCATTTGAAGGCGAAGATCAGACGAAGCTTTTGGAGAACTTCATCAACAAAAGGTAAGTGAAGACTGAACCACCTATATATCAAGTTATATTCACTTTCTATCATTTGAGACGATGTCGCATAACTAATTAGACTATTATGCATAGACAAGAATTTCGAGTCGAGAACTAATTATCTAGTTAACGAATTTCTCAAAATATAATGACTAAGCTTAATGAACATTTGTTCATACTTGATGAATTTTGGTTAAGGACAATTTATTGTTCGGAATCAAAATCATGATTCAAGTTTATCATTTGGAAATAACCTGGGACAGTGATATGTGTCATTGATGTTATTCAAGATTGTTTCAAATCGACTTAGAGACATATAAAACTACTATAGATTCGGATACAAGGCAGTGGTATTAGTTTAACTAGGAAAACTGTTATATGTATGAACCCGTATTACATGTACTTGTACACGTAGCGGAGTAGCTATATATCGACTTACAGATTAATGGTACACATACTCTTATGTATATCATATGAAAATCCATGTGACTCGTGAACCGGATTGGTATGCATACTCGTATGGAAACCATTATTGAACTGTGGTTACAGAACAAGGTTTGTTTCCAAACCGGTATGCAAACTTAAACAGTTATGTGTTCCTGAACTCGACAGCGTTTCCAAACCGGTACGCAAACCGATTCCGGAACCGGCGACAGTATTAAGGTTTCCAAACCGGTACGCAAACTTAAAAAGTTCTGTGAACTCCGGAACTCAGTTTGGTTAAATGTTTACAAACCGGTACACGTACTATGACTGAACCGACTCACGAACTGCTATGTATTTATACCTTGTACATCTACTAATCATGTCAATTATAGTTTCAAGTATGTTTAAATTATTTATACGAGATAATTAGCATTTGATTAATTCTCTAAAAACACTATACTTAATTGATCAAATGTTTGTAACTCGGAGTTAATGTCTTGTGTGTTCATGAAAATGAAGATTCAGCTTTTAAGTCCAAACCGACTAGTTTCGGCTAACCATGTTGAACATAGTCTTTGTAAACGGTTCGGTTACGGTCTCACCTAATCAGAGTGTATATCTTGCTTATGTAAATCAGATTCAAAGATTCATCTAACGGTGGATATTGTTTGCTTGGTTCCAAAGCTATCTTAGCTTAAAACTAAAGCAACCTAAACTTTGAATGTCTATAAAAGGGGAACCTCAAGCAACTGGGATCTTTGAATCCTGACACTACTTTTTGGTGTGTCCTAGTTGTATCTAGAATCGTCCTCTCCAGAAAACCTTTTAGGGTTTAGCGACTACAGAGTCTTCATAGGGATTCGTGAAGTCAGGTCCGGTTATTTTTCCCTAATAACTTGAGTCCTGATCTTGATTGTTTGTAGAGCTTGCTCCATCGATCAAGATTGATAAAAATCATCGAATTTCTCTTCGTCTCAAACTTTGTTGATTCCACAAGTTTTATACTTGTGAGGTGAATAATAATCTAGGCTGCACTTCGGGTTGCATAACTTCGGATTTTGAGGTTAGCTAGACTTTGTCTATTGCTATCGATTTCCACACCTTTGATCAATTTATTTGATTGTAAAAGGAAATCAATTATATAGGCTTAATCTGTGGGAGGCATATTTGGTTTAAAGTCTTCAATTGAGTTGAAGCAAATCTTAGTTGGTGTGACGTCATCTAAGGGAATTAATTACGCGGAGTCCTGCTGGGATACAAGTGGCGTAAGGAGCGCGACTGTACATTAATCGGTGGGATACCTTTTAGGGATCAACTACATTCCAATCCGAAGTTACTAATTGGTAGTAGGCTAGTGTCTGTAGCGACTTAATATAGTTTGGTGTTCAATATGGACTAGGTCCTGGGGGTTTTCTACATTTGCGGTTTCCTCGTTAACAAAACTTGTGGTGTCTGTGTTATTTATTTTTTCGCATTATATTGTTTATCTTTATAATTGAAATATCACAGGTTGTGCGTTGATCAATCATAATAGGTACATCCAACCTAGTTTGTTGGATACGACTTGATTGATTCTTGGACATTGGTCTTTGGTACCGTCCAAGTAATCTCTTTGTGATTAGGTTCACGGACTTGTTTCTGTAAACGTTCTAATCGCAAGAGAAAGATATATAACTCTAGATACTATTCCTTGATTGATTTTTACTCTCGGAGTTGTATTGAGCTTGTCCATACAGATTACCTAAGAAAAAAGTGGTGGTGTATTTTGTTACCCCTGCGTTTTCAGTTATTTTTACCAGTTGTGACGTGACATTTGTCCAACATGCTTGTAACGTATATCACAAAGAGCAAATTTCTTAGTGTTTTATTTATCCTCGGAAAACTGCTAACAGTAATGAAAAACCATTTAGACTAAACTGTTTACATAAGTTAACCTGGAAAACAAGAGGAGTATTAGAAGAACATGAGTAACAAAAAGCAAAGAAACATAAAACCGAATAGGTGAAGAGATTTAAAACCTGAAATAAACACAAAAATACTTACTCTAAGGAAAATAAAGTGACTTGAAAAGGATAGAAGACAACAAAGAAGTGATATGAAAAGAAATCAAAAAATGAAAGAACAAAAAAATCAAAAATCAAACTTCTGAATCCATAAGGGTTATAGAATGTGTGTAGTTATGGAAATCTTCAGACCATTAGATATGTGTTTTGCAATATTTTTTTTCCAATTTTTTCTCATTAATTTTATCTATTTGCTCGGAAGCGCGAGACTCGATATTTATTACACCTACACTTTTTGCACAGTGCATGCTCAAAGATGCGTCATTTGCATGAGATGAAGCTTCATCTCGAAGCTTTTGTTGCGCGTCAAGGGCATGTTGGCGCAGGACAAAAGTTGCACCACCATATTGCATCACGCCAGTGGGAGGCTTTCCAAGTGCAATATTGCACCACTATGGTGCAATACTCCAGTTGGTCATCGGGCCAGACTAGATAATGCGTTATCATGGTGCATTATTTAAGGGTGAATGACATAATAGTCATGAATAATGAAGCAAGCATGTCAAAGTCCTCCTCAACTTTAAGTTGTAGAAATGTCAATAAGACATATATAGGGAAGCGGTGTTGACTGAAGGTCCATAAAGTAGGAATGCACCAATAAGCTTCAAAGCTTAGCCGGTAAATCCTATATGATTCCAAAGAATCATTATGGCGTGTTGCTTACTCGAGAAAACTTCATGATGCTTAGGTATCATCGTTGCGGCGTTGCAAAACTAAGGATGCACCACCATGGTGAAAAAAAAAAGGAAAATATCATTGGAAATTGGCTAACGGTGGCTTACATCCGACTGCTCTGGCATTAGAGTTTGGTCCTCACAGTTGGTATTAGAGAAAGTTTCGAGATAATACTAGGGATTGTGCTTTATAGACTCGTCAACGAGTATTTTGTAATGAGACTACAATATTTTCCTTCGAAGGAAAATAATACGTTGGAAGAGTATGCCAACTTTAGCGCGAATCTTTTTAAGACTTGGTCGAGTAATGTGAGTTTTCCAGACCTTAAATAGGGACCATATATTTGGTAACATGGAAGAACGTTTGAAATTATAGGTGGACAATAGGACTGTCATCTCCACCTATTTGGAACGGTATGCATTGTCAAGCCGTCTATCACCCCATTTACAACTAGCGCATCGGGAAATTTCGGCATGCACGTTTGAGCGCCAGATGCGTAATTTTCTGGTCCGTCGCAATATTTCTTTGTTTTTTAGAAATACTTTTAGGTGGAAATGAAAGGCGTGAAAAAATTATCTTAGAGTTCTTTATAAATAAGGATCTAGGGGTTAGTATCCTCTTTCTCATTTACTTCAAAAATCATATAAAGGAAAACATGTTAAGCAAAAGCGCGCAAGGGAGGAAGACGTAAGTTGAAATCAATGAAAACTCTGCACCTTCATCCGGTGGTTGGGTTGGATTCATCATCACTAAGTTCGACTGTTGTATGTTCAATACTTCTTTCAACAACCTGTACTTAACCTTTTATTATTTTTTTCAATTTCATTAATTTTTGAACGAAAATCATGATTCTTATGAATGCAAAATACTTAGCATGGAAGAATGTTCTCAACATGGACATTAAACCAAAGGTTGGAGATTCCTGGATCTGGAAAAGATTCCTGAAGGAATAAGTAACATTTAGGAGCATAACAAATGGAAAATTGGAAATGGCACAAGAATTATCATTTGGGAAGATATCTGGCTAGGAGACAACAACATTTCTTTGATCAAACCAGATAACTTCCCAATTGACCTCTTAATGGTTAACCATTTATTAATGAGGTTATTCTTAAAACTGATCTACATCCAGGTGAAGAAGACTAAGTCCAGTGGAACCTGACCAACACATGAGACTTCTCTGTCAAGTATCTTTACATAACCAAAATTGATCAGTAATACAGTGATGAAACCCAATCCATAAATTGGGATAACATGTGGAAGTGGATATTGCTCCCGTTATTGAGATCTTTTTATGGAATGTGTCCATAAAATACTTCCCACTAATGATAAAAACTCTAGCATTATCCATTATATTGATCACATTTGCAAACTGTGTAATGGTGGGAGGAAACCATGATACATTTGCTAATAAACTGCCATGCTGCCATTTTGGTATGGAAAAATCTTCATGTCCATAACCCTGGGGAATTTGACAATAGCATGTCCTTTATGTAATGGTTTAATTATTGGTTTGATATAAACAACAATACTTCCCACAACATATGTACGCATGCCACTGCTTGCCGGTTTATTTGGAAAGCTATGTGTGATTATATTTTTAATCACACTGAACCAAATGCTAAGCAAACAGTACATAACATCGAGCATCATATATGCTCTTATAACAGAGTTCATAACTTGCAGAACCACATCCTTAATAATATTTTATACACTATTGAGGATAATGCTGAGCTCCGGGTAATTCCAACTCCCTCATCTCAAAGAGGGACGTTTGGGATTATCAAATCTACTACATGACACTAGCCGTTTATGACTTTGCAGGAAACAAAATTGGGACTAGAGAATATACATAACAAAATAGAGATGGGGATCCACATGAGGCGCACTAGGTTTTGAATGGGCCAAAGAAATGTAGTGCATCAATGTGGAAACATGGAGATTCTAGTTCGTTTTACTCTGCTTTATCCTAATGCGGTTCAAGAAATATTTCATTTAAGCTACCATGAAATAATTAGTAGAGATAATGAAGATAGGGATCTCGTAACTACTTTTATATTAACTAATCTAAAATTATTCATAGATTAGATAATTCGGTGACTTTTGAATTAGCTCTATTTTGTAAAAATTATATTCGGGGTGGCCATAATAATACTATCATTGATACTCACGCATTAGTATGTATTTTTTTAGGCTTTTTCATAAAAAAAAATCTTGTTAATAAAAAATATTTTATTTTATTCGCAAAACAAAAACATTATTCTATATTTTTGCTCAAAAAAATATTTGATGATTTTTTACTATCAAGCTGATATTTATCATGCCAAAACTTAATAAAATATTCATATATTATTTTAATATACTTACTATGTGCATTTTTTTAATCTTAATCATATAAATCACATATGTTAAAATTTTATATATTTAATATAATATCTTTGAAAGGCTATAAGATATAAATGTATTTTAAAGATGGAATATATCAGTGGAGTTTTTTTATTTTTCTTACATGATGAATCAACTTTATTGAGAAATCAAAAGTTAAAAGATAACTTATTGATTTTTAATCAAACTATTTTTCTTCAAGCCATTGATGATACCACTATGAGTGTATTTTTGTTATCCTAAAGCCATTTACAATAGTCTTGATGAGACTTGTTCTTCCTTGCAGATGTAGAGTAAGAGTCTTGTGCTTTGTGATCATTGTTGTGAGAGGACTCCATCTTTTCCAAGAACATTTTAAATTTCCAAATCCATAACTTCTCTTTGATCATTCTTAATCAGAACATCCATAGTTGTGGAACCCTTGTTGTTAACGACATTTCTTTCAACTAGTCCACTCTCTACCAAGTAGTTTATAATCTGTGCACAAAAAGTTTCAAACACTTAATATTTATTGGATGATACATAGATAAATAAAATAAGTAATCACGAATCGATATGATTTGAGTAATAGGTACATATACCTTCAAATTCCTTCTTGTTGTTGCAAAATGCAATACTGTATTTCTTTCGCGATCCTTTGAATTGATATATATTGCTTTGTTATCAAAATCTTCAGGATCTGGGTGGATTTCATCCTCATTCATCTTATCAACCTAGAGCTCAAGAGAATCCGAGGCGTTATTCTTGACACATAGATGGAAGATAGTTTCACTTTGAGAGAAGGACTGGGGAATTTATTAACCTTCCTACGTGTTTTCACCATAATTTGCATTTTCCTTCCACTGTAGGAAGCATGATTACTTTCTTTTCTATATACATAAATCGACTACTATGCTATGTATTATGAAGTATGCATCACACATCACACTTACAAGATGTAAATCCCTTACTATTTTATTTTACAGACCCATATAATATTCCCTGACAACACACAAGAAGTTTGACCGTATCATATATTCGTTTTCCTTCTTTAATTAGATTAAAAGCAAGCATCCAACACAACAACAACAACAACAAATAACTGCATAACTGCGATTTTCAACCTTAAAAACCCTAAATTAATTAGTAAAACTTGCAAAACAGATTAGTTGTTAATTCAATTGAGCCATTTTTTCTTATATATGCTTTTACATAATCACTATATGAGGGAGATAATTAGGGTTTTTTTAATGTGAAAAATCTAGTGTTCAAATAAGATTAAGATAAATTATGACCACCGTTTTTAATGAAAGGAATTTAAGGGTGATTCTTTTGAGATAAAGTTAAATTTCAATAGATTTTATTCGAATTGCATGAGGTGAGTTGATGTAGAATATTTAGTACAGTTTCTAAGATATTTTGCAATGTTCTTCATAAGATCGTATTTACAATGTTAATACTGTATATCTTCAGGGAACCAGGATTTTTTAGGTACCCATGCCACAATGCTAAGATAAAGCTCCAAAATGTTTTCTCTTAAAAAAATTGTTTTCTGTTTAGATGGGTGGACTTATAGAGAATTTTGAATCATTTGAAAATTAAAAAGACATCGTCAAAAAGATATCATTCACCCAATTATTAATATTCAATGTAGAACTAAAAGAAATAGGGGAACAGTTAAATTGTCACCCTCCTAACTGAAAAAAGCAAGCAAGATTGGTCCATATTACAGTTTTTTGGTAATAATTCTATGATATCAATCTGAAATCTGCTTACAAAAAATTGTGAGCCTCTGCATAATAGTTGTACTAAAGGAGACAATATCGTGTTTGTATACTCTCTCTTATATAATCCTAAATCGCTGAGTTAGACTGTTTGACATATATACACCATCCCTCATCCAATCACGGTTATCAGTCAGACTGTTTGACATATATACACCATCCCGCACAAATAAAATCCTAAATCGTTGAGTTAGACATGTATGTATGCTTGTGGATAAAACCGAGATAGATATGTCAAAAAATTTTAACATATAATAACATGTGTACTAAACCACCATTTTGGAGGTTTAGGTCTCCATTTAACCTTGTTCCTCGAGATCTCCAAGGGAACAAAGGTTTTGTTCTTTATTGAACATTGGCTCTCTCTTTTTTTCTCTTGATAATAAACTCTCGAAAGATCTTTTTCACTCCAGACTAGTTAACGAGAGTCTTCTAATAACAAATTTTCGTGGTTTTTTTCCCTAAGATTTACGATCTTCATATTTTGGGTTACTTTGTGTGTTCTTGTATATTTTTAATTCCCCGACAAAGATGCTTAAAACTCTTGTTAATATTTTCCATCTTATTTATTCAAGTGATGTCAAGAAAGAAGTTTTTGAGCGTTACAACTTTAATTCTTCCAGTAAGTGATTATTATACTACTATTTAGTTTGTCTTTATTTTGTTAACATTCTTTCGCATTTATATTGATTGTGAATACTACAACAAATGAATAGAATTTTACGTTTGCAATGTGTTTTTGTTATGTGATTTATAAATATTATTATCATTTTTCGTGTCAATTATTTATTTTAAACCTCGAAGCCTAGCATTACAAACTGATTGGTGTGAGTCAAAATACTCATGAGAAAACTTCTATTGAAATGCCTGAAATGAGTTGAGATTTTGGATTTTATTTTAACAGTTGAAACTTGAATTTTTTTTGTTGAAGTTTTACAGTTCATTTGACTTATAAAATGTACTTGAAGTTAACCACAAGCTTTAGGTACAACATTGTCACCAAATATAGGTGTTAGAGCGCTGCTCGGTCGAACTTGTAATTTTTGCTATCTCAAGCTTGTTGTCAATGTTAGTTGCACAAAACTATATCTTGATTTTTAGTCTACTAAAGTCAAGCCTCGGACTCGGATTAGAGTATGGTAGTTGAGTATCAGACGTCAACAAAGTGGCATGTGAAGACTGAACCATCCTGTTTACTCACGCCATTTACCATTCTATCTTATGAGATTATGTCGTATGATTATAGTAGATTTAATATTGCAAAGAATAAATTTCGAGTAAAGCTTGGCTTGATAAATCTCTTAAAATATGATTCAAGCAATGGATGTTCTTAGATCCTTGAAAATCTTGGTTAAGAATAATTTATTGTGCATGAACTATTTTCATTTCAAGTTGGTCAATTGGAAAGTCCTCAAGCAATGATAAATTTTATTATGGCCATGGGGAATGTTTCAAATTATTCAAAGATAGTTTTCAGAACATACTGAATCCTGGGAACAGGGTAGTATGCATAAGCAGTACGCATACCCTGTTGATTTGAGTTCGAGAAGGTGGGAAGGTACGCGTACCCTTGGGGTTTGAGTTTACGAACTATCCAAGGTACATATACCCAATTCTGATTTAAGTAGATGCTCATAAACTATTTTTACAAATATGTTTGGCTATGCTACAATTCTCATAGACACTTCTAAGACAACTTTATTCACTAAATCATTGTATCTTTGTGGATCATGGTTTAAGTATCGAGTGTTAATGAACACCACTTATGCTTGTAAGTTCAATAGGTATACTTTCCAACACGAACCATCATTGTACACGGTTCCAGAACCCTGGACCATAGTGTATATTCATTTGTGTAATTTAAACGCGGACTTCTCACATGCTTACATGGATTCTTAATAAGAATTTCATCTAAACTGAGAAAGTGTTTGCTTGGATCCCAAGTTATCTTAGCTTGCGTTCAAAACTACCTAGAGCCTTGAAAATTTATAAATAGAGAGACTCATGCAACAAGATTTCTTAATCCCTAACACTCTTGTGTCCTAGTTGCTTGCTAGAGTCATCCTCTATAACCTAGGTTCTTCGTGAACTGTATTATAGGTTACGACTGCAAATACTTCACTTAGGGGTTCGTGAAGCCCGGTCTTACTATCTTTTATCTGATAGTTTGTGTATCCGGATCTTGTTCATATTGATCTTCGAGGTTTTCGTAATCTCAGATCAGGAATGAGATAGATAGAAATCACAAAGTTCTCTTCATCTCAGACTTTGTGATCCTCAAGATAGATATTAAACTCTTCGTTGATTTTTTTGGATTGTTCTTGAGAGGTGGTTAATAACCAGCCTTCTCATCTAACTGAGTGTAAGTGTTCCGGATTTGTGAGGTTTATAGGACTTTGTCTCAGTGTTCTGAGAACTGGACCGGCCGGTCAGACCAGTAAACTGGTGACCCAGTCATATTTCCGGTCCGGTTCCATACTTATCCAATAACTTTGTTAAAAAACGTGTTATTTCTTATGAACCAGGTGACCCAGTCGGTCCAACCAGCGAACCAACTAACCCAGCTAGTTTTTTTTTCCGGTTCACCTGGTTGCTTCCCATTTTAAAAAAAAAAATCCTTAAAATACTTGTATCTGAAACAGAGATCTAAGAAACGCCAATGTTTTTCAATCCTTTATAACATCAATTAAACAAGATGAAATATTCATAACAAAAAGAAAAAGTTAAATAAAAATTACTTATAATTATGGATCATTAAATTACGTCTACCAATTGTTTTGTGAATCATAAAGAAACACAACATTGTGAATCATCTGGGTTAGAGATAGAGCGAAAGGGAAAAGCATTTTCCAACAAAAACAATCTCCTTTTTCTTTTGTTATTAATCTTTGTTATTTTATGAAAATAAATCTTTGCTTTCATCTACCATGGATCTTAGATTTCTTCAATGAAGCTGGAGATTGCGGTGGATGTGATGGAGGCACGGAGTTAGTATCTAGGTTAGAGAGAGCTAGGTGCGGTAGATAAAGTTAGGGTTTTATTTTAGAGGTGGACATATAGAGTTAGTGGGAAAAGAAACGTGGGCCTTCATTTTGTATTGTAACTCACGGGACTAATTATTTTTAAACTAACCAGTACTACGACTCTACGAGCCTGCAAGTGTATTTGTCACCTTTATACTCCGCAAAATGTTTTTATTTATGTTGACCCAGTAAACCCGGTTAAACCACCGGTTGACCCAATTGACCCTAACCCAGTAACTTTTCCGGTTCGACGTCGAGGCTGGGTTTCAGAACATTGCTTTGTCTACTGCAAAAAGATTTCCAAACCTAGATTGTAAAATCAAAAAGTAATTAAAATAGGCTTGTCTGTTAGAGGAAGATTAGTATCAAAAGTCTTCATTAGGGTTGAAGCAACTCTTAAATCATAAAGGATATCATCTAAGGGAATCCATTGCTTAGAATCTTGCGAGGTTCAAGAATGTAAGGAACACGACTGTAGCTGAATTGCATGGATGATTAATTCGGTCTCAACTATATTCCAGTCTGAAGTATGATAGTAGGCTAGTGTTTGTAGCGAATTTAATATAATGTGGTGTTCAAAGCTGGACGAGGTCCCGAGGTTTTTCATGCAGGTGCAGTTTTCCTTGTTAACAAAACTTTTGGTGTTTTGTATTTTTCCTTTTCCACATTATATTATTTTATATTTATAATAGGAATAACACGGGTAGTACGTAATTAATATAGATAGTTTAAGTCCTTATTAATTGAGATAAAAAAAAGACTTTCTCTTTTTGAATTTGCATCTTGAAAGATAGATTTCATGTTTCATACTTGTTAGAATTCGGATCCTCTTGATTTGGGTATGACTAGATTGATTTTTGGTATATTGATTTTTGACATGGTCCAAGAAATCTTCTACACAATCAAGTTCACGGACCTCTGGTTTAAACATATTGATTGTGGAAGAGAATAGAGAAAACTCTACATATAATCTTCTTCAAGGGTCTTTGTTTTGACCTACTTGTGGTTGTATTAGGTTTTGTCCATGCAGGTTGTTGAACGAATAAGTTGATGGTGTACTTGGTACCCTCTCCTTTTCAATAGATGCATACCTAACATCCTTACTAATTCAGCATTTTTTTACGATCTCTCCATGTCTTCGCGCTCTCTGTATCGCATCAAAGCTTATCTCGTGGGGGAAAAAAAGTTCTACAAAAACTAATATTCTTCGTGCAATGAAGTTTACAAGGATTCGACAACTGGAGGATTAACTCAAGCTAATGATCCGTAACATGATGATAAATTAAAGGTAAAGAAATTCTGCAGTTTCGAAGTTCTGGTTTGTTTTTGTTTTACTTTTTGTAATAAGATAAATATATATCTTTAGTTCTCACTCACGTTTTTTTTTTTTGGTTTTAATTGTACATCTCACCGCCGGTGGCCTAGAAGACTCGCAAGGGGGATTTGTTATAGACGTTATTCCCTAATCGATAATTCTTCAATGGACATATAACAAAAGAAACGAACTTTTATAATAATAGACAAAAATTATGATGATCAAGATAAGATTCTGGATATCAAGAACTATCAGGTAAAAGATCTTCTGATCGGGTTTCACGAATACCTTAGTGAAGACTTTAAAAGTCGTAACCTAATGTAGTTTCATGAAGAAACATAGGTCTTAAGATGACGACTCTAGCTTCAGTTAGGATACAGAGTGATGTAATTTTAGATAGTGGTAAGAAATGAGGTTGTCGTTCACTCGGATTTGTAGAGATTAAAGTTTTTAAAAATACTAAATAAATATATATAAAGATATTTAACAATGGGCGAGAGGTACTGGGACTAAGGATTTGGCCAATCTTTATAATATAAGGTTCACTTATTTATTCTCAACAATTTTAGCTCAAGAAATATAAACATGGACTCTATTTTTGCCAAGGTAGATTCTCAAAACATTGATTGTAAATGTTAAGCATGGGACATCAAATCACCTAAGCTAAGCATGACCCATTTAATCAAATGACAACTAATTTAATCAAATCATATTTCAATTAATTTTAATGCAAGTCATAAAAATAATAAAAATAAATTTACCCATGTATGAAGTTCGGCCTCCTCCGTCGTCCCAGTGTTGGGGTTTAACTCATCATGTCGAAAACACACTCAAAATATGTATTCATGGCTCAAAAAGTGTTTACAAGAAGAGAAAATAATGAAACATGAAATCTGCAACAGCACAGGTGCGTTACAGACCGACTGTTTCAACTCTCAACTGTTATGATGAAGATAATCGTTACAAATCTAAAGATAAATATTGCAGAAGAGGATGAAGAAACTGTTACAATGAAGATAAGTGTTGCAAACCAGTTGAAGAAACTGTTACAACGAAGATAAATGTTGCAAACCAGTTGAAGAAACTGTTACAACCAGTTGAAGAAACCGCCGCTGTTTCCCTGTTCTTCACGAGCAGCAGCAGCAACAACAACAGAGTTCTGAAAACTCTTGATTCACGCCTCCTGAGCTCTCCTCTCGACCCCAAACTCTCTACACCCCTTCTATATGACCTGGGTAATCTATCTATACCCGAAATATGCATCGAATCTCCTCCATAACTTCAAAAAATCTTCTCTTTATTATTTTTATTCTCACGGCAATAATTTCCATTTTTTGATCTTCCACGCGCATGCAGCTGTATTTCTTTCATTCTATACCTTCTTCACGCTCCAGGATATCTATTGAGTCTTCCAAACACGTGCAGTACACGTTTAAATTTCTCACAACTCGTGCAAGCTCATGTTTTTCCTCCAACTCCCTGTTTGGATTAAAACAAGTTATCTAGCCAAATTTGATCGATAAAATCACCCATACTAGATTTCTATAGTCATATCACGTCTACCCACTAAGTTTCAGGGATTGAATCTCACTAAATCACGTCCAAACATCCGATTGAAATTCTGCCAGTGAAAGGGAATATTTTCCCGCCAAAAATATTTTTTTGAATTTGAGAAGAACATGTCCTCCCCCTAATCCTGCACGGGTGTCCCTTTAGCACTTGTCTTATGGGGTGCAAATAGTAATTTTTGGGCGTAGATAGTAATTTTTCCGGGGTTCCTCCGAGACATTTTTGGGTGCTTCCGGTGCATTTCTGGGGTGCCTTTAGTACTCTATCCTGGGGTGTAAAACACAACTTTTCGAGCCAATTTTTCCGTAAGAGCTTATTCCCTAGAAAAGACTTAAAACAACTTTATTAGAAATAAAATGAGTCCTAGATAATGTAGTTATGGGTGAAAATGCGTCACACTTACGTGCTTATCACAGAGGTGCCAAGATTTTAGTTTGCAGATAGTCCTCTATTTAGAATGTGTTAGAGCATAGCTCGGTTGAACTCACCAAGCGTTGGTATGCCAAGGTTGGTTGTCATATTTTAGTATCAAAACTCATATAGAGTCGCTTGATTAAATACTAGAGTCAACTTCGTTTAGGTTAGACTAGAAAGTCTAGGAATGTTGAGACGTACAAGTATTACTCCGAAGACTTGAAGAAATGAGAAGAAGTAACGAAGACATCATCCTTCCACTTGAGGTTAATAATATTGACTTGATCTTGTTTCCATACCTAACGTATCTTTCAAGTCGTGCTATATTGAAAACATAACATGCAAGCTGTATATATTGTATATAATACTTTAGTGATGTGACTTGGTCATAATAGTATGATCAAAGTGTCAAGGAAACATATTACGAAGTATAAACACTTATATTTTGGAACTTCGTAATTACGACATCGACATAATCTATTTGATTATGTGTGCATTATATAAGTATGGTTTCATCCTAGAAAACTATGTATCTTTACATTAGTTTAAGGAAGTAGATGTATGAACTTTTTTTCATAATCGAAAGGGAAATCATGATTGGTCTTGTTATTCATTGAATGTATTTTGGATGACCAATGGAAGATGACTATGGTAGAACCTATCTTAACTTTGTTGGGACTTGAGGTATAACCGATCATAGCCCATGACATATAGCTAGTTGGAATCGGTCACAAGTAACTTTGGAATTCAAGGTGTAACCGATCACAAGCTATATTGGAATGAAAGTTATAACCGATCACAAGTTACTTTTGTAACCAAGGTATAACCGGTCACAAGATGAATTTGGAAGTTAGTTGTAATCGATCACAAGCTACCTTTGGGAAGCAAGGTGTAACATATCACAAGCTAACTTAGGAAGCTAGGTGTAACCGGTCACAAGCTACTTCTTGGAGTAAGGTGTAACTGGTTACAACCTATATTGGGAATCATGTTATAACTGGTCACAACATATATTTGAGTGATGGATTAATCGATTCCATATACAAAATCAATATCCATGGTTCGCATATTTCTTCATGGTGTGTGTGAATTAGGGTTTTGGGTTTGTCAAGATGAGAATCTTCCAGATGTCGACATATTTGAACATGCATACAACTCATAGTGTGATGTTTCTTTCTTAGCTTTATGTCTTGTATCTTGCTGCAGGTGTAGTTGTATCTATAATACAACCTGATATACACTTTTTTAATACCTTTTATTGATAAGATTCTGGGAGAACCCTATATGTGATAACCGCAATCGCACGGTGTCTAACTAGTAGACAGCAGCAAGTACGAGTCGAACCCACAGGGAGCGGTGGAAATATTATAACCAATATCTAAAATGAACTAACCATAAATTATGTTTTTGGATTTTTAGAAAAGAATAAAAAAAACGAAGAAAATGAACCAAACTAATAGAATGAATCCAAAGGAAATATCAGTAACCAGGGATATGAAGTGTTAAGGATCCGGGAATCTGTTATAGGAAAATTAATCGCGTTCAATCACAAAGGGTCTCAAATATATTCATGTAGAGCGGCAAACCTAACTACTCATACATGGAAGATATTGCATTTACGAATTGTCGACTAGAATCATCAAAAATGAATTATTTGTTCTCACCTAAAAGTATAATTTCTAAGCACTAGTCATACATGGCATGAAGAGTCAAGGAATATTCATAAATCAATTATTACTTAGGTTCAATGAGTTTTTCTACTAATCCAATAATGAACTATACATGGCATAGCACATGAAAAATCTAGCTAGAAAATCAACATTGATAAGGAGAAAAAATTATTAAAATTAAGTTCAATTGACTGAAAACTCTTGTTCATGAAAACAAATAAATCCTAAAAATTCACCCTTTCACCCTAACATGGAATTAGCTAGCCATGGCTTTCTTAAAAACCATTAACAAATATGAATAAATCCCTAGCTAATTGAAATCAAATAGGAGAAATGAACTTCAAACCCTGATGATCTCTGTTTTGCAGCTCCTCTTCAGTTGCGGCTCTCAGCCGACCCCTCAAAAGAACTCCAAAACCCCTCCTCCTCTGAGTTTCTGTTCGTGAATCAATATATACCCTTGCGAATCCTAAAGTCGCAACACTTAAGACCTAGCAGCTTCCTAGGCCCAGTCCATCCACCAACTTCCAAATCCCAACCATCTTGCCACTGCCAATTTCTATCTTTCGTCTGTCTAGGCACCAGCTCCTTTGCCTGAACTTCTATTTTATGTTCGTCCAACACAGCTCGGGCCACAGCAGACCCATATCGACAACTCCATGATATTCACTCGAACTCGAAACTGGCATCCACCAGCTGAGAAGTAAAACAATAAATCAAAAGACTTATGCGGCTCAAATCTTCCGCCACTGATCTTCTATTCTCTTTCTCTTCCAACCACAGCACCAGCCTCTGCCAATTCATTCTCCTTTACTTCTGCAGACCTGCAATTCCTTCTACCATTATACCACTCAGAACCTTGAATACAACAGCACTCTCAATTACCGACGCTGCTAATCTCGAGACAGATAAACCAACTCCCTCTGTTCTCGTTCATCAAAACAGACTTCTTCTTCTACAACCATCACTTCCAGTTCAGCAGCAAACTCAACGTTCACTGTTGATCAGCTGGTATACAAGTATCTCATCTCAAACCATCTTTTCTTCTTACCGTTACTTCTGTCCAAGATTCCCATAACTTCTATTAACCGGTTAATCTGCAGTGAAGGTTTAGTATTATCCAAGAACTACTGCACCGATTCTATACACTACCTTCCATCACTGCCAGCAGTTTATACGAGTCTCGACCATCTCAGAACTGATCAAATTATCCAACCACAGGCCCTAGCTTCGCTGTACCAACAACCACCAGTTCGAGAACATCGAACCCACGGCTAACAAGTTCAGCCAACAATAACAACCAACTAATATTCCCACTTAGGCAATTACACGGGTTGATTCAGGTGCATGAGGAGGTGCTTCTGTGCCTGATTTCAAACCACTCTTAGCCTTCTCTTGACCTGCAAATCCCAGGTTTAGTCCGAGTACGAACCCCAAATGTCTATACAGCCATGAACATCACTTCCACCAGTAGCTTGACTCTCTTCTTCAGCTTATAATCATTTCCTAGACACAAACTGACCCAAAACTTCTCATCTATCGCCACTGCTAGCCTTTCCTCCACTTGAACGTCCATACCTTGAACCCTTCTTAAAATGTGATGATTAACATTTATTCCATATTCCACAGATGTTATGTGGAGGACAGTTAGCCACGTCCCACTTAACTTTAGTTCCTAGTGCCTTCACGTGATGATATAATAAAGAAAAGCCATTCTTTGTTTCTTTCCGGCAGTAAAATGGTTGTGGTGATAAATGGGTAGCCTAACATCCCACGAAGAAGTCCATTAAGCTCTGGCTCCGTTTGGTACAGTGAGTAACTTGAGTGATGTTGATATATAGATATACCAGGCCACCACATTTGAGGCTCTCCCTATCGATCACTTTTGTCACAAACATATTTTGCCTCCCTTTAACCATTTATCGTTCCGGTGATTGGATTTACTTGTACTTTCTACAAAAGCACTAAAATAGTGTTATTAGTCAAAGTATCGAGTCATAACTAATATAAATATGGGTATAAAATGTAGCACTTACGTGCTTATCAGCTATCTGCAATAATTTTGTTTTCTTCTGGTCGTTAGGCTTTTTCGAACAACATAAATCTGATTTGGTCTTAGTTTCTGTTTGTCCTAATATCTCTAAAAATATGATTTTTATCTGTCAGTCTACCTACTTTCAGTCTAGCAATTTGTGTTACTAATCCTTTAATTCATATTTGTTTCTGTTTTTTGTTCCATTATGAAAATCCTTTCTTGGAGCGTTCAAGGCATATGAACGCCTTTAACTAGGGATCATCCTATGTTAGTTTTACAAACCTGACATAATTTTCTTAGCCGAGACGAAAGTGCCATTGTCTTGTATGGAAATATTTTTAAAACAACCTCATTTTCATGACTGGTTTATTGTTCCTTCTGTGGGGATAGCAAAAGTGTTAGCCACCGCTTGGTACAACAATGTAGAAATGAAATTAATTGAGTCAAAATTTAATGTGTGCCATTTCAAATCAACTCTAGGGGATAAGAAGACATTGATTACTTGTATTTATGGAGCAATATATGTTGATGATAGGATAAAACAATGGACTTTCCGGACACAAAGATAACTCACTTACTCAGAGTGGGCTCAGATCATACTCCAATTTTTTTAGATTCAAACCCTGAAAAGAGGAAATTACAAAAACCATTCAGGTGTATTAAATCTTGGTTATCTCACCCAACATTAACATCGGTAGTAACCGCTTCTTGGAGACTTCACTCAGATAACCCTTCCAATAATGATTTTTACTTGAATCTTAAACTCCTTTCTTTGGATTTATCTCATTGGAATACCGATGTTTTCGGAAATATTCACAAAAATATAAAAATTATAAACAATAAAATAGAGAGTATCCACAGATCTGGTAATTATCTACAAACATATAAAAAATAAAAAATCTACAAGCTGAACTAGGAAAATGGTCAAAATAAGAAACGATTACTATCACCAGATCTCTAGGGATAAATTCTTTAGTGAATATGATTAAAACACTGAATACTTTCATGCGTTAGCATCAGATAGAAATAGGATTAATTCAATCAATTCTCTTAGAGAGCCATCAAGTTTATGGCTATCAGATAGAGACCAAATCTATTATTTTCTTGTCAATCACTTTACACAGATCAGTACTTCTCAAATCAACAATTATGATATTGATCTCTCAAACATAATTTTTCCTTGCATCTCAGAAAATTTCTCCCTTTATGAAATTCCTTCGAAGGAAGATATTTGGGCTACTATTACAAATATGAATCAATGGGGGGCTCCTGGTCCGGACGGTTTCCATCCCGTTTTTTGTAAAAGCCAAATGGGAAGTTTTGGGCAAAGATATTATTTCTACAATTCAAGACTTCTTTATATCAGGGATTTTAAACCTGAACTTCAATCATTCCTATATTACCCTAATCCCGAAAATAACCACTCCACAAACTCCAACAAATTTTAGGCCCATAAGCTTTAAGCAATACGATTTACAAGATAATTTCAAAGATTTTAGCTAACAGGCTAAAACCTGACCTAAACAAGATAATATCCCCAACCAATCATCTTTTCATCCAGGTAGACAAATTACTGATAACATTATCATAGCACACGAACTTCTTCACTCAATGAGAATTTCCATAGATAAGAAGGGATATTTAGTTCTTCAACTAGATCTTTTTAAAGCTTTCGATAGAGTGGAGTGGGGTTTCATAAAAAAGCTCTTTTATCGCTTGGATTCAACTCCGCATGGGTTAATCTGATTATGCAATGCATTTCAACCACTCCCTTTTCCATTCTCCTTAATGGTTTCCTGGTCCCAACGTTCAAAAATTCTAGAGGTTTAAGACTAGGAGATCCGCTTTCCCCTTATCTTTTACTAATCTGCATGGAAATTATATCCAGACTTCTGGAAAATGCAATTACCGAAAAAAAAGCTCTCTGGTCTTAAAATCAATAAAGATGCATTGAATATCTCTCACATGTTCTTCGTATATGATCGTTTTCTATTCACAAAAGAGGATTTAGGAGAAGCAAAAAAATGTATTAGACATTTTATCAACTTTCGGAGACATAACAGGTCAAATCTTCAAAAATCGGGATTTTATTTTAACCGTCGCATTCATCCGAGACATGGAAAAATAATTGCAAAAATACTTAAAGTTCAATTGATGACAAAAAATGAAAGGTACCTGGGGACTCCTCTTTTTTTCTGATAAGAATAGGAAGGAGAATTTTGAGCCGCTGCTACAAAGGTATTATTCTACCCTTCAAGGTTGGAAATCGAAGCTTACCTCTCAGGCAGGACGGACAGTACTAATTAAATCTATTCTTCAAGCTTATCCTACTTATCAAATGCAAGTTCTAGCTCTACCAAAAGAGACTTGATCAATTGGATAGGATTCAAAGAAATTTTTGGTGGAACAAAGATGGGGTTAAAAGACAGGGAGGTTTCATAAAAGCTTGGACCGGTATTTGCAAACCCATATCTCAAGGGGGGCTAGGAATTAAAAACCCACACCAGTTAGCACTTCTTACCAAACTTGCCAGTAGACTAATTTCTTAACCAGATTAATTATGGGTCAAATTTCTAAAAGCCAAATACTTTTCAAACTCTAACCCTCTAGAATTCTCTAGAACATCTAACCTTTCTTGATTTGGACTAGTATCCAAAAAGGCTTGAACCTTATTAAAGGTAATTTCGTTTGGAAAATTGAAAATGGGGAGTCAGCTAAAATTTTGGAAGATAGATGGGTTCCTAATGAAGATATAATTCAAAAACCATCGGACACAGTGGACCAAATTCCAAAACTGGTAAAAGAGTTAATTACTCCAGGAGATACTTTGGATCTTGAAAAATTAGACGATTATTTCACTCCGGACATTAAGGAAAAAATTCTTGCAATTTCGACACAAAGCGGAGATAAAGATAAGATCAAATGGACGCATCATTCTTCAGGAGCATTTTCAATGAAACATATTTATAATTTTCCTATAAATCAGGAACAAGATAACGACACTATGGTTAATTTTCTGTGGAAGAAATTATGGAAAATTAAAGTAATTCCAAGAATTAAATTATTCATTTGGAATTAGTTCAGAAAGCATTACCAACTTCAAGTAGACTAACGGCTCATATGTCCAACATATCTACAGAGTGTCAGATGTGTAACTCTCAAGTACAAGAAAATGAATACCATCTTTTCAGATTGTGCCCCTTTATGAGAGCCATTTGGTTTGGTTCATCTTTAAGCCATATTAATGATCCCCTTTTCACACTCTATAAGTAATTGGGTCAAAAATTGGATATAGGATTCAAACGTTTCTCAGATATCAAATAAAATTGCTACCATACTCTGGTTTATTTGGAAGCATAGATGCTCAGTGGTTTTCGAATGAAAGGATCCAAAACCGACAATGCTGATAGAGCATATTAACAAGTTTTTATATTCAACATCGTCAATTACGTCTCCGCGGATTTCTTTTTCTAGAAATGGAGTTTTATCTAATCAAAATTGGGCGTCTTTAAACTCGGATTGGATAATATTTATAGATGCTGCTTTCAAGAAAGAAGACTTATCATTGGGATTCGTGTTTATTTTATTTTTAGTAGATCAAGAGGAATTTATGCATATCGAAGCGGGTTCAGATAAAGCATTGACAACAGTTCATGCAGAAGCAAAAGCAATGCTAAAAGCTACATCTTGGATTAAGAGATAATATTATATCTAGTGTGTCAGTTGTCACAGATTGCAAAGGTATTACTGATTCCATCAATATGAATTGTAAGGCCATTCCTTGGGAAGCTGAAAACACAATTAAAGAAGTTGAAGAGATTCTGGATACGCTCCCACAAGCTAAGGTAAGATACATAAGCAGAAACACACAATTCGGCCGCGGATACTTTAGCTAAGGAAGCAAGAATCAAAAGTCTTCAACATATATCTTTGCACCTTAGGGGAAAATCAGTAAATCAAGTATATTGTCTAATGTTTTTGATAAAGATGACATGGTAAACTTATTGTACTATATTACTTGATTTATGAATTTTAACTTTTTCATAAAAATAAAGAAAAAAACATATCTGTTATACTTGAAAGTGTATTCAAACATCTAACATCTAATGTATGCAAATCTATATGATGGAAGACGGCACCTGAGCTGACATAAAAATATATCTCGGTAAGTATCGGTCAGGATCACCGATGCCACCTTATCATATCTGCGAGGACCGATACGATATCCGGTACCGGAACCATGGATTAGGATCCAAAGTCCAAACATTGGACTAGGAGGTAAGGAACCGGTGTGAACTTTTGCCCCTCGATATTAATAACGAATAGGAGGGGATCCAGACTCCAGAGAGCCCTAGTCCCGCATTTGCGAATTCCTCTTCATATCCTTTTGGAGAAAACGAAGAAACCATCAAAAACTTTCAGACTGAATGATCCAACAATCGACAGCGGAGAAAACAGAGAAGTAAAGATTCCAATGTCTGGACGAGAAGGTCGTGAATCAGATACCAAGCGTAGTTCCCATCTCGAAAGAGAATCAAGGTTTCTTCTTCTTCTTCTCTAATTCCTTTATACATATATTCGAATGATTTATATCACATTCAATCATTTTAATTGCTTGGGGTGTTTTCGTATCTTAGATATTTTGGGTGAAATGCGAGTTTTGGGAGTTAAGAAGAAATTTAGGGTTTGAAAACTGTTATTTCACAGTTATAACTTGAGAATGATATGATTTGTGTAGATACCCTAATGTCTACAATCACTGACACAACAGCTCAGCTGATACCAACTTGTTTTAATTAGAAAGTGCCGTAGTTGCTTTGATTAGTGCACTCAAACAACGCCACTGCTTGAGTTGAGATACATGTTGCCTTTAAACTCGAGAAGACTAAGATTTCATACATACTTTTACCTTAAACCTTAGTTGCTGAAATCTATCTGCTGGGGTACACTAGATAGCAGTAAGTTGAGTGTCAGTATGGATTGATTTGCAATGTCGTTTTTTATGTTAGTTATTCCTTTATCTCCCTTCTCCCACTTTATCTATTGCATAATTTGCATTTACCATGTTTGAGTGAATGTTGTCCTTCATCCTCCGTTTGTGTCTGTTGCTAAGCACTACTCAATGCCAATAATTTTCATAAAGTTCTCCACATATTGTTGTGTTCTTGCTGTACAAATTACACCAACCAACTGTAATGAGGTGCTATTTTCATTTGACCTATTGTGCAAGTTGTACAGCTAACTGAAAATTGTATAGATGCTTAAATGGTACGCCAATAAGCATATCTAGCTTAATACCGCCGGTTCTTTTCCTTATTATTATTATTGTTATTATTACGTTGTTGATCCATGTTGGTTATATAGCGTGGTGGAGTTATTATTGTGTTCTTCTCAATGGGAAAAAACAGAAGAAACTATGCAAGTCCTATTGTTGCTTCTCTAATCGCTAAAGTTCAGTTTTATTGTTACCATCCTTAGTGCTTTACTTGCACAGATGGTTTTAATATCCTCTGAACCAGCCTTCAAGTTGTTGATACCTCTTCTAGTTCTAAATTTCCTTAGTCGTTTACATTAATATCGTTTCATCTCAGATTCGCTATAAATTCTTAATTGTTGTATTGCTAGCTCCAAGAGATCAAGGAGAGATGGCAAGCCAGCAACAGAGAGAACGTCTTCTCATAACTTGGATGGTGAGGAACGTTTAGATCAGGATAAAAAGAGTCGCCGGGGGTTGAAGGATGCTTTACCTCTTGAGACTGCACATGTGCCTGAGTCGAAGATTGAACCTGATAATGTGAACAAAGAGTTGAGCAAGAGTGCTGATGGAAAGGATGGTGCCAAACATCCCTCTGGGGCAACTGAGATCCCTCGATCTGGATCATTTTTTGAGGTATATTTTCTTTGGTTAAATGTGTTAGGGGACTGGATATGCCTAAGCTGTGAGACCACCGACATTGTCGTAGGTCGTAAATTTTACCTGCTTGGTAACCAAGATACCCTCTACCAAACACTGATTAATGAAGATATATCTCACTTGAAAGAGACTGGATAATGACCTCCTCTCTATGATGCAACAAATCTCGTAGCATTCCATTACCAACAATGATACATGTTTGGTCAGCAGTTTCAGCCTTATGACAATGTCGCTTAGATGTTTCTCATGATTTATTCATACATTTGAGTGTCTCATGTAAGTGCATAAAGTATGTAGTTTAGAAGTAATTCAACTGAATTTTTGTCAAAAAATAGGTTAAATGTTATTTGTGATATGCTAAGAATTACAAACCTCGGGTTAGATAATTGGAAGCTCAGATGAGTGATAATGCAATGTTTCACTGATCACACTACGAATTTATATATCTGTGAGGGTGATAGTGTTTAAAATTAACAGTAGATAAACCTGATACCAAGCTTACACATTTAGATCTTGTTTTTTTAGTACGAGGGAAAAAGATCAATGTTTTTCCTTACCAATCAGCTCATCCGACATTTCTTGCTAAAATTTCTTAGCGATGCCTTTCCGTTGATTCTTGCAGTGGGTTTGGTTTTTATGAGTGCATCTGTTAATTTTCTTATCTAGTGTATTGGGTTTTCAGTTGTTGAAAAATATGCCTCCAAGTGCTAGTCCATATAGTAATCTTTGCCTGTACATATGTGACATAAATACAGCACGATGAACGTGGTAGTGCGGCACAAGGTGGCCGAAGCTTTAGTCGCAGAGATAGTACTGGTATATCTTCTCATCCTCTTAAGCCCATCAATTATTATCTCGTCAATCGCGTCTTAATCTTTTATTTTCTGCACCTGCTTATCACTCTTGAAAGACCATCCAAGTTATGTTGTATTTCTTATATTGTACATAAATTTTGGAAAACAACAAAAAGTTAAGTTTCAACTAGTAGAAGTGATTTCTAGGCCATGTGATTCAAAATGTGATGGATATACCGTTTAGTTAGTCCATGAGATGAAGCATAGGGGTATCCTCTTAAGGTTCATTTAAGTATTGGGGTCTGACTTGTCTGGATTGTTTCACCTCATAGTCATGAAGCTTCTAAAAAAATTCTGCCCAGGGATATGTGCTTATAGAAAAAGGATGACGACATCATAATTTCATTTATTTTATTTAATTTGATGGCCAGGATCTTGTTTCCCATCATCATTTGTTTTACAAGTAGTGTTCTGACCTTTGCTTTGCATTTATCTCAATAGATTATGGACATGTGAGCAACCCGAAGGATAGGTCAAGTGATAGGAATGGAAGAGACAGGAGAACTGTGCACAATTCGACACAAAGAGGTGGCAGGGCCCAAGGTCGGAGAGATGATAAAGTTTGGCGTCACGACGGATACCTAGAATTGGAGTCAGATAAACCAACCCCCGCAAGGAAAAGGCCAGCATTCCAGGAGAAGAAGATGGAACCAGAACCCAGCAATGCTGTTGGTAGAACAGCAACTACAGAGTCTGCTAGGGCTGATCGTCCTCCATCTGGAAATTCAAGAAGGGATGAAAGAGGTGACCGCTCTCACCGTGAATTGGACAGATCTGAGAGACCATTCACTTTAGACCGAGCTGTACCACATCATAGGACTGGGTTTCCTTCTAGAGAGCGAGAAAGGTATGGTGGCAGCAGAGGTGGATATAGGGGATGGGATGGGCTTAATGAAAGGCATGGGGAAAGGAATGAGTATCGTAGTCGGCCAACCAGTTTTAGAGCAGAGAAGTGGAAGCATGATCTGTATGATGAGGCTATCAAAAGTCCAACTCAGAAGAACGAAGAGGATCAGATTGCGAAGGTTGAAGCTCTCCTGGCTTTGTAACAAATTTTCAGTTCATTCTCTTCCATGTTATCTGTAAGTTTTTTCTTTTAGCTTTTTGATAATCTAGTGGCGGATGTGAATAACAAGTTAATATATTTTGGTTTCTGCAATGGTGATGAACCAAGGAATATCCCCACTGAATTATTCCAGTTTTTTGAACTGTATTTCCCATCATCCATTTACTTTAGCGGCAAAAGAAACTTACTCTATTCCGTCAATTGTGTTACTCTGATTAATTGTTCATAGCAGTCAAGGATGAGTTTGATCCATATGAATATGTTTGGAAAACAAACGGTATCCGAAAAAAAGATCTCTGGTTAACGAAATGATCTTTCTCAAGTAAACCAAGAGATCCAATTTGGGTCTTCTTGTCTCCATAATATGAGTCAAGGTTCCAATTTATCACATTCCCAGATGTGATCTTCAAGGGAGTATGACTCAATTTATTATAATTCACATTCTTATCTTCAAGGTTAAACGATAAGAATTTATTACAAACAATTTGAATTTCATTTAATTCAAGCTCAATAATACGGAGTATGAGTCAAAATTCCTCTATTATCTGTGATTGTTAACTAGTACAACCGTTGCCACGGTGGGAGGGCCGACCGAAGAAGAATCTAAAGATGGGTTTGTTTCCGACTTTTTTAGTCCTGTTTCAGAAAAAATGATATTTTCGTTTCGTTTCAGAAAAAAATGATACTTTCACCTCGTTTCAGAAAAGTGATACTTTCGTCACTTTCACCCCGTTTCATAAAAAAGTGATACTTTCACCCCGTTTTAGAAAAAGTGATACTTTCGCCCTGTTTCAGAAAAAGTAATACTTTCACGTTCCGGAAAAGTGATAATTTCGCCCCATATCGGTTTTCTGAAACGGAACGAAAGTATCACTTTTCCTGAAACCGAGTGAAAATATCACTTTTCCCGAAACGGAGCGAAAGTATCACTTTTCCTGAAACAAAATGTGAAAGTACCACTTTTTCTGAAACGGAAAATTAGTAGATCCATAAACCAAAATATTCTTGCATTTGCATGATGTGTTATGCATCCTTTGTGGTGGTTTGCAATATAGCTATGCATTCAATTTTCGAGAATTGTGCCTAAAGTGAAAGTATCACTTTTCTTGAAACGGAAGGAGTACATCGTTTTATTATTTGCAACGGAAAATTAGTTGATGCATAAACCAAAATATGGCTACATAAAGTGTTATTAGGCCGACCGAGCGAAGCGAGGGAGGACTCTATATCCCGTGACTTTGTGTCAATGTAGGGCAGACTTTTTTTTCCCAATTTGAAGCAAAAAAATTGAATTTGGTGTCCTAAACATATTTCAATCGACAATGAAAGGTCTAGATTGCCCCTCCTTGTTTCTAATCACCATTGAAACTGCTGTAAATACAACACACACTGAAGGGCGATAAAGACTTTTTTTGTGACCGAATTACGCGATTGCCCCTCCGTGTTTTTAACTTTCAAACCTGGTCCAATGTAATAACGTAAACTTTAGAAGGTTAATTGTGTAAAAAACCCACATAAGGGGTGAGAATTCTTCGACAACCCTTCATCAGCAGATTTCTGAAACACCACCACCACTCTCCTCCACCTCCTTCAATCTCACTGTTACAGATTGAATCACCACCACCACTACTCTTCATCAGCAGATTCAATCACCACCACCATCACTCTTCGTCACTATTATATAGATTATTTCTAGGGTTTGTTTTCGATCCAGGGATTTCTAATCCTTAGGGTTTTTAAGTTCAAATTTGTACGTGTGAAGTCCAAATCCACCATTAAAATTGAAATTGATGAATGAGAATGTTGAATTTGGTGATTAGATTTCAATAAGAATTTTTCGAAAGTTGGAGGATTGAGACTGAATGAGAATCGAAATTCTTTTTCAACTTTCGCCAACTTCTCATTGAAATTGAACCACCACCACCTCGATCTTCAAAACATTGGTAAGAAACAACTTTACATGGGTCAATTCTGTACCGTACTTGAAATCTGAATTAAATTTTACTTATGAGTTCTTCAAAAATGTGATGTGTGTTTTTCCTTATTTCTGAAATTCTTATGCATGAATCAAATTTTTACTTCCTGAATTCTTATTCTGTTATTTTTCTCTTACTAAAATCCATCTTAGATGAAGTTGTAATGAAGATTTAGTCAAATTTAAGAATTTTGAACGTTCGTTGTTTGTATAAATGCCCAATAGGATATTGGTAGTAATAGTAGTATACAGCTATCAGGTAAGAATTTAGCCATCTTTAACATTTGAATCCTAAGTTTAAGAACAATGATAACAATTGCAGGTTATTGTGTTACTGCAGTGGATGTGAAATTGACAGAGAAGATGGGTTGCAGCTGGGGACTCAAAGATTGAGCAGGGGGTATAAGTTGCAGCTGAACTATCATACATTATTGTAAGGGTAGAAAAAACCGAGTCTATGTACGCTTTTCTGTTGTAGTAGCAGAAGGTAATGTGGAGTTGAATTTTGGGAATTCACGTCAATTTTGGGAATTCCTTCTGAATTGAGTTAAATCACCACCATCACCACCACCCTCCTCCAACTCCTTCTACTGCAGGTACATTTGTTTCCTGATTCTCTCTTTTTAGTTACTCAATTTCGTAACTAAATCAGAAGTTGATACTGCATTTGGGACCACTGGACCAGCTAAGTATACAACACATATATGGTTCATCCCCAAACGTGAAGCTGTTTTGAAATTGCAGAAAGTTTACAAAAGCTCCGAACACGAAGAAAGCTTGGAGATTGTGATATTCTGTGGCTGATTTTGGGGGAGTTTACAATGGGTTTTAAGTGTTCTTAGTTTTGGGTATATGTTGATTTAAGCTTGAAGTGACCTTTCGGAACTTACTATCAATTACCAGCTACAAAACAACGGTGAGCAATTTACCACGATAATTCTATTAGCAAAAAAACGGTGAGAAATATACCACTACTTAGTTTTTTATGCATCATTCTCATCTATTAGCAAATCATCAGAATGTCTATATTGCAGATTAAACAATTAAACACAATCTGAGATACCGTGTCGTTTACCCCAGCTAGCATGGTATGTACTTTCTAACCGTTTTCCTACTTCGACTGCCAAACCTTTCAGTATTCCCATTTTGTGCATTACTTTGAACTGAATTGTATATGACAAACTCATTAAATGTTTGTTCTGTTGTATCAGAATGTTGATGTTACAGCAATTGCTGGAAGTGGTCGAAATATTTCAGTTGGTGATCAATTGTCTTCATTTAGAGAAGAGAAACGAGCTGGAAATGCATGAACATGAAGTTTGCATTTTAAATTAGAGAAGTCAAGCAAGCAGAGAACACATGGTGATCAAATTTCGCTCCTAAAATAGAAAAATTAGTTAGAGCAATGTGATAAGCAAACAGAAAATCAGGTATGCTTTGTATTGCTACGTGACATTCTGCAAAGTTTTAGGTTTAGGTTAAGTAAATATATATTTTTTTTGTTCTAAACCTGTGTTGTTTGAATCATTGGCCTTTCTTTCAGTCGATATTATCTTCTGTTTAACTAATGGCTTTATGTCTTTCTCTACACAGATACAGGTACTTCGGATAGGTTTGCAGATACGCTCTATCTCTCCAAAACGGCTACCAAATAACATCTACAAAGCTTTGTTCACATAAACCAAATTGAGGAAGGTAAGGCCTGGATTACTCGGGTCTGCATCTCTGAAAAGTGGAGCGAGCTTGATGTCATGGAGATCAATGATGTGACAAGCTTGGATATGCATACTCAACCAGAATGTAAGTAGCATTCCCCATCTTTAAATTTCCACTATACCATTTAGTTCTCTCAGAAACTCACTGATATGATGTCAACTTATAGCTGCCTCAGGGTGATTAACTAGGTTTGGTTTTTCCTAACAATGTATTGATGAAATTTATTCCCTTAACAAATACATTGTTGCTGCCGAAAAGAAACTTCTGCTCCTGTAGGAATCAGGTTATGGAATTGCCTAGCGTTTCATTGGAAGATATCTACGGGTTAGAAAATGTTAAAAGTGCTGAGTGAATAATTTTTCGTTCACAGAGACATCATTTCATTTGTAGGCCTGTAGCTGTATATTATCAACTTGCTTTGTTGTAGATTATTAGCTTGGTAGCTATTGATGGCACCACTGAATGACTTGATCTGCGTAGGAGAGAATAATTGCTTAGTAGTGATTTCACGGATCTCACACCAGTGTTGGCTATATGAGAATAACTGTATGGTAGCGAAGTGGATTTATACATGGTGGAAAGGAGAGTGGTCTTTTTGCATTTTGATCTCCTGCTAAGAGTTATTACTGTCACATTTGCAAACTGGATTTAAGCATCACCGTAATTGTTTATATAGTTCAAAAGAATCAAAACTAAATGAACAGCAGTCTAAACTATACAGCTTCAGCTCTAGCTTCATTAACTGATAAATATTTTAATGTTTTCATTGCCTTATCGGTGGTAGTGGTACAACTCAAGTTTGCCCATAACCATAATATTTGTATAATATTTTTGGATGCATTTAAATTGGTCCTAGCAATAGTTGTTTATGTTTGTAATATAATCTTATTTGTTTCAATTGGTAACCGGAAGGTTTGTTTCCTCATGACGCACATGGTTGACAACAAATTGACAAAAAGAAATTATGTTTGCTGGGTGTTAAATTTGAATGTGTATTTGCAGGTTCCTTCTCAATTCTTAGTTGTGAATCAAACATGTTGATGGATCGGGCTGGTGGAGGAGGATCAGGAGGAAGAGATGGCGTTACTGCCATGGTGGTTGGGCAGCTTTGGCTGCTGGTATGACGTGGGGGCTCATGTGACTTAGGCTTGAAATAGTTGCTGGTGGGATTGAGATGGTAGATGCTGCTATTTCAGATGCCGTTCTTAAAGATGGTGGTTGTTGGTGCTGTTGCAGGACTGGATTATGAAGCTGCAGATCAATAATTGCAGGTGATGGATTTGTGGCTAAGACTAATTGCAACAGAAGCCAGGGTTGGGTATGGAATTCATAATGAGTTGTGGAATTGAAGTTTCTGCTGTGAGTAATGGAACTGGTACTTGGAGCTGGTGGTGCTGTGTTGTGATGCAGATGCAAATTTGAGGTGGATTTGAAGTCAAAAATTGTATTGAATTGCAGGAATAAAACTAGATGTATGTTAGGAGATGAATGTATGACAAATTGTGCAGGGAAATGAAGTGAAAATAGGCCGGAATATGGCCTGGAATCTCCCTGAAACAGACGAGACTCTGTCAGAATCTCCCTTATGATGAGTCAACTCAGTGACTCGCCACCCTAACTCAGTGATCCAAGCTAAGTAAGACCCAGCCATCTCGAGTAAGACAGCTGATTGAGCTGTCTGAATCCCTCTTCATTGACCCTGTTGACCGTTAAAGAAAGGTAGCTTAACCATTAATTATAACAGAGCCGTGAAGCAATATCGATCGACGGCGACAAAATCTCAGCTGACCGGCGACAGATTCCCGGTGATCCCAGAGATTTTCCGGAAGCCCAAAAATAAATAATTTTGTGTGAGTTTTTCTCGTGGGTTGGAAGACTTAGATTTGGAAATTGGATGAAAATTTGGAAGCTTAGGAGATTTAGACTTGAATTTGGAATTAGACTCAAATTTCCGTGGATTCTTATGTTTCCGCAAAGTCTAAGGTTTGTATGTTTTTCATTTTCTGTGAATTCTTATTTTCTGTAAGTGCAATTGATTTTTTGTCATGCAACCGATGTGCTTCCTGTAGTGTCTTACTGATAACACCATTACTTGGCTTGCCTTACTGTAGTGCTCCTGACATCCCCAGTGTTTTCACCAGAATTGTATTCTACATCTCTGAACATTTTTCAACTGAATTCAATTTAACTTTTTAATTGTATACAATTTTTGAAATTACTTTACATCTCTTTACAAAGAAATATGATATTTTTGTTTGAACATCTCTTTGCTTTACAATGAGTACAAAATTTAGTTTTGCGTCAATTTATTTGGTCGGCCGTCCCACCGTGGCAGCGGTCATCTAGTGTATCATTTGTGGTGGTTTGTATAATGGATACTAGCAAAGACGCAAGTGCAATGCACCTGCCGGCTTTTCATTCTGATACAAAACCTATATAAAACATAAAGAGTAACAAACTAAACAACTTCTTTGTTAGTAGGCTTATTAGGTGTCTGTCTTCATACAAAGATTTTATGATGAAAATGGAAACATAAACAGTTTCTAATGAGCAAAATGATAAGGGACAGACTTCCAGTTTTGTATAGAATGCTTTGGGATATACAAAAGGAACTTTAATAAATTTCACTGCACTTGACATCAATCGAACAGTGCGGAACTGGATGCACTTTGCTATTTACCCAAAGGCTCGAGATGCCTAAACTGGAAGAGTTCATTTCTTAACATTCACAGCCTGAAGATCCCTGTTGTCGTCCTCCACTGGCAACATCAATGGTGTCAGGAAGGTACCTTTATCATCAAAACTATCAAATGTTAGGAAAGATTTAACTTTCGCACTATACAGGTTTTCTAATTTTCGCATACTATAATGCTAATGTTTATTATAGTAAGATGGATATACATCTAATTTTCTAAAATTGTGCCTAAAATGATAAATATCTCCGAATTTTTCGTAAAAACTCTAAATTTGATATTGGTGTTTGTACTCATTGCGTAGACTTTTTTATAACCTTTCGAACGAGATAAAATTTGTAAAATTCCAAGGCACGGATTTTTAGATATGTTATATTAAAGTTTGGTTGCTAATTATCCTTAAAAAAATAGGATACATAAGAATTTATAATACAATTTTACACTTATATCTATTTGTCTTTTCTTTTTGGTTTATTTACGAAAATGTCTAATACCTATTACCCTTCTTTTTTGGTTTATTTACGAAAATGTCTAATACATATTAATCTTCCTCTTCGGTTTATTTACGAAAATGTCTAAAGGAAAAAAAGAAAAATATGATTTAAAAGGGTTCTTTAGTCCTTTCATTGTTGATTGAAAATGGTTTGGGACACCAAATCCAATCTTTTTGTGTTAATTGATGACTTGGGATTTACAAAAAAATGGCCATATAAAGGTCCTCCCTTACTTCGCTCAGTCGGCCCAATGAGTTGATCACAAGAAGCATACGAGTTTCTACTACAAATAAAAAAACGTTAGATCATTGAACATTGTTAATAAACCTTAAGCACCAGCTTCATGAGATTCAGACTGCATCCTCGGTTCCTCGTTCGCATTCCTAAAGACCTGATCCCAGCCACTACCTGGGCTTGTATCCAAGTAATCATATGGAACTGCAGTCTTCAGACCTGGCCGAACACCACATCGGGTATCAACAATTCGAAACGGAACAGAATCACCTTCTTCAACAGAACTCATTTCCAACTCTTCCCAATCGAATAATAGTGGCAATGTAAAGGGTGCCCAGGGATTAAAATCAATGATCTTAATCTTCCCTTTGAGGGTCACGTACACATCGAATGTGTAATTCTCTGACTCAAATACCTGTTGGACATTCTCCGTGAATAATTCCTGGATTGAGTTCTTAAGATCTTCTTTCTTCTCCACAAGGACAGGATAGAATGATGCGACCTCTCGCTGAGAAATACCAACAAGAACGCCACGGCTGACGAAACAACGAAATTCCATCTCTGGATGGAATGTTGGGTACCATTTTCGAAGAGCTAAGTAGAATGTTGATGGCCTGGAAGAGGTTGTATCATCACAAGAACCAAAGGCATGGCAGAGATCATGCGTTAACAAGAGTGCAATTTCACTGAAGCAGGTGCACTTCAAATTCCCTGTCGTACTTATCCAAGCAGCATCCTTGGGAGCACTCCAATTAAGTTTAGGGGAAACAGCCCCATTAAGAGTCTCAATAGATTGTTTAACAGCCAGTTCGAGTTCTGGGAAACACGGTGGTGGTGAAGGTTGTTCAGATTCGTCATCAGAATCCTCTGGAACTTGGAAGTCGTCTTCTTCTTCGGGATTGTGGATTCTTCGAGGCAATGCATCCTCACCAGTGACGGACTCAGGAAGTAGGAAAGGTCCAGAATCATCTAATAGGTATCCGACAAAGGATTCTGGAAGCTCAAGGATTTGGGTCTTGATCGACAAAGGAAAGATGCTTTCTTACAAGAAGTTGTTGAGTGTTTCAGGAAATAAGTTGTTGACTTAATGACATTTATAGTGACCACTTGAAAAAGCAGCAGACAATTGACATAGACAATAAGTGATACAAAAACAAAAAATTGCCATGAGAAACACACACAAAGCATACATGGTATTGCACTAATGCAGTAAGATACCACAATTCATCTACATGTCCTAGAGTATGTCTGTTCTCATTGTTTTTGCAAATTTTAACTGGTGTTTAATCAAGTAAGGTGATTGAAAATATTATCTATTGGTGCTTTTGATTGAAAAAAATTTGGTTTTGGACACAAACCCAAACTCAAAATTAGGGTTTTATAACACAAACAAGATTAAGAAGACGATAAAGTGACAACGAATTCATCTAATTTTCGGAATAAACAACTTATATGATTGAGGGATTGCACCAAACCCATTATGCGCAGTACTCAGAAAAGTTTAATTCCAATACAATTAAACGCATACAAGAGGGAAACAAAAGAAATTGGTTTAATCAGCTCTTACCTAACTAAAAAGGCTGAAATTAAACACACGTCTGAATCTGCAATAAAACACCGACAGAGAAAGTAGGAGGAGAAAGCTTATTTATTTGTGTGGGATTAGCTTCCTAACTGGATTAGGAAACTACTTGTCAGGTATCCACATCAACATTAAAACTGTCCCTCTCACAGTGTTACCCGTGACTGTACAAATTTTTATTATGACGTTTTCACCCTTCAAAATTTTCCGCTAATTACGATCTTCATAAGCATTCCAGACTTCCAGTATCGCATGCGAATTTCGCTTTGGTTATAACTGAGTTAGTTCGTTAGACTTGTAATTCAAACGTCTAGAGATCCATTATACTTGTGAAAGAGTTCTATTAAGAGCGGGTGAAACATTATTCTTGAGATTTATAAGTCATACTCAGACATGCACTTAACAATAACTGACAATCTTGATACAGTTAACACACTCATAAAAATAAAGCAAAGAAAAATCTTCCTCCAGAATCAATAGAAAACGTTGCAGGTGCCAAGCATGATATGTCTGTAATCGATAGGGAAGAATTTGATTAAGAGCAAGAACCCATCTGCTCCAAACAACAACAACAACTGCAATTTTCAAGAGAAAAAAAAAACACACACACAAAGAATAATTTATAAGAATCTGATAATTAACTTATTAATTGAGAGGTAAAATTGTTAACAGGGTGATTTTAACGTGCCATTCTTTGATTCCTTTCAAGAATGCCATACATCCTTCGGCCGATGCGCCCCTGTCTGTGGTTGCTCCAGGCGCTTGAGATTGTTGTTGACCTGCATACTCAGCACTTGGATATTCGGGAGGAGGTGGTGCAGCAAAGGCACCAGGTGGTGGGTATCCCTCTACTGCTGGTACTGGTGGACACGATTGAGGAGGGTATGCAGCTGTGATGAATTCAAGAAAAAAGAAAGAAAGGAAAATCAGTATCAGGGAGGACTGAGGAGTAAAACTCAAGAGAAAGAGCCGAGACTAACCTTGAGATTGAGCCATGATGATAATGAAGTACCCAAGGGAAACAGAAACTAATGTTATAGACTTGTAGTTGTGGAGAAAGATGTAGTTTTGGATGTACATATTTATAGAGAAACAGATACTTAGTGGGGAACCTAGTTACTAAGTTCCCGAATTATACTCGCATAATTTGTGAATCCGTCTGGGTCGACCCGAATCCGTACGTATCATCGGTACAACTGAAACCTCGATTTAGTTTTACGAATTTCCAGCTCACAACGAATTATACGCGTATTTACAAATTACCGAATCATACTGCCAGTATAATATTTTGTCACCTCGTCACTAAATTATTATATTTTATATTTTTGATTTTCAAAATTTTATATACATCAATCTGATTTTAACATGACCAACGTACATGCTATTTGATAGTTGTAATGCACGCATCATATGTATGGTTCATGTAAATTACTAAATCATAGTACCTATGGGAGATTATGTTAAAAATGATTGTTTTACATGTTAATATATGCTGAGTTTTGTATTCCGAATTCATATCTCTAAAACGAATTATACATAAATGTATGTTGTTCCATATTACTATCGAATCACGAACCGTTGGTCAGATTTAATTTTTTTCGAGTATAATACGTATCCAATTCTGAATGTTCCCATACCCCGAATTGCTAAGGAACGAAGGAAAAACGTGTTACCGCCTTGAAGACCAAAGGGATACCGAGTGAACTTCCCCGTACCCGATTTCATATCACCATTAAACGTGTAACCGCCTTGAAGACCACAGGGATACCGCCTTGAATTTATTTTTGTTTTGTAGTGGTTGTTACATCCACTTGTAAATATGCTGGACATAAGTGGCCTATAGAATAATAATAACTAGATGACCGCTGTTACGGTGGGACGGTCGACCGAAGAAATCGGCGCGAAAGTATCATTTTTCCTGACACGGCGTAAAAGTATTATTTTTCGTGACACGTCGTGAAAGTATCACTTTTCTTGACACGATGCGAAAGTATCATTTTTTCATGACACGGCGTAAAAGTATCATTTTTCCCGACACGGGGTGAAAGTATCATTTTTCCTGACACGGGATGAAAATATCATTTTTTCTGAAACGGAAAATTAGCCAATGCATAAACCAATATATGGCTACATAATGTGTTATGCAGCGTTTGTGGTGGTTTGCATAATGGCTATGAATTCAATTTTCGAAAAATTGTACCTAAACTGAAAGTATCACTTTTTTTTTTTAAACGGAGGGAGTACATCGTTTTATTAGTTGCAACGGAAAATAAGTCGATGCATAAATCAAAACATGGTTATATAAAGTATATTATGTATCATTTGTGGTGGTTTGCATAATGGATACATTTAATTTTCGGAAATTTTGCCTAAGATGATAAATATCTCTGATTTCTCGTAAAAACTCTAAATTCGATATTGTTGTTTGTACTCATTGCGTAGAGTTTTTTAAGACCATTCTAACAAGATAAAATTTGTAAAATTCTAAGACACGGATTTTTAGATATGTTATATTAAAGTTTGGTTTCCAATTATATTCCTAAAAAAATAGGATACATAAGGAGTTATAATAATTGGAATAAAAGGGAGGGAGAATTTGGAAATTTCCAGGATACTATACCAAATCCAATCTTTTTTGTGAAATTGGAAAAAAAAGTCATGTCCCACATTGACACAAAGTCACCATATATATAGAGTTCTCCCTCGCTTCGCTGGTCGGCCTAACAAAGACACACTAATATATTAAAGATCTTGTATTAAAGATACATATACCAAGCTTAATCTCAAGGGTAGCATTCTTTCACTCTTCGATTATTGGTGAAAGATAAACTCTCATCGCAGAGGTGATCCACCACATTGATTCGTAAGACCAATCAAAGTCTAGTAGATGATGGTCACTTGTGGTGGCCTGGTAACCAAAAGATTAGCTGTCGCAGAAAATTGTGAGCCATACTACAAAAGCATCAGTGTTGTTAGTTAGCTCTGTCATTTGGAGAACTCAAACCATGATCTTTCTGTGGATATACTTATCTACAAATGGCACAATTCGTTCCACTTGATTCTGGATGCAGTATATACAAGTCACAGTAGTGACGCACAAACCTATGATAAGTGATATCACTCAGTTTTTGACTAGTGACATCACTTAGTACGTACTATGATTGATATATAAGTCGCAAAATCATATCATACAGCTGTACAGAATACGACACTAAAGGCAACTGGCAAACTGGAATAATACAGCTATACAGAATACGACACTAAGGCAACTGGCAAACTGGAATGAAATAGACTTAGACTCCTCCATCACGACTCGAGAAAGAAACTACAAGAAAATAAAATCCATATCTCATGGTAGCCTATAGAATAATAATAATAATGATGGTCTACTTGACTTCCAATAATTATAAATACTAGTGTGTAACCCGTGCTACACACCGGGGTCGGTGGGAATTGTTGACTCGGAGTGGCGGGGCTTCGCCCCGCTCCCGCAATCCACGTATATTAATTAGTAAATTTGTTCTTGCTTAATAGAAACAATTGGTGCCATTTGGTAATCAATATATTGCAGAAATATTTAATTATGCACGCAAAATAATAATGATTATTATAAAAATAAATTTTTTCATTATAAATTTATTTTTTACTCATTCGTACGGTAAGAGTTACCAAGTACTTCTCATTATAATTAAATTGTTATCTTATTATGCAACTAAATATGATTCATAAATTATGGTTTGTTGGCTATTATGCAAAATCGTGTTTGTGCAAGAAAACAACAAATAAGAACATTGATTTATAATTTTCGGATGTCACAGCTAAAGCAATTAAAGTAACACGCAATCAACTGAAAAAATCATAAAGGGAAGGATCCGTTCACATGGTAATTATCAAGCTATCTTGCAATTTCCTCACCAATTTATTTATAGAATCCAAATGAGAACGCATTTAAAACTAACATTTTGATAATATGTTCCACTTACAAAGTTTTACATTAATACCAAAAATACGCACAACCTGAAATGTATAGCAATGCCATCTATCAGTTTCAAAATTAACCGTTGATGATTGTCAAAATTAAAATCGGTAGATGGTGGAATTTAAAATTTTGAAAGGTAATAATTTTTGGTAGGAATATATTATAATAAACTGAGCAAAATGCGAGATGTTTAACACTGCTATCCATCACTTCGATAATTGGCTTTTGAAAACAAACGTCTGAAATTTAGCTTCAAATACATTGTTGTTTGGGTTTTATTAAAAAAAATTGGTGCCAAAGGTAATGCTTATGAGGGAGTGTAAGAATTTCAATCTGGATGTGTTTAATAGGGTTAGAGTTGAGTACCCTTATATTATAAGAAGATGAACTCAATGTCGTTGAGTTAGTTTATGGGTTCCAGAGAATATTGGGCGTACCAAATAAACTGGTATCCTTGAAATCAGAATTGCATGAAAACTCCAACATAACCAGCTATAAAAGGTAAAAATTATATATGGATCAAATATAAGCGAAATAATAATATTCAAGTCCCATCCTAAAAATAATTCAAAAACTGGAAGTTCAGAATATTGTAAATAGCCCGAAAATACTTGTAATAATAATCAAGCCTTGAAGATCTGAAGCCGAGAATCTTCATATATATATGGAATGAACAATTGATTGAGTAGGCTTGGTCTCAGTCCATCTATCCCAGTTCAAAGCTGTTTCAGTCCTTTAATATTTTCTGCCTTAGTTTCGTTTGAAAAAGAGGACACGTGGTAGCTCAAAGCCTCAAACCTGCGAATAAGACCTCAATTCGGCTTCATTTCAATTGAATAGAACCGTTGCTTTTACTTCTTCAGCTAACATGGAGAGCCTTCACAGTTTCTGTAAAAGTAAGCACCGAAGTTGGCAAACCCATAAGAGTTTATAATTCACAGTAGTACTATGCTTACATAACTAAAATTCTAGCATTATGTTTTACAGTACACAACTATAATTCCAATCAACTAAATGTCAGTATCCTATAAAATAATAATTATATATCAAGTAAGAAGAAAGGCAGAACACAACAAAAGATCGAAGGAAAAAAAATGTTCCTGGACCACCATATGGTCTAGGGACAATGCTGGACCATATGGTCTGTGAACGGTTTATGCTAATGTTATTGAACATCCAACAACGTAAATTGCAAACTCAACTGAACACTCTGTTGGAACAAATAATAAATAAATAATACGCTGCACCGTTGCAAGAAATAAATAAACTGTGTGTTGCAATCCGGTTTTATATTCTTAATTCCTGTCTTGATTGCAGGTATTTGTTGCATGTCTGAAATATAGAAATATGGTAATAAACTTATGGAACAAATTATTTGAAAGTAAGAAAATACGGATATTACCAGGAAAGGGACATATGAATTAATATGTTCCGGAAAGAAGCCTAGCCATCCTAATTCCATGGTACCATATATATCGTCAATAATCCGTCTTGCCCAAGCTTAGTACGATTTACAATTTAAATCACAAAGATTCACATCATGAATGTCACCACCATATCCTAAAAAAAAACAAAAAAAAAAACATTATTAGAGATAATAGACGAACAACAGATTAGCGATGATTAATAAAGCTTACAATAACAAAAATTCTTTCACGTTCTTTAGTCTGCCCGTCCAACATTAGTTAGATGTTGTTTCTGCAAAGAGAAGAGAGGCATCATAGAGACGTGAATAAGAAAACTAATGCATGGGTTTGTATTATGGGCCATATTGGTCGGTATATGATTACCCTGACCCATACTTAGGCATCAAATAGAGATCATATAAATACCTGATCAATAAAATTCCCCAATGTCTAGCGACTTGATCTATAAAATTTTCAATGAAGCACAAAGCATATGAAATGATTAACAGAAACTTGTACATTTGCATATTTTTCAATTTAAGGAAGAAAAAAAAGAACACACATCAGCCGGTGGTTATCCCATGCATGATTCAAGTAAAGACACTTCCCCATATACCTGTTGTATCAATGAAAGGTCCACATTGAAAATCCCGTTGCACCAAGCTTTATCCCAAAATAAGGCATCCTAGGCTAATTGTATACTTAAATGGTCTGCATTCCACATTTGTTTCTCCGTAACTCATCGCAGGCCATGAAATAACATAGTGTGGCTTTGTTCTGTTATAGCTGGCGTCTGGCCCTTCGTGTTGCTTATTAGTTCCAATAATTAACGTATATATAATTAATATCATAATAACTAATAAGGATGGTGTCAAAATCATGTAAGTAAAATGTCAGAGACATGTCCGACAATACTGTTCACAACACTTATAGTTCCAATACGTACTAATGTCGTTTTGGAAGATAATCTAACATTATTTCTAAATCAAATTCAAGTGGCATGATATTGGTACCAACTTTATCAAGTAAAAAAGATCTTCCACGGTGAACTACTCGGCTACAATATTATGTTTAACCATATATGCACTAAAACTACAAATGTGTGCTAAAAATTAAACGGATCCGTAGAAAACTCCATAAGCTGTAAAGAAGGAACAAAAGACGCAAGGCTTCCATTTGCACATGCATCCCAACTTCATAGGAGAACAACTACATATATACTATCTTACGAGAAACAACTACATATATACTACCTTATAGAAGGAACATAACTTTTTTTTTTTTGACTCAAGAAGGGCTAAATTTATTAAGAGAAACAATCCATCACTAAAGAAGTAATGAATTTGGTTAAAAAGAGTACAAAGACAACTTAAAATCAGTTGTCAACAAAACCAAAACAGAAGTAAGAAACCAAGCATGCTGAAGCCAAAAACTACCTAATGAATTATAGCTTCCCAGTTTTGTAACACCATGTTCAAAGTGATTCCCTCAAATATGTTTGTGCCTACACACCAATTGTATATGAAAGTCTTCACACTGTCCTTCAAATTATCCATTGAGCTATACTTACCATTGAAAACTCTTGCATTTCTCTCTAACCATACTGCCCACCAAATTGCAAATGGGATTATGTCCCATATTTTACTTATCAAATGAAGATTTCTTCCCTTCTTCCTCCTCCACTCCCAGATAGTATTTCTTACATTATCTTGAAACACCCACTGTAGATTATGTCCCTCCAAAAAATAGTTCCATAACTCTCTTGTTTTTTCACAATGCAGAAACAGATGATTATTTGTTTCAGCACTCTTCTTACACAATAAGCATCCATTAACATTAAAACAGTTTCTCAAACAGTCCATTGTTGGTGTAGCATTATAACAAAGAGTCCAAACAAAGAGGATTACCTTTTGTGGAATCTTTGGGTTCCAAACACACTTGTAAGGAAAAATCAGCAGACCATCCTCCTCTAAAGATTTATAGCACTCTTTAACTGAAAACCTTTTTGTCCTATTCTGCCAAACTCTGCGATCAGTACCAACTCCACAATTGAAAGTAGATAGCAGGTCCAATAGATGTACAATATCTTCAATTTCTGACTCCTTCAAACTCCTGCAAAAAGCAAAATCCAAACCATTCCCATTACTGATATTTAACATTTCCTGTATAGTAGCATCTTGTACTCTGCTTAGTCTGAAAAGATTTTGAAACATGGATTTTATAGATTGACCATTCAACCAAGCATCTTTCCATAAGAGGCATCTATCTCCACTCTGCACCTGGATATTCATATTTTTCTCCACATGATCCCTGCATTTCAAAATGCCACTCCAAAGGCTCTTACCAACTGAGTTACTTGTTGTATTAGGGAGAAAAGCCTTCTCATTGCCACCAAATTTGTTATGAATTATCCTCCTCCATAGTTCTTTTTCCTCATTTCTATATTTCCAAATCCATTTAGTATGTAATGACTTGTTCATGATTCTTATTTTCTTGATTCCTGCACCACCACCTTCCTTTGGAAAGTTAACTTTTGTCCAACCAACCCATCCTTTCCTAGGCTTATTCTTGATAGACCCCCAAAGAAACTGTCTCATAATCCTCTCCATTTGTTTCTCAACTGAATTTGGAATTTGAAAGAGAGATAAGTAATAAACTGGCCGACTGGAAAGAACATTTTGAATTAACATTAAGCTTCCACCCTTGGAAAGATATTTCCTTTGCCACATACTCAACTTTTTCTGAAAATTTTGAAGAATAACATCCCATACTCCCACAGCCTTTGACTTACTCCCTAAAGGAATACCCAAATATTTCATAGGGAAAGAAGTAATTGAACATCCAAAAATGACAGTACCTTCCATTGCATTCACTGCATCCCCCACTGGCACCGAAGCACTCTTCTGGAAATTACATGACTTTACCTGTAATAAGATTTTAGAATGACAACGCAGCATATTACAAACACATAACTGAAAATAACCTGCCTACATAAAGAACACAAAGTAAAAAAATTTAAAAAATTATAGTAGACTTAAAACCATAAACAAAATCTAGGTTTTAGGTTTAGGTAGTGCAAACAAAAGTTGAAACTGTACTACTGTGGTCATTGTAAAAGTCAACCTGATCTGCATTAAGCTTTCTAACTTATATTTACGAATGATTTAGTCAACCCGAAAACTAGTAGCTAGTAGCCTAATCATAATATATAAATGTAACCATGTTAAGTTTGTCGAATCATAATGGGAAAATAGCATAATAAATAATAAATTCATTTTTTTTGCATAAGCCAACACTCAATTTATCAACTTTACACAGATAATGTTATCCTTTCACATACTTTTTTCCACCGGAACCATCAACACCCCTATATTGGTCTGGGTCCAATGGGTCCAATGCATGATAAACCCAACACTAATAGCGAATACAACAAATTAATAAGTATTGGACAACCACTACTGCAATAGACGTGCCCCGAAGTGAGTCTATGTTATTTTCGTATAACATTTTAAGCTTTTTTTTGACCCAAGTGGAACCACTCCCATGCTCGAACTGAGCCATAACTACAATTAATCTGGCAGTCTAAATTTCCCTCACTCTCATCCACCTTAAGAATTATACATCCTCAATAGAATTATGTTTTCTCCAACAATATTTGCTAAATTCAAAGAAAGTGAAACCTTTAGTTTCTTGTACCCCTGTGTCAACCAGTTTACCAAATATATGTAAATAGGAACGGGATGAAGGAGATGTTCAAGTATATACTCTTGGCACCGGGAAGTGGAGATACATCGGACTTACTGGTCGTGGTTGCGCATTCGACTATTCATCAGGTATGCAGATGGAGCACTTTTCTGGTTGCACCAACGTAGTAGTAATTATAGGGTACAAAAAAGCGAGATTGTGGCCTTTGATCTGGAAGGTGAGAAATTTCATTACATCGCATTACCACGTTGTAAAGATTTTGAATACACATCTTACAGTTCTCCACTCAAGTTGCTTGTAGGGAACAATAATTTGTATTTGGTTCATTTTGTTGGAAATATTAATTCAGAATATATATGGACGCTGAAATGAAGGATTTGTTTCCTGCACGCATGTATCAACCAGTTCACCAATTATGAACGTTGAAATGAACGAATACCACATGAAAAAGCTTGACTATTTACCTTTACTTGAAGTTACCCGGCAGCAATATAATCTTGAATGTATTAGTTTTCCTAACCTGAATTGGGTTAGCATTAGTACGTCTAACATGATATGCTTTTAATGCAACACACCTTAGATGTACAAATGATAACCAAGTTCAGCTAGGAAATCCCTATGTGGCATCTGTAGCTGCAACATGAATGCAAAAGATGTCATCTTCATGGGAGATTAAAACCCGAATGGCTTCCAGCTCCGATGGGATCCATACCAGTATTATGAGTACGGGAAGCAACAAATTAGTATACCATAAAAAAATAATTTGAGTAAATGTGCTACTAACTTTTATGTGTGCCAACTCGTTGAGCAGGGAAGAAAAAAAAGCATGAAGAATACTATGAAAATTTCGTAATCAAACAAAAGAAAATCTTTAATTTCAACATGAAAAAATAAATTATGGAAAGAATCACAACTTAATCAGCCAGTCAACATGTGAAAACATCAGTTGTTGCATATCCACAGAACATATGAAAAACTAAAAAAATTATATGTAAATGAGAAGAACGCTCGAAGTACGAAACCATGCAGCTAATTTTCTATCTTTATTTTTCATTGAAGACCATAATTTTGGCAAACAGATCCTAAAACAACTTGTCAAACAACATTAACCATTTTTCAGTAGAATGATGGTATAAATACTGGGATTATACATTCACCGAATGATCTTGATAAAATTAGCATATTGCCAGCAAGAACGTAAAGTTACTTTACTTGAAGAGTATCTTTCCAAACTAAATGCTCCCAAACATATAATAGTGCTCTAGAAGTTCATCATCTGCGGGATCAAGCGTAACTCCGTCTGATGGTCCTGGTAAGTCATACAAATTGTTAATATTTCAAATGAGACAACTTAACCTATATAAGTTGCGCTTATCCTAGGAAGAAGAGATTATGGAGATCATAATTAGCTAACCTGTACATGTACGGTATTTCATAAGAATATTTCATGTCATTGGACGTATGCAATTTACACATCCTTAATATTGTCAAGTCCCCGAGCAGCAACATTAGTGGCAACTAAAATAGGGGATTTTCCACTCCTAAACTGGTTCAGACCTGAACCCGTATCTTAGCTGGGTCCTGATACCTCTGCCCATTATTACACTAATTTGGTATAGGGAAAGATGGACGATGCAGAACAATTGTTTGTGGGCAAGGGCATCGAGATCAAATACACATTAGTTTTAGGCCGTCATTCAAGCCGTGATCATTTAGATATTATTTGCGAGAGAGGTGGAAAGCAAGAAAGTCACAGGGAAAAAGACAAACCATATGAGAAGAAAACGACTAAGGTCTACATGACTAAATCAAAGAAGTATGGCTTCTCATTTAAGATTATTGTTGATAGATCCATTGGTGGTATATACTAGCTCTTTAAAAGTGGTGGATGGTTGTCATAATCATGATGATCCTGAATTTTTTATTGGACCCTCTGCCGTTTGTGGGTTGAAACCACATCAATTGGCAATAGTAAAGTCGATGAAAGCATGTAAACCAAGTGACACCCTTTAGAAGATTAATGAGGATGTTAAGAATAACTTGTCCGTTTTGAGGCAAGTTTGCGCGGCAAGAGCATCCCTAAGGAGGAGGGCATGGGATGGTAGAGCGGTTATGGAACAATCTTAGTGGTTATCCGATCAACACAATTACATAATGAGGAAACATGTAGTGGAAGGCAAAGCGATTCGTGTTTTTTTGGCGCATCTGGAGATGATCAAATTGGCCATGTCAAGTTTTGTAATTATATTGTACGTACAAGACAAACAAGTACAACATACCATTGTTAAACATTTCTTGTCGCACTTCCGATAAGCAAACTTTCACGGTAGAATGGGGATTTATGGATCATAAGAATGATGTGAGTTTTACTTGGATGTTACAGACCTTGAAGGAGATATACCGTAGTGATCAAACTCCGAGTATCATAGAAACAGATAAGGACCAAACACTAATGAATGCCATAGGGGTATTTTTACCGGACGCCAAGCATTTTATTTGCACATGGCATATCAGAAGTAATTGTAAGGGCATATCCAAAAGTCAAAGCTACGGCCAATACTGCCCGCAAGTTGGTCACACGTCCTCTTGGTCGCACAGAAGATAATGACCCTGGAACCACGTTTTTGGGATGGTAGAATCTGCTCCAAGTAAGCCTCGAGCCTCTTATAATTTATTCCGTTTGTTTGAAACGCTCAAGAATATCTACATGCTAAAACTATAATTTAAGTAATAGTGTACTATTTTCTTATTAGTACTAATAAATTGTTGAAAAATCCTATTAAATTAGTGATGAGAAATCTTATTAAATTAGAAATGTGAAAAGTTGTATCTCAAAGCATAACTACATAGCCCTAGATTTCGGGTTTAAATAAGTTTTACATTTATGGCCTAGCTCTTGACTACTTTCCTGCGAGGCAACAATTATTCAAACTGCATTAATTCAAGAATAACTCAACTCTGCGGCTTAAGAACTGGTTCAAGATTTTTGGGAACTATGTAGACCCAAAGCTACCAAATGTCAGGCCAAGTTAAGATACTAAACTAACTTCTACAACATTATTAGTAAAAACGATAAGAATAACTACTCAAGGCGATTTGAGTCTTTAGAACAAAGTCAGTTTAGTTCTAAACCCATTTGTAGAACATTCTTTGATGATAATGTCAGAGAGAGAGAGCAAGCCAATGCTCTCTATCGGGAAAATAACCAAAGATTTGACCCTTACTTGAACACAAATATAAGCAACCAAAACCCCAAGAAACAACAACAATCAACAAATTGTGTCCTACCTAGGCATTTAAGAATCAATCAGATAGCTAGAAAATTGTGGACTCATGTGCCTCCTGTAAAATCATGAACATTTACATAAACTCGTAGAAAAAATATATGTAGTTCAACGATAGATTAAATAGTTACTCTAGAGAAAAAGAAAATGTTGGGTAGATCTTTTAAGTGATACATAGATAAAGTAGTAAGTTTATATTACCTCAGTTTTTAACAATCCATGAGCCCCTACAATGCTTATAGTTTAAATAACCTCAGCTTTTAATAATCCATAAGCCCCTGCAAATTGGATAGGACCTCAAAAGAACATAGTGATGCAGATATTCTTCAAAAAGTATTGATTAGATTAAATTAGTAAAAATTATATTAGACCTCCAAGATCGAACAATAAATATCTTAAGTCAAGGAATTTATCATTTTTTTTTTATAAAACATCAACATCTTATAATTCGTCAACATCTAATCCTTATAATGGTAGTACCAAATAGTGAACTGAAGACTAAATGACTCACCTTAGCTTACTGACTGTTCATGGTGCAGTATTTGTCTCTTATTGAAGATACAAAACAAACAACCACAATTCCATGATTAAAAACAACGCCTATGATGAAGCAATCACACCTATTTAAGCAATTCTCTTCTATCAACAGCAAGCTGCGTGTTTTCATCATAGTCAAACTGTATAACCATCTGATCAGTAACAGAAGTAGTTCACAAGTGCGTGACCGCATTAATTTTTTTTTATTAAGCCTAACACTGCAATTTCCCAAGTCCTTACCATATAAGAAATTCAACTCATTCTATTTATGAACATGCATGTACCACATCATTTCCTCCTACTTATCTTACATAAAGAAGTGGTAGGGTAGATCGTCATGTATTGCAAGTGTATAAATACCCATGCAACGGAAGAAGAACTAAAAGTCCATCCTCCTACTTATCTTACATAAAGATGTGGTAGGGTAGATCTCCATGTATTGCAAGTGTATAAATACCCAACGGAAATAGAACTGAAATGCCGACGATGATAAGACCAAGACAGCTGCTTGGAGACTAACTTAAATCTACACACTCATAAAAACAAAGACTTGAGTTCAATGGAGATTTTTAGTTAGATATTCTTAAGCTTGATATAAAGAGAGACATGCATTACCAAGCATCAGCGGAAGATCGTGCTCTCTTTCCGGAATTAGCCATCTCCTCTCTTAAATTTTCTACCTCGTGAGCCAATGTATAAAAATTCTTTTTGCATTCCTTGCACATGCTCGAAATTCTGTGCATGTTATTTCTTCCCATATTCAACTGCAGATCTGTTCAGTCACACGTGCATAAGCAATAAAACACGGCATTTAAACATCTGAACATATTAATGGATCAAAAAATAGCAAAAGAAATTTCTTACAATCCCCAATGGGGATTTTTTGAATATATTCACCTAAAATCAACATTAAGAAAGTTCGAATTGCCTGACTGGAACCGTTTTTACCGCACTGCATCGCCCAATTCGTGAGTGAAAAAATTCCATTACTGCACACATCCTCAAAGTTCAAGATCTCTTTCGCTACAGAACCCGTGAACCCACCTATTTTTCTGAAGCACACAAAGCACACAAAGCAAAAATCAATTAGAGTTTAATCTCTAATGGAGAAGAAAGGAAAATGCACCCTCGGCCTGTATCCATTACCTAAAATAATACTTACAATTATAGAAAAAATATCTTGGTAAAAACCTACAAAGAGTGGAGACGGGTCACAAGGAAGAAACAAAGAGTGGGTTTTGGTGGAGGTCGTGGAACAATCCTTCCACAAGATCTGCAGTCAAAACGTTTTTCAATTGAAGCAAAGTTGTTTGAAGTATGGGATTCCAACAATGGTTATTCTCACATCATTTCGGTTAGGGAAACCTACAAAGGGCGTAGATAGATTAACTCCTTTATTGGAGAGGGAGGTCTTTGGATTTGCCAACAAATCAATCGGGAGATCAGGTTGGCACATTCAAACAAGGAATCTTGGTCGTTTAGTGCGAAGAATGAATGGTTCGTACTCTCAAGGGACAAAAACTCTAATGGTGAGTTCTTGCAGCTATCAATTCCTAACAAGCAAGGAACTCTTCATCATTGTTTTTTCCCGGCTGGAAAACAAAAATCAGGATGGAAAGATCTAGTTGCAAATGTTTCTATGTGTTTGCCCAAATCCTCAAACATTCCCTTAAAGATTATTCATTCTGGCTCTTCTTTTATTCCTAGTGGTCCTCCTCCCATTAATGCTTGGACTCAGCAGCAAAAATCAAGCCAAAAGTCGGAAATTTCAATTAATTTACCTCAAGTAAAGAAGGAAAATTATATTGGAAACTGGAACTTAGCTATTACCTTGGATGTATCTGAATCCGCTATCGATTGGGATGAGTACGGTGTGTTGTTGAGAAACTCTTTGCGGATTAAAGAGGATTTAATGCCGTGGCCTACTTCTAAGAATCAGGTGTTATTCTTTGCCTCTTCTTTTTCTGATAAAAAGAGAATTTGTGAGATCAATATGTTGCTCCTTCTTGAGAAACAAATAAGAATATCTGCCTGGAAAGAATCACCATCGTTGCAAGGTGATTGTGAAGCTCATCCTGCATCATCGGTTTCTTTTTATGGGATTCCGGTTAATCTATGGGGGAATGAAATTTTCTCAACTTTGGGTGATCTATATGGGGGACTGGTTAAGGTTAGTAAGGAAACGTTAAGTGGTGCAATCATCACAGAGATTAGACTAATGGTAAAGGGTCCTACTCCGGATAAAAAATGGGGATTCACCTTCGAGGTCATCGCATTCATGCTTCTGCTTCCAGAGACTTAGTTCAATATGAATCTTCATCTTCTCCCCTCTGGCGAATGTGTTTCAGTGATAATGGTAATTCCGGTGACTTTTTTATCCCTACGTCAAGTACATTAGTAGCTACGACCTCGGGGAAAATGCACCATGGGAAAAATGCCACGCCTTCTAATTCATTTATTGCCCATCAGAATCCAACTACTTCTCCGTATGGTATTAATGGCGTTGTAACTGGTGGGAAATCTAATTCAAATCTGGTCAAAGAGTCACGTGGTCTAGCAAAGACCATAGTCTCTACTCCTGGGCCTCTTTTGGTATCTAAGAACACGGGCCTTTTCCCAAAAGGCACTTTAAATACCCACTTGGTATCCACTATTTTGGAGTCTCCAACTGGCAGCATGGGGCCTAGTTCCGATGATAACAAGGAAAAGCCTAGCGGAACTTCGTTTTCATCAAGGGTTTATCCTGGTCTCAGGAAAGAGTCTAATGAATTGAATCAAATGGAAGATGGTGAAATAAATCCCTCTTGCAGTTATCATTCTGTTCAGATGGACAACTTTATTCCACCAAATCAAACCAGTAATACATCTACTCTCCCTCCTAGTGATCTCTCGGATGGTGAAGTCGCTCCGGATACGTATGATGATGACAACTCTAGCTGTAATGATGGTAATACAGTGAACGATGGTGTGTTTGATCATGATTCTAAAGAGGCAGCTGCAAATCGTATCAATGTGTTGGTTCAAGACTTTATCAAATATGGTCTGGTAGTGGGTTTCTCTTTCAGGCAGTGTGAAGTTCAATTCGAAGGTATGTTTACTGATGCTTCAAAAGGGAAAAATAATGAATTTGTAAATGGGTTAAGGGAGGATTTGGATTACCAGTAAATTTTTTTTTTGCTAGTGGGTGAATTTTGGGTTTTGTTTTAAATGTCAATTAAACTTATATCATGAAACATTAGGGGTCTCTGTAACAAAGACCGTAGGAGTGAAACTAAAACTCTGATCAGAAGATGGAAACCAGATATTTGTTGTCTTCAAGAAACTAAAATGGTTTCCTGGACTGATAGAAAGGTGAGAGAGGTGTGGGGAAATAGAAATGGTGGGTGGTATAGCTGTGATGCCATTGGGTGTTCTGGTGGAATTCTTATCATCTTGAATACAAGAACAATTGAGGTTAGTAATTTTCTTGTGGGTGCCTTTTCCTTATCAATTACTTGTAATATGAGGGCAAAAGATTTTGTTTGGGTCTTAACTTCGGTGTATGGTCCGAACATTGATATTTTTAGAGATCAATTTTGGGAGAAATTATCTTCTATGAAAGGTTTATGGGATTTGACATGGGTTTTATGTGGTGATTTCAATGTTACAAGATTCTCTTATGAGCGTCTTAACGACGATTCTATTACTGGTCCTATGCGCGATTTCAATAAATTCATTTCTCATTACCAGCTAATGGATTTACCATTAAATGGTATTAGATATACTTTGAGCAATGGAACTAGCATGAGTAAGCTGGACAGATTTTTATTTTCAAGTGACTGGGAGGATCACTTCTTAAGACTAAGTCAAAATCCTCTTGTTAAACCGTTCTCTGACCACTGGCCTATCTCCCTAGTAAGTCAGGGCGAGGATTGGGGTCCGTCGCGGTTTAGATTTGAACTGATGTGGTTGGAGGACCAAACTCTTATTGATCTGATGAAACAGTGGTGGGATTCTTTTCATTTCGTGGGCAATGCTGGTTTTGTAATTGCAAAAAAACTTCAAGCTCTAAAAGAGAAGCTTAAAGTTTGGAGTAGAGAATGTTTTGGTAATTTTGATTTTCTTATTGATCAAAATTTGGCTAAGATTAGGCGTCTTGATTTGTTAGTGGGTCATATAACACTTACTACAGATATCGTCGCGTCTCTGAAGGCAAAAGAAGACTTTCATTTGCTTTCCAAGAAGAAGGAAATTTATTGGAGGGAGAGAGCTCGCATCAATTGGATTGATAAATCATAACGTAACACGGCTTACTTTCATAAAGAAGCCTCTTCTCGAAACAGAGGTAACTCTTTTACTCACTTGAATGTAAAAAATGTTCTTACAAATGATAAGGCATTAATTAAAAGTCATATTATAGATTTTTATTCAGAATTGTATAAGGATGCTGACCTTTGTAGACCTGAACTGGATGGGTTGGACTTCCCTATATTGGATCCCGTTGCATCTTCAAATCTTCAAAGTGTCTTCACTAAAAAAGAGGTTTTTAAAGCCATAAATGATCTAGGTGCAGAAAGATCACCCGGTCCAGATGGTTTTCCGCTAACGGTTATTGCTAGATATTAGAGATTTATGCAGGTTGACATTATGAATGTGATGATGGAGCTGTACTTCTCTAATTTTCTCGACTGGAGGTTAAAGTATACCATCCTGTTCTTAATCCAAAAAGTGCAGGACATCGTTGAAGTAACATACTTTCGTCCCATCAGTTTAATGGGATGCATCAACAAGATTGTCTCGAAAGTTCTGGCTACAAGGATTAAAGTGGTTATAGGCGACATAATTTCTCCGCATCAATAAACTTTTGTGAAAGGTCGTCAAATTCTTGACAGTTCTCTAATCGCAAATGAGTGTATTGATTCTTATACCAAAGCTAAGAAGAATGGAGTGATATGTAAGTTGGATTTCAAAAAAGCTTTCGATAATGTAAGTTGGAGTTTTCCCGATTATGTTCTTCGTCGAATGGGTTTTGGCATGAAATGGCGAAGATGGACAAAAGCTTGTGTTACTGATATTCACTTTTTAATTTTAATTAATGGATCGGCGAATGGAAGGTTTAAAAATTCTAAAGGGTTACGTCAAGGAGATCCTTTGTCTCTGTTTCTCTTTATTATTGTGGTTGAGGCTCTTAACTTAATCTTTTATAAAGCAAGTTCTGTAGCCTGGATCAGTGGGTTTGAAGTGACGTCAGGGGGGTCTTCAATCAGTCATCTGCATTTCGCCGACGACACAATAGTTTTTCTTCAAGATGAAGTTGGTCAAGCTAGAAACCTTCGAAATATCCTACTCTGGTTTTAGCTAGCTTCAGGCTTACAAGTGAACTTTCATAAGACCTCCCTTCTTCCAGTTGGGGCTCCGTTGGCACTTGTTCAGATGTCGAATATTCTTGGTTGTCGAACTGAAATGCTCCCTCTCACTTACTTGGGTCTTTCGCTTGGTGATAAGTATAATACCAAGATCAAGTGGGATATTATAATAGAGCGGGTTGAAGCAATATTAGCTTCTTGGAGGTTGATTTATTTGACGAAAGGTGGGAAACTAATCATGATTCAGACGGTTTTGTGTGCTCTTCCAATCTACTTATTCTTTTTATTTTTAGCACCTAAAGAAGTCATTTATAAGCTTGAGAGAATTCTTAGAAACTTCTTGTGGAGCTATAATGATAACTCTCATTCATATCATATGGTTAAATGGGAGAATGTTCGTAAAGATAAAGATAAATGAGGACTTGGGATTAAGAATCTTCACCTCTTAAACAAGTCTCTTCTTATGAAATGGTTGTGGAGATTTGGTGAAGAAAAAGATGCTTTATGGAGACGTATGATTGCATAAAAATACGACCCAAACTCGCTAGGGTGGACTACAAAAATTCCAAAAACTCCGTACGGTTGCAGTTTGTGGCGAGGTATTTGTAACTTTTTACCTCTTTTTTCTTCCAACTACAAATTTGAGGTTTTCGATGGTATGTCAACTCGTTTTTAGGAAGACATATGGGTTGTTAACTCTTCTTTGAAAGACCTATTTCCAGCTCTCTTTTCTGTCTGTAATAATAAGGAAGTTTCAGTATCAACCATGAGAGTCTTAAACAACGGGAAATGGGAATGGAATCTTAACATATCAAGGAGGGTTCATGATAATGTTATAGATGAGATATCAAGGCTTCTTCCCATTCTTGATCAGTTCTGTGAACTAAGAGAAGACTTTAGTGATGGAAGACTGTGGAAGAACAAAGATAAGCTCGAAAATTTTTCAGTCAAAAGCTGTTATATGTGGCTATCTTCAGGTGAGACACATACCATTCTTTCTTCTCATTCGAATCGTTTATGGTCAACTTTATGGCCAACAAAAGTTAGTTTCTTTTTGTGGATGGCCATCCAAGAGAAGGCGTTAACGCAAGATAAGCTTATGAGAAGAGGATGGTTGTGGGCTAATAGATGTTACTTATGCTTGAAGGAGGAAGAAACAAACTGCCATCTTTTGGTTCATTATGACATTACTTGGCGCATTTGGAATCATATCATTGGTGAGTTTAGGATGAAATGGGTAACTCCTCGTAATATTTGTAGTTTAATAAACTCTTGGAGTAAAATGGGTAGAGGCCAAATGGCTCTAATTTGGAAAGTTGTTCCAGCAGCAATAGTTTGGGCGATTTGGGGGGAAAGAAACTTGAGATCTTTTCAAAATATAAGCTCAACTGAAGCTCAAGTTATAGCCAGTGTCAAAGTGTTGTTAGTCTTATGGTTAAGTCACAAAGAGCTGTTCAAGGGTGTCTATCTAGAAAACTTCATAAGCAGATAGGGAAGGGTTATTCTCAATCGGCATTGACTGGGTTGTCTTGTCTTTTTTGTAACAATTTCAGTTCACTCTTTCTGTTTCTAGTTGTTTGTTGTTCTGGATTGTTACATTTTTTGGTTTTCGTGGTCCTTTTTGGATTTCTCCTTGGTCGGTTATAAGCCGGGGCATCTCGTCCTTGTTTTCATGGTCCTTTTTAGATCTTATGAAGCTGATAATCATCATTTAGTTAACTTAAAATGATTGGGGCGCGATCGGATGACATCCCCTTAAATGACATGGTTGACAGAGTCGTTGTGCACCGTTGATTGCCAAATCATAGACGATCCAAATCATCCATGTTAAAATGAGTAAACCGGGTCATATCCATAACCGCAATCACAGATATTTTTGCTCGAGTGTTCTCTCGTTTCTTATCCCTCCCATGTTTCTATGAAGAGATTTATGCAGTTTAAAATTATATGAGACATTTCTATGAGCTTCACTCAAGTACCATATTAAAAGGAAAGGAAATCTATCATTTTTTAGTAGATCTATATAATTATATGGTGATATGTGATTAAGGTTTATTGTTTTTGATTCAAGATTAAGAGTTTAGGATGGTGGTTGATTAATTTTAGATGTGAGATATGGCATTGGAGTAGTAGAATTGAATTTGAATAAATTAGGTTTAGTTTATGAGTTTTGGTACTGTGAAATTGAAAAAATTAGGGATTTTCAAGATCAGGCATGAAAAATCCTGAGAATGTAAAAGTTTATTTGCAACAGATGCTTCACCTAAATATATGTACAAACACATATAAAGATTAATCCTTTAATCTCATGATAATCTAATGCATATACTACATAAAACATACATGAAGGAATATAGTATTTGATTTTTTTATATGATCTCAGATTCTCCGTTCCTAATTTGTGATCTGTTTCTGTATACTGGGAAACAAAAGAGAAAGGAGAGTGATAGGAGAATTGTCTTCTGAATCCTAATATCTTTGAGTGCGGTAATGGGTATGACCCGGTTTACTCATTTAACATGGATGATCTCGATCGTCTATGATTTAGCAATCAACGGTGCACAATGACTCTGTCAAACCATGTCATTTAAGAGGCTGTCAACCGATCGCGCCCCAAAATGATTATACAATTATCCATATTATTTAGTTAATTCAAATATGATTATACAATTACCTATATACTGAAAATTAAATAAGAGGGAGGATTGATGGACAATCTTGTACGTAAACTATCCATGAAATTAAGCTAAGTTTAATCAGGGTCTTGTGGGACGACCCATTAAGTGTAGATTCACAGTTGAAACAAATTATCTTTGTGAAATATAAAATTAAGATTAAAGCCCCGTTTGGGATTTGCTTTTTTTTCAACCAAAAGCACTTTGTAACAAATTTATAACAAACTTTTACCAAAAATTGTGTTTGGTTAAAAAAAATCAAAGTGTTTTTTTTGGAGATAAGCATTTTCATTTTAGGCCTGCTTTTAAAAGCTACCATGCACTAGCTTTTAAAAGCTGGAAAAGCAGAAGCTGTGGACCCACGTAATTCGATTTAATTGATTCTCTATTTTAACCTTGTTATTATTTTATTATAAAGACACGTTTTACCTTAGAATATTGTACACTTAACATTATATTTCTAACTTTTATTTTATTTCTCTATTTTTTTCATTTTTAATATCTTTATCATCTACTACTGGGAAGATGGTAAAGATGTTTGCTTTGACGTCATAGGGGTCTCTCCTTTCACAAGTGCTAGAACCCGCTCCTTCACACCAGGTCATGCTATCTCAGCTGATGTATCTCGCAAGTTAAATAAATACCTTGCAAATGTACAACACATAGTTATGGATTCCAAGTTTTGGCCTTCACTACCTTAGAGAAAGGGCTATGGAGTGAGGGTTCTCATTCAATATGAATGAGTCTCACTGGATTTGATCTAATTTGGTGCTACTATGGAGTGAGAATACCCACTCATTCATCAATAATCACTCATACACTCATTGGGATGAATGAGTGGGCGACAGTGGACACTAAGCGGCTGATTTTCAGCCGTTTAGGAAAAAAACACCTTGAGCGGCTAAATATTTGCCTCTCAAGCCTAATTTTAGAGTTTTGTTAATTTAAAACTCTTGGAAGCGGGACCCACAGTTAGGTTTTCTTATTAAATATAAATAAAATACGGGGAGGCATATGTTCAGTCGTTTGGAGAGAATTTTTCTCTCCAAGCGGATAAACATCAGTCGCTTAGTCCCTTAATTTAGTTCTCCATGGTTATAAAACACTCTTTCACTCAGTCTCTCACTCAATTTGGCAGTGAATGAGTGTTAAAAACACTCATTTCATAGCCCTTGCTCTTAGGTGAACTGAGTGAGGACACTGTTTTATTTCTTAAGCGCTTGAGAAACTGCCTTATTAGATATGATGCTTGTTAGAGCATAGCTTGGTTGAACCCACCAAGCGTTGGTATGTCAAGTTTGGTTGTCATATTTTAGTGAATCAAAACTCATTTAAAGAGTCACTTGATTATTTACTAGAGTCAACTTCGTATAGGTTAGCTAGAAAGTTACTAGGATATTAGACTTACAAGTATTACGTGAAGACTTGAAGAATGTGAAGAAGTAAAGAACTACAACGACGACATCATCCTTCCACTTGAGGTTAGTAATATTTGACTTGAACTATTTCATTCCTAACGTATCTTTCAAGTCGTGCATATTGAAAACATAACTGCAAAGCTGTGAATGATTATACTCTAGTTAGACATAGTATTAAGGAATTACAATACGAAGTATAACGTCTATCTTTTGAACTTCGTATATAATACATCGACATAATCATATGAATGATATTGTGATTATGTATGGGTATGGGTGAAGATTTCGTCCTAGGAAACAATGTTGACATTCGTTTAAAGGAAGTACATTCATAAACTTGTTTTGTGAATCGAAAGGGAAATCGCTATGCTTATTGGTATTGTTATTCATTGCAAATCTTTTGATTACCAATATGTGTGTTTAGTATAACCGCTCATAACTTGTTTATGTATCTTGGTAAAACTATTCACAATGCATGACTTTTGTATTGGTATGACTTTTATTAGTGAAACCGATCTTAAGTAATCACCTGAGATGGTATGATCGATATGTTGTAATTGGTATGACCAACTCTAGACATTGGGGAACCGATCCTAGTAAGAGGTGCAACCGATCACAAGATGGAATCGATCCTTGTAAGAGGTGCAACAAGTTTTTAGTATTTGGGGAACCGATCCTATGACTTGTGTAACCGAATACAAGTTAGATATCATAAATATGTGGTAACTGATCCTAGTACCTAGTCAACCAACTTTTGGTAACTAGCGTGACTAATCTTAGTACCCACATGGAGGTAGAACCGAAAGTTGTTTTGGTAGAACCGTTAAACCCATGATTGGTGATTTGATAGGATAATCAATCACATACTTCTTTGAAGTCAGATGAATCAATTCTAAACTTGTTTGGATGTGGCAAATCGGTTCCAAGATTGTAAATATGAAAAAGGATTTACAAAGTAAAGATGTCGACATACTTTGAACATGTGCAGTAACTCTTACCTTTTATTGTTCAAAGATATTCCTTAATAGCTAAAGGAGAATACCGGATCGAAATAAATTGAGAATCTTTTAATTAAGGTTTTTAGTTTTTATATGCTTTTAATTTCCAGCAATTAAATGCATATCTTTAGAAAATAAAAATTAGTAATGTGCATTTACTAATTAGAGATTTTCTACTGAGATTTTGGTCAATATTTGGACAAAGCATTTCCAGGAATTATGAAAACCGATTTGGCGTTTATTGCTTATCTTTGAGAATATTTGGTTTTGGAAATTCCTTGGTGTCCAAACTTCCTTGGTCTATAAATATTGAAGTTTGCATTTCGAGCAAACTAATCCTCAGAGCCAGCAAAACTACCTAGTTGTGTTGTTACTGGTGGAGCCGTCTATTCGGAGAGGAAAGTACCCTAATTAGGCGAAATCTCTTACGACCGCTCGTTTTAAAGACTTCTTTGGGATTTGGAAGCTCTACGAGTACCGTTGGTGGGAAACTAGATAATTGCGGTTTATTATTAGTTTTCGATTGATTTGATTGACTAACGGTTGTTTAACTTTGATTGCACCTAGTTTGTTTATGCTTGAGAATCTTCTCTTCTGATATAAGATTCACTCAAACTAGATCGAAGTGTCGACGGGGATCTTTAGACTGTTTGTAGATCTAAAGAAGTTTTGAAGACAAAGAAAATTTCTTATTTGAGTTCATAATCTTTGGTGTGCACAAAACTTGATCGGCTGGGGATCCAACTATAATCGGTTTATCTTTGTGATAACCTTGATTGATTAGTTGAGTAGATCGGCATCAATACAATTCTTTGTGATTAAGAGTATTGATTGCATAAGTCTAGAAAATTACTTTGATAGTTGTTGAGAGACAGATCTAAGAACCTGACAAAGGATTTTATTGGGATAAACGGAAGAGCCTTTTATCAAACTCATATCACGTTGTTTGAAAAGAGTTGTTACCGAACAGATTTGTTGTTCCTTTACTATTTGGAATACGAACCAAAGGAATTGTTTTAAGTGCGTGACTTATTACAAGTTGGAGGCGCAGGGATACTGAGGGAACTAGGTGAACTATAGGTTTAGTTGCTTGGTCTCAACTATACGAAGGTTGTTTAGATTTTGTATAGCGGTTTAATTCTGAGAGTATTCAATTCTGAGAGTATTCAATTCTGGACTAGGTCCCGGGATTTTTCTGCATTTGCGGTTTCCTCATTAACAAAATCTTGCTGTGTCTTTTACTTTTCTATTTCCGCAATTATAATTGTTTTATTATAATTAGAAGTAAAATACACAAACTTTAATTCATATTTACTTGATAGCAATCCTATTGTGTTTGGTTAAGTCCGAACCTATTATCAAGTAAACATACTTCGTTGTTGTATTGTCTCGATCTTGTATCCATAGTCAATCACACAAGTTATCTTGTTGTCGTATTGTCTCGATCTCGTATCCATAGACGATCACACGAAGTGTGAACCGATTAGTTGTATTGTCTCGACTCAGTCCATAGACAATCACTTTCGGAGAAAGGACTTTTAGGTGGAAAAGTTTTAGATTTTGGTATATTTGGGTACCCTCGTCTTTTCAATGCTAATCATAAAATTGGTAGTTCTCTTTTCCATAGATTAGGTATTATTATTCAAAAGGGGGTAGGTGCCCAGATTGTTGCTCGATTACCTCCCATCGACATGTAATGAACCTTTTTTTTATAATAATAATAATAATACAAATATATATTATTGCTTGGATAACCTTGATGCTAGCAGTGGTTGATGTAATTTTAGATAGTGGTAAGAATGAGTTCGTAAGACTTGTGAAAGCTAGATTTATTTAAACTAAAAGTAGAGAAAATTTTAATCCAAATTTGTTTTTTTTTAGAGTGAAAATAACCAAGACACTAGATTCCACTATTACACATGAATAAATGATGATAAAGATTCCAAAACTCTAATTATTTTTAAAATTTCTTTTTCTTAATTCACAAATTATCAAGCATATTCTCAAACATTAATTGTATCCCTTAAGCATAGATTATCTAACCAAAGCATAACCTATCTAATTGAATCACAACTAATTGGGAAAAATTATGCAAACAATTAAAATTCTACAAAGTAGTGATTGAGTGAATTATAAAATACAAATTAGAGAAAAATAGAATAGTTACCAATTATTCATGCATAAATAGCTTCCTCCGTGCCTTGATTACGCGAGAATTAGCTCATCATTATCATGGAAACATGCTCAAAATTCATCTTTATTAATGCTCAAAAATGGTTCACATATGATGAAATAGGAGAAAAATTGATAAAAACCGGGTTTGTAACACTTTTGTTCGTTACAAACCGAGCTGTTACAGAGAACGATAAAAATGAAGTGTTGTTGACACTGTCGCAATACGACCCACAAACAGTTGTCGTTGTCACTATTGAAAAATGACGGTTCTGCGTGCGTCTAATGTTCTTCGTGTTCTTCACAGCAGCAGAAAATGGAGTTTTTCTGCCACTGTATTTCTCGACTCTCTGGTTCTTCCTAACTGCTCCCAACTCTCTCTATCCCACAGTGAGACCCCAATCAACCTATTTATATCAATCAACACGTAAAAATCTCGCTAATAAATCCAAAATATTTTCTTTTACTCGGGGATGATATTTACGTGATTCTTCCCCTGTTTATCTCCTCCACGCATCTGTTTGATCTCCACACACTTCTTGCACGCTGAAAATATGTTAAACTCGCTCTAATCTCCACGAAATCTTCCACAAAATCTTCTCAACACGTGATATTCTCGTTTCTCCCTGTTTTCTTCTTGCGGATTACTCAGCCAAATTCGGTCGAACCTAAAGCCCAAAACATGTTTATTAGGTCATATCACAACTACCCATAAGAAATCAGCCCTTTAGTCTCTTCATAACATCATCAAAAATCGATCGAACCAACTGCCAGTGAAGAAAAGAAATTTCCCGCCAAAATCCATTTTCAAATGATGAAGGTGAAGTTCCCTGAATCCAAAACTTGGGTGCCTTTAACAGCTCGGCTGCCTTGGGGGTTCCCTTATCCATTTTTAGGGTGCCTTTAGTAATTTTGGTGGGTGCCTTTAACACTTTTTTCTGGAGTGTTTTCAACATTTTTCGGGGTTCCTCCGGTGTATTTCTGGGGTGCTTCCGGTGCATTTCTGGGGTGCCTTTAGTACTCTATCCTGGGGTGTAAAGCACCACTTTACGAGCCAATTTCGTCGCAAGAGCTTATTTCTCTAAAAATACCTACAAAGACATAAAACACCATAATAAGTATAAAAATGGGTACTAATAATATATACAATAGAGATGAAAATAGACACATAAATGCGTCTATCAGTGGTCATGGTAGTTTTCTTTTTCATAGATTAAGTTTGGTTATTCAGAAAGGTATTGGTGCCAAGCTTGTGGCTAGGCTACCAACTTTTCCTGTGTAATATTTTCTCCCTTTTTATTCTTAATAATATGCCCCTGGTGGCTAATTTCCATAAAAAAAAATATTAGAAAAGAAAAAAATAATATTTTTTAAGCAAACCATAATCATAAAATTCTTTATTAAATAATAAAAATAATTATAATGATCATCTTTTCTCATATAGGCAAGTAGTGGTAGAAACAGTAGACGAAGGTTTTCTATTTTTGATTCTATTAGAGAAGAGACTATAGCAGGAGAAGTAGAAGGGTTTTTTTATTTGTGGTTTTGGAATTTGAGGAATTCAATTTTCTGGTTTTCGTTTCTTCTATTCTTATCATCTTTTCTCAGAGAGGAGAAATCGTTTTAGGGTTTTCGGTTTTCGTGGTTGGTTGTCTCGTTGATTGTAGAAAGTGTTCAGAGATTTTGGGTCTAGTTTATTCACCATCATCGATTTCTCCAATTCTTCTTCATCTTTTCTCTGTGGTGAAACACAGTGTTTGTAGTAGTAGTTTTCGGGTTTCAATTGCGATTATTTTAGAGCGTTCTTTTTGAATTAGGGATTTGACGGTTGGTTTGGTTTTGGGAATTTGAGGCAGTGGTGTTTCGCCAATTGAAGATTTGGGGGAGTTTCAAACCACTAGTTCTCCATCCTCAGTGGTGCAAGGTGAGAAGTTTAATATTTGTCATGTGTTTGTTTTAAAGTTGTATGTTTTCTTTTGTGGGTGAATGAAGAAGCAGTAGCAGTGGTGTGGAATTTTAAAAATTAGGACTCTGCTGTGGTGTTTCTGTATTTGTTTTTTAGGCAATTCTACTTTGTGAGTGATTGTATAAAAAATTCAGTGGTTCTTCTTTGAGCAGCTTTGGAGGTTTGTTGTGGAGGTTTTTGTCTTAATTAGTGTTTTAATGAATGGTATTTTAAGTTTTCGATTGGGATTTTCCTAATTTGAACTCTTAATCTCCCATTCCTTGAATCCTAATTGTTCATGATTCCTTGAATTCCATGCATCCTAATTGTAAAGATTATAGTGTTGAATTGGTCAGGGTTTGTTTTGCTTGAAAGTGGCGTTTCAGTGAAAACCAGGGTTTCTTGTTTTTGAAGATCAATGCCTACAACTAGATCTTCAACCTCCTACACACCGAGAATTCAACTCATAGATGGCGATGTAGACACAGATTCTACACCCTGTTCTTTGTCATTGTCTCAGACTTCATCCACATCATCATCTCTAAGTGGTAAGATTCCTAGCCCCTTTAATCTGGGTACCAACAAACCAACCTCGACCAATGTAGGATGTATCCATTGTCCTTTCAAAAAAATTGATGGCTGCTCTAATGGAGTCGGTGGTAATGGATACAACAAATCGGGTTTTTACAGGCATTTACATGACAGACATTTACCAAATCTAGGGTGTAAAAATGCTTGTAGGGAGAGAATCAGCTCTAGCATAATAGTTTATGAAGCTTGGGAACGAACCCTAAATCAGTTGCAGATGTGGTTGTGTGTGCCATGCATGCATATACAGGCTTGTAAGAAATCTTGCACTTCTCATGTGGGTGGTGCCATTACTAGACCACTTGCTGGTAATTCTGTGGAATTCCTCATTCATGGAATTGTCAAACCTGATGACACCCCCGATACATTTCCAGCAGTTGTGCAGGATGATGATGATGCTCTCAATGATGTTACACTCAACTTGGATATGCTAAACCTTATTTATCAGAAGCGTTTCACAACCATTGCTAGCATCCCCCCACCTTGCAGGCTTCATTTTTCAAGGCCTTTAAAGGTTACATTAGATAGGGTACTATCTAATCCTACAGATTTATCAACATGGCTGCAGCTTCTACTTCTGCCAATATCTACCTTAAATATGTACATGCCTAAGAACTCAAGGGAAGAGAGGGCTGTAACTAGAAAGAAGCTTCAGATGGATAGTATCAACCAAGCTTTGATACATTGGAAGGAAAGTGGTGGGTGTGTTCATATCATTGAACAATTTTTAGCTGAGTCCGAGAAGAGTCAGCAAGTCAGCAAATCAAACAAGAAGAAGAAGCATAACCTTTATGTGCAAGCCTGGAAGAAGAAATTGAGTCATGGTCACTACACTTCCGCTATAAGGGTCTTATCTTCCAATGGTATAACCCCGGACACTGCAGACACTCTACAAGAGCTTATCCAGAAACACTCAAATGCTCCATCACCATCCATCCCCTCTGAGCCAGCTGAAGCTGCTGCTTTGTCCGTTGATTCTAAAGCTGTCCATGATGCTTTGAAGAGCTTTTATAAAGGCACAGTATGCGGCAGAGATGGGCTTAGGGATCGGCATCTCTTAGATGCTTTGAGTGGTGCGGCTGCTGCTGTGAGTGACGAGCTGTTAGCATCCATTACTGGGGTGGTCAATTTATTGTTGGCTGGACATTATAATTCTTAATATTTTCAAGCACCAGTACTTGTGATCCTGTGTAAAAATCCCTTGAAATTAGGATCCCTGAAATCCTCATAAGTACTAACACTAGGATTGAGATTAGTAAAAGTCTCATTATAATAGAGCTTCTCCGCTTCTCCAAAACACCACCAGGTGGGTTCAGTCCACCTTGGAAATCCATATCTCTTAACATTGATGATACCACTATTAGTGTTTTTTTGTTATCCTAAAGCCATTTACCGTAGTCTTCATGAGACTTTTTCTTCCTTGAAGATGTAGAGTAAGAGTCTTGTGCCTTGTGATCATTGTTGTGAGATCCCAAATGTTCCGGCCATTAGATTGCAGGACTCCATCTTTTCCAAGAACATTTTGAATTTTAAAATCCATAACTTCTCTTTGATCATTCTTAATCAGAACATCCATAGTTGAGGACCATTGTTGTTAACAACATTTTTTTCAACTAGTCCACTCTCTACCAAGTAGTTTATAATCTTTACACAAAAAGTTTCAAACACTGAAAATTTATTGGATGATACATAGACAAATAAATAAGTAATAGCGAATTGATATGATTTGAGTAATAGGTACATATATATGACATATACCTTCAAATTCCTTCTTGTTGTTGAAAAATGCAATACTGTATTTCTTTCACCATCCTTTGAATTGATAAATACTGCTTTGTTATCAAGATCTTCAAGATCTTATCAACCTATAGCTCAAGAGAATCTGAGGCGTTATATTTGACACATATGTGGAAGATAGTTTCACTTCGGTATTTAGATATCATATTGATTAATTATGGTTGTGCTTGAATCAAAATATTTACAATTTTCAGTTCAATCTCTCATCGCAGCTAAATGTAAAGATGTTTTTCCACATTGATCATTAAGAATACAAACCATGGGATTTGAATCTATGAGAAGTTGAACCATTTCAAAACTATTTTGTTGTGCTGCTAAATGTAGAGGAGACATTTATTTTTCATATATATCAGTTGTGAGTTCCGAATTAATACTCAATTTTTTTTAGCAAACTCAATGTGACCACATACGGCAACTACACCAACATGATTTTCAATAGTGACTCATTTACGAACGATATGATCCTTTGCAAGTACCTCCATCAGTGAATCAACATCATCCATCATCGAAGTTTCATGTAGTTTTTAATCCATATCATTCTTCGTGTAGATTCTTTTTTCTTTTATTCTTTTGTTGTAAGAAAGTACTATCACACACAACTTTCTTCTTATTCTAAACAACTTGAACAGTGTGATCATTATTTTGTGTGTCTCTCCTTCGGAAATGTAACAGTGGAGGAAGAACAGGTTAGCTGATCAAAAAGAAGAGAAAGAATGGCGAGGAGAGTACCAATACATAGGGGAGAGAGTTTTTATGGTTTTCTTTGTTTGAACTTTGAAGCATAATGGGGAAATAATTAATGTGACACTTAATAGAGAAAGCTTGGGGAATTTATCAACCTTCCTACGTGTTTTTACCATATTTTGCATTTTCCTTCCACTGTAAGAAGCATGATTACTTTCTTTTATGTATACATAAATCGGCTATTATGCTAGGTATTATGAAGTATGCATCACATCACACTTACAAGATGTAAATCCCTTACTAATTTTTTTTACAGACCCATATAATATTCCCTAACAACACACAAGAAGTTTGACCATATCATATATTCGTTTTTCTGCTTTAATTAAATTAAAATCAAGCATCCAAAACAACAACAACAACAAATAACTGCATAACTGCGATTTTCAAACTTGAAAACCCTAAATTAAGTAGTAAAAATTGCAAAACAGATTAGTTGTTAATTCAATTGAGCCATTTTTTCTTATATATGCGTTTTACATAATCACCAAATGAGGATGATAATTAGGTTTTTTTTTTAATGTGAAGAAGCTAGTGTTCAAATAAGATTAAGATAAATTATGACCATTGTTTTTAATGAAAGGAATTTTAGGGTGATTCTTTTGGCATAAATATAAATTTCAACAAATTCTATTCGAATTGCATGAGGTGAGTTGGTGTAGAATATTTAGTACTTTTTTTTAAGATCTTTTGTTATGTTCTTCATATTATCGTATTTACAATGCTAATACTGTATATCTTCAAGGAACTAGAATTTTTTAGGTACCCATGCCACAATGCTAAGATAAAGCTCCAAAATAGATGTTATTTGTTGTTTTCTCTTTAAAAAAAAATCTGTTTAGATGGGTGGACTTGTAGGGAATTTTGTATCATTTGAAAATTAAAAAGACATCATCAAAAAGATATCATACAGCCAATTATTAATATTCAATGTAGAACAAAAAGAAATAGGGGAACAGTAAAATTGCAACTTAAAAACCCAAGCAAGGTTGGTCCCTATTACAGTTTTTTGGTAATAATTCTATGATTTCAATGTGAAATCTGCTTACAAAAAATTGTGAGCCTCTGCATAATAGTTGTACTAAAGGAGACAATATCGTGTTCGTATATTATCTCTTATGTACCTATATAAGTCAACAAAAAAATCATTGGATATGTTTACCTCGACAATCCATGTCTTTGAAATTTAAAATCTTGTTCGATAAAGAAAATCTTAGGTGTAACAAGTTTGTGTCTCTGATTGACCATATGGGAATTCGAAGTTAGCCTTATTAAGAAGATGTCAATAGGCCATCCTACACTTTCGATGCGTTATGTATGTAAAATAACATGGAGAATCCGTTCAAGTAGAATTTAGTGAATTAATTCTTCAACGACATGGTAATGGTGGAAAAGAGAAGAAAAAAAACTAATAATTTAACTGGAATTCCAGCTGCGTACTTTGAGGGCCAAATGTGTGAAGGTTCTGGTGAGTAATTTGTGTCAAGATCAATTAAGTGGATGGACCATCCCTCATCCAATCACGGTTTTCAGTCAGACTGATTGACATATATACACCATCCGGAACAAATAAAATCCTAAATTCCCGAATTAGACATGATTGTATGCTTGTGGATAAAACCGAGATAGATATGTCAAAAAAAATTAAAATATAATAACCTGTGTACTAGACTACTATTTTGTAGGTTTAGGTCTCCGTTATACCTTGTTCCTTAAGATCTCCAAGCGAACAAAGGTTTTGTTCTTTGTTGAACATTGGCTCTCTCTCTCTCTCTCTTTTTCTTTTGAAAATAAACTCTCGAAAGATCTTTTTCACTCAAGACTAGTTAATGAGAGTCTTCTAATAACAAATTATCGTGGTTTTTTTTCCTGAGATTTACACTCTTCATATTTTGGGTCACTTTGCGTGTTCTTGTATATTTTTATCCCCGGAAAAGCTGCTTAAAACTCTTCTTAATATTTTCCAGCTTATTTATTCGAGTGATTTCAAGAAAGAAGTTTTCGAAAGTTACAACTCTAATTCTTCCAGTAAGTGATTATTATACCACTATTTAGTTTGTCTTTATTTTATTAACACTCTTTCGCATTTATATTGATTGTCAATACTACAACAAATGAATATAATTTTACGTTAGCAATGTGTTTTTGTTATGTGATTTATAAATATTACCATTGTTCGTGGCAATTATTTTTTTAAACCTCGATGCCTAGCATTACAAACCAATTGGTGTGAGTCAAAATACTCATGAGAAAACTTCTATTCAAATGCCTGAAATGAGTTGATGTTTATGATTTTATTTTAACAGTTGAAACTTGAAATTTATTTGTTGAAGTTTTACAGTTCATTTGACTTATAAAATGTACTTGAAGTTAACCACAAGCTTTAGGTACAACATTGTCACCAAATATAGGTGTTAGAGCACTTCTCGGTAGAACTTGTAATTTTTTCTATCTCAAGCTTGTTGTCAATGTTAGTTGCACAAAACTATATCTTGATTTCTAGTCTACTAAAGTCAAGTCTCAGACTCGGATTAGAGTATGGTAGTTGAGTATCAGACGTCACAAAATAACCCTCGAAGATTGGAGACTGAAGAACAGATGAATACATTTGGAGAACTTCATCAACAAAGTGGGATGCGAAGACTGAACCATCCTGTTTACTCATGCTATTTACCATTCTATCTTATGAGACTATGTCGTATGATTTTAATAGATTTAATATTGCAAAGAAGAAATTTCGAGTAAAGCTTGGCTTGATAAATCTCTTGAAATATGATTCAAGCAATTGATGTTCTTAGATCCTTAAAAATCTTGGTTAAGAATAATTTATTGTGCATAAACTATATTCATTTCAAGTTGATCAATTGAAAGTCCTCAAGCAATGATAAATTTTATTTATGGCCATGGGGAATGTTTCAAATTATTCAAAGATAGTTTCAGAACATACTGAATACTGGGAACATGGTAGTATGCATAAGCAGTGCATACCCTGTTGATTTGAGTTCGAGAATGTGGGGAGGTACGTGTACCCATGGGGTTTGAGTTTACGAACTAGCCAAGGTACATATACCTAATTTCGATTTAAGTAGATGCTCATAAACTATTTTTACAAATATGTTTGGCTATGCTACAACTCTCATAGTCACTTCTAAGATAAATTTATTCACTAAATCACTGTGTGTTTGTGGATCATGGTTCAAGTCTTGAGTGTTAATGAACACCACTTATGCTTGTAAGTTCAATAGGTATACTTTCCAACATGAATAATCATTGTACACGGTTCCATAAACCTGGACCATTATGCATGTATATGCTTTTGTATAATTTCAACGCAGACTTCTCACATGCTTACATGGATTCTTAATAAGAATTTCATATAAACTGAGAAAGTGTTTGATTGGATCTCAAGTTATTTTAGCTTGAATTCAAAACTACCTAGAGCCTTGAAAATTTATAAATAGAAAAACTCATGTAACGAGATATTTTAATCCCTGGCACTCTTGTGTCCTAGTTGCTTGCTAGCGTTGTCCTTTATAACCAGGTTCTTCGTGAACTGTATTCTAGGTTACAACTGTAATGACTTCACTTAAGGGTTCGTGAAGTCCAGTCTTACTATCTTTTATCTGATAGTTTGTATATCCGGATCTTGTTCGTATTAGTCTTCGAGGTTTTTCGTAATCTCATATCGGGAATGAGATAGATAGAAATCACAAAGTTCTCTTCATATCAGACTTTGTGATCCTCAAGATAGATATTAAACTCTTCGTTGATTTTTTTGGATTGTTCTTGAGAGGTGTTTAATAACCAGCCTTCTCATCTAACTAAGCGTAAGTGTTCCGGATTCGTGAGGTTTGTTGGACTTTGTCTAATACAAAAAGATTTCCAAACCTAAATTGCAAAATCAAAAAGGAAATCAGAATAGTCTTGTCTGTTAGAGGTAAATTGGTCTAAAAAGTCTTCACTGAGGTTGAAGCAACTCTTAAATTATAAAGGACATCAACTAAGGGAATTCATTACTTAGAATCTTGCAAGGTTCAAGAATGTAAGGAACACGAATGCAGCCGAATTGCTTGGATGGTTAATTCGGCCTCAATTACATTCTAGTCTGAAGTCTGATAATAGGCTAGTGTCTGTAGAGAATTTAATATAACGTGGTGTTCAAAGCTGGACGAGGTCCCAGGGTTTTTCCTGCATGTGTAGTTTTCCTCATTAACAAAACTTATGGTGTCTTATATTTTTCCTTTTCCACATCATATTATTTTATATTTATAATATGAATAATACATGTACTACGTAATTAATATAGATAGTTTAAGTCCTTATTAATTGAGATTAAATAAAACAAGACTTGTTCTTTTTGAATTTGCGTCTTGAAAGATATATCAAAAAGTTTCATACTTGTTAGAATTCAGATCATCTTGATTCGGATATGACTATATTGATCTTGGGTATATTGATTTTTGAGATGGTCCAAGAACTCTTCTACACAATCAAGTTCACGGACCCCTGGTCTAAACATATTGATTGTGGAAGAGAATAGAGAAAACTCTACATATAATCTTATTCAAGGGTCTTTGCTTTGACCTACTTGTAGTTGTATTAGGTTTTGTCCATACAGGTTGTTAAATAAAAAAGTTGGTGGTGTACTTGGTACCCTTTCCTTTTCAATAGATGCATACCTAACAGCCTTACTAACTCAGCATTTTTTTAAAGATCTTTCCATGTCTTTGCGCTCTATGTATCGCATCAAAGCTTATCTCGTGGAAATAAAAAAAAAGTTATACAAAAACCAATATTCTTCGTGCAATGAAGTTTACAAGGACCCGACAACTGGAGGATTAACTAAAGCTAATGATCCGTAACTTGATGACTAATTCAAGGTAAAGAAATTCTGCAGTTTCGAAGTTCTGGTTTGTTTTTGTTTTACTTTTTGTAATAAGATAAATATATATATATCTTTAGTTCTCACTCATGTTTTTGTTTTTTGGTTTTAATTGTGCATCTCACCGTCAGTGGCCTAGAAGACTCGCAAGGGGGATTTATTATAGACATTATTCCCTAATCAATAATTTTTCAATGGACATATAACAAAAGAGACGAACTTTTATAATACTAGACAAAAATTATGATGATCAAGATAAGATTCTGAATAATAAGAACCATCAGGTAAAAGATCTTTTGATCGGGCTTCAAGAATCATTTAGTGAAGACTTTAAAAGTCGTAACCTAATGCAGTTTCATGAAGAACCCTAGGTCTTTAAATGACGACTCTAGCCGCAACCAGGACACAGAGGTGCCAAGATTTTAGTATGCAGAGAGTCATCTATTTATAATGATGAACATGGCTAGGTAGCTTATAATCAAGCTAAGTTCGTAAACTAATTTCCATATTTACGAATTACTTTGATACCAAGAAAGCTTAACTTATCAATATAGATTGATCATGCAAGCATGTGAGAAGTTTTCCTCGAATTACAAAGAAGAACGTGCAACCGCATATCTCAAAATAAGATTTGTGAACCATCAATCATTCTTGGAGTTCAATAACTATATACTAAAAACTAAAACAATTCATGAACTCTCCAAAACCGTTTGTGAACTTTCGTATCCATAAGTTCGCAAACTATCTAAGTCAGTTTGTGTACTCAAGTTACAAAAGGTGCCCATTAATCTCTTAAAATCAACCAGTTTGCGTACTGACCAAATTAGTTCTTGTACATGAGAATTTAAAAGTGTCCAGGAACATCTCAAAATTCACGAACTGAGCAAATCAGTTCGTGTACGCGAGTTAATTATAGAATAATTCAACAAGTCTTATAATTTATAAATTCCAAGTTTGTATACTCAGCAAATCAGTTGGTGAACATAAAAATTATTTTGACAACTCATATGAAATTTTTCGAACAGTAAATTGCTCTCAACCTATTATGTGATGAGTTCTTTGTTGCTTTAATTTATGATTCGAGTTTCATCAAGTAATAGCTTGAACTCAGGATTTCTTCTTTGCAATATTCATCGTAATACTAAAGTCAAACGACATTGTCTCAGTAAATAAAACAATAGATAATATGAGTAAATATGATAGTCAGTCTTCACATATTTGTTGATCAAGTTCCAGTAGATATCTTTGCTGTTCTTTAGTATTCAAGGTCGATTGGTGAATTTTGATACTCAACTACCATGCTCTATTCCTAATTCGAGACTGACCTTAGTAGACTATAAGTCAAGAAGTTTTGATCAACTAAATTTAATAATAAGCTTGACATACCAAAACTTGTGAGTTTAACCGAGCGATCTACCTTAGATATACAATGCCCGTCACTTATATGCAGGGTTTCACAACTATTTTTTCCTATAGGATATCGTCAGCTTCTATAGCTTTTTGTTCACATCCGTTTCTCTTCCCTCATCGGTTCACTGAGTTATTATTGACGTTTTCTTACATATATGATTTATTTAAGTGCAGTGTGTATGGATTTGCTAAGTTTACCATCCTGACAATTTTAAAAGCCACCAACTCTATTGTTATAGCACAACAAAAAACTCTTGAATGTTGATGTGTAAATCTTGGTGGATTAGGAAGTATCTTGTACTGATTAAATTTTACCGACATTTAGAAAAACCGACCCCATACAAGAACCTTGAAGGTGATGATAAGTTGGATTTTCATAATCGCAAGGATATTTGAGTCGACTTACCCCATAACATGGTGATTTTGATTGGAAGAGATTCTTGGTATTTATAACTTTCATTTATTTCCTTGTGGAGCTTGTCCGCGGCATAAGTCTTTGACGATAACAATTATTTATCAATAACCAACTCAACGTGGTATAAAAACATCACTCAAAATAATAAAAGTCATATTGTTTTTGTTAAGCTCAAGATCATGCAAAAGTTTAACAAAAAACTGGAATCAGAGAATAAACATTTCTAATCTCTACTAACACATCTGAAGTTGTAAGATTTCATATGAACTTTTGAGCTGATTTTAGTCTTTTTCTCATATGAATTAGCTTTAGGTTAAAGCTTAATTTTTTTAGAGGATATTATCTTGTTTTCATTAATATCATTTGCATAATTTGGATTTATAAATGATTGTAGCGTTCATAAGGTTGTTGTATAAGGAAGGTCTTTCAAGCTTAAAATCAATAAGAACAAAACTTGACGCACTAACGCTTGGTGGAACGGTCAACCGAGCAATGCTATAACATAAGTTGATATCGAAAAGATTGTGGCGTACTCGCTACAATTTCAGACGTGGTTTGACAACTGTGGAATGATAGGAATAATAAGTTATTTGGTGCAAGAAACAAATGTGTCGTATATGTGCCGTATCGATTCATATCGGCCGACATTTACGTGTAAGACCTGATACTGACAAATATTGAACAAAAAAGACATATAAGCATTAGGGCATGCTCATATTTACGGGGATAAGGTTATGTGATGGTCGTTTTGAAAATAACATTCCTGATAATCCCATGGGTACTCAAGATCAAAATCACTATGCTGGATAACAAGATTCATATCTTATACCGCACCACATGTTAGATTTAATGAACTAATCTTGATATACAGTTAAGATGATACAAACTCCTGATAAATGTACGATGAATATAATTCGAAACTTGCCAGTTTAAACTAGCAAATGCATACGATGTCATTTGATGATCAACCTTTTTTTAGAATGGAAAATCAATGAAATTTCAATCAACGGTCTGACTATCCAATCCATGATGACCAGCGAAAAGGATCGTATGAGAACTTATCTAGTTCCTACGCTTATCCTCTACGTAGAGGATATCAGCTAGAAGAACAAAGTCAACCACGTACTAGTTGATCAAATTTTTGATAAGAATTCAACTAGATTTCTAATGTATTTTTACATTATTGTTGTGACCAATGGAGACAATGCAATGTGTTCAGTCATATTTAATATAATAATTTATTCGAATTACAATATTTTCTGGATTAAACGGTTCAATCGGCTTTATTTAACATATCTATTATACTTGAAAGTGTATTCAAACATCTAACATCTAATCTAATCCAACAAGATGATAATTGAAACTCAATACTCAATCCTCATTCATTCCGACCTCACTTTATGATGATGTGGACAATTGTGGTGTGAGTATCGATGAATTGAGCTTTCTCATTCACTCTGGCCCCACATTAATTAAGATTTTTTTTTGTTTACACTCTAATTACACCTTCGGTGCACGACCAAAACCTCATCCCACTACACCCACTTTTATTTTTCATCGACTAACCGCCCCCACTTCAATTTTCACCATAAAAAGTGGAAATCCATATTCGCCTACTTCTGTTCTTCGTCCATATTCGCCTACTTTTGTTATTCGCCTATATGTTTAACTGCTCAAATCTTTGTGAATGTATGCTTTCTTCCCAAAAATTTGTTATTCAGTACCCAAAAAGATGGTTTTCCGAATTTCAATCTCATCAAAGATCGCCAACTCGATAATTCCAAAGTCGCAAAAGGTAATTCTCTATTTTTCTTTTTTTATGAATCAAATTATTAAAAATCAATTTTTGGTTTTATGATTTCAAATTTTGTTTATCGAAAGTTAGGGCTTTCTTTGGGTAATTCACTATACCATGAGTTTAATCGTTAATCAGAATTTTGGGTATAATATTGATTATCATTGTGATAGGAACTGTGATTATTATATTGATAGGAACGAGGAGAAGAAGAAGAGGCTGAGAATAATAGTGAAGATGCTGCTGCAAGTATCGAGTTGAAACAGCAAAGAAATACTTGGTTAAACATAAACACATGAAAGGATTTCTTCATGTTAGGATATTGATGGAGTTGTGGGTGCATGTTGTTCAAATTTTAGGTGGCTCCACCGAGTTCTGGCATGCTTCTTCATGGCTTACACATGAGGTATCTTTGTGATGAACTTAGTATTTTGGCTCAAATTGTTAATTTTTTACAATAGAATTCATGTTATAATTTTTTGAAATTTACAGTCTGAGCAACAATTTAGAGAATCTTTATTTGAGCTTAATGATATATTGTTCTTTGGCATTACCGCATCCTGGATTTTGTTTACTAGATGGTGCATAGTTGATTGGTGAGGCTGCAACGAAATCCCTTCAGAATTGTCTTTGATATGAAAAAAAAAAGTTGGAACTAAGACCTGAATGTATCCATAATTACTGTCAATACTTCAGGACATAATCCGTAGTGTTTTTAATCTATTTTTACTTTGAGCTCCAACTCTTGGTCGAACTCTCTCGCTCTGCAGATAACAACAGTGCAAACTAAGAATTTGCTGAAGAACATATAACCAAGAATCAAGGAAGAGAAGCATTTGAACATCACACTGAGATCGCAAAGGAATTGTTGCCTCCTGCAAAGCCTGATCAGTGGGAAGGAGAAGATGTATTACCTTCAATATGAAAGCAATCAAGGACGCTAAAAAACATGAAATGACTGGTAATTCTCTCTCAAGATGGTCTTTTATGTGATTTTTGCTCTTTGTGCTCTGATTATTTCTCAAAGGCACAAAAGATGATCATGTTTTTTCTGATGGTAATAAGGCAAGTTTTAGAACATTCTGGAGCTAAGACACAGGCAGATGGGAAATCTATATCTCACGACCAGCATCACAGAAATTAGTTTCTTACTATTATTATTACTATCAGGTTGCTTTTGCCACTAAATAAACTGATTTTTCATTTCCTTTTATGCTTTGTTATGTACCAAATTAAAGGTGTCTTTGTGTATGTATAGGCTCCCTGATCTATAGCAGAGGACCTACTCATGCTAGAATGATAGTTTTTCCCTTGGTTTTTACATGATGGATGGGCTGTTTATGTTCCCTACTCATGCTAGAATGATAGTTTTTCTCTTGGTTTTTACATGATGGATGGGCTGTTTCTGTTCCCTAAGCTCATTATCTTTCATGTTTCCTGTCAATTTAAAATTTTGAACACTTTCACTTCTTTGTCTGAAAGCTTTTAGTTTGTATGTACATATCTCTTTTTTATAAAACCATGAAAATTTTAGAAATGGTGTAGCTAAGTTGACAATGCTATTAAGGAATCACCAGTTTTTTTTTTTTTTTACTTTTGGTTAGGAGGAACTGTTTTTGGTTTCCCAATTTATTGTCTAAACGATTCAACAGGTGCAAGTTTTTGGGTTCTGTTTTGTATTATAAATGCTTGCCGAATGCGAGAGATACCAGGCATAACTGCGGCCACATTTCACCAATAGGGAATCAAACATGGTAACAAAAACTGGACCATTTGTTTTGTGTACCAAAGTTGTACTTAGATTATCAAACCAGAGCGAACTACTCCTTGTCTCGGAATCATTCCTAAGGTCGAGAATAATGCTTATATGTAGTTAATGAAAGTTGTGCAGGTGTGCTGGGTATTTGCGTATCCACCACAATACAATTGCAATTACACATAATTCAGAAGGAATTGTGTTGATCACGAAATGAAAAATGGAAAAATGTAGCGTCATGGTAACTATTACATTACTTATGAGGTATGACAACTTAGCATCGGTTCATTGTCTCAGCCAGTGAACTAATTTTGAACGGAAGCCAAGTCGGACTATATTTCCAGTCCGAAGCACGGGTTACTATCTAGTGTATGATGGAGGACGGCACCTGAGCTGACATAAAAAAAAATCTCAGTCAGTATCGGTCAGGATCATCGATACCACCGTATGATATCCGTATTTGCGAGGACCGATTCTGTACCCGGTACCGGGAACCAAACATTGGACTAGGAGGTAAGGAACCGGTGTGAACTTTTGCCCCTCGATATTAATAACGAATAGGAGGGGATCCAGACTCCAGAGAGCCCTAGTCCCGCATTTGCGAATTCCTCTTCATATCCTTTTGGAGAAAACGAAGAAACCATCAAAAACTTTCAGACTGAATGATCCAACAATCGACAGCGGAGAAAACAGAGAAGTAAAGATTCCAATGTCTGGACGAGAAGGTCGTGAATCAGATACCAAGCGTAGTTCCCATCTCGAAAGAGAATCAAGGTTTCTTCTTCTTCTCCTTCTTTTTCTTCTTCTCTAATTCCTTTATACATATATTCTAATGATATATATTACATTTAATCATTTTAATTGCTTGGGGTTTTTTCATATCTTAGATATTTTGGGTAAAATGTGTGTTTTTAGAGTTAAGAAATTTAGGGTTTGAAAACATAAATTGCTGTTATTTCACAGTTATAGCTTGAGAATGATATGATTTTTGTAGATACCCTAATGTCTACAATCACTGCTAGAACAGCTCAGCTAATACCAACTTGTTTTAATTAGAATATGCCGTAGTTGCTTTGGTAAGTGCACTCAAATAACGCTACTGCTTGAGTTTAGATACATGTTGCCAGTTAAATTCGAGAAGACTAAGATTTCATACATACTTTTACCTTAAACCTTAGTTGCTGAAATCTATCTGCTGGGGTACACTAGATAGCAGTAAGTTGAGTGTCAGTATGGATTGATTTGCGATGTCGTTTTTTATGTTAGTTATTCCTTTATCTCCCTTCTCCCAGTTTATCTATTGCATAATTTGCATTTACCATGTTTGAGTGAATGTGTCCTTCATCCTCCGTTTGTGTCTGTTGCTAAGCAATACCCAATGCCAATGATTTTCATATAGTTCTCCATGTATTGATGTGTACTTGCTATACAAATTACACCAACCAACTGTAATGAGGTGCTATTTTCATGTGGCCTATTATGCAAGTTGTACAGCTAACTGAAAATTGTATGAATGCTTAAATGGTACGCTGATAAACATATCTAGCTTAATACTGCCGATTCTTTTCCTTATTATCATTGTTATTATTACGTTGTTGATCCATGTTGGTTATACCGTGGTGGAGTTATTATTGTGTTCTTCTTAATGGGAATCAACAGAAGAAACTATAAGAATCTTATTGTTGCTTCTCTAATCTCTAAAGTTCAGTTATTTTTTAACCATCCTTAGTGCTTTACTTGCACAGATGGTTTTAATATCCTCTGAACCAGCCTTCAAGTTGTTGATACTTCTTCCAGTTCTAAATTTCCTTAGACGTTTACATGAATATCATTTCATCTTAGATTAGCTATAAATTCTTAATTGTTGTATTGCTAGCTCCAAGAGATCAAGGAGAGATGGCAAGCCAGCAACAGAGAGAAACGTCTTCTCATAACTTGGATGGTGAGGAACGTTTAGATCAGGATAAAAAGATTCGCCGGCGGTTGAAGGATGCTTTACCTCTTGAGACTATGCTTGTGCCTGAGTCGAAGATAGAACCTGATAATATGAACAAAGAGTTGAGCAAGAGTGGTGATGGAAAGGATGGCGCCAAACATTCCTCTGGGGCAACTTAGATCCCTCGATCTGGATCATTTTTTGAGGTATTTTTTCTTTGGTTAAATGTTTTAGGGGACTGGATACGCCCAAGCTGTGAGACTGCCGACAATGTCTTAGGTCGTAAGGTTTTACCTGCTTGGTAACCAGGATACCCTCTACCAAACATTGATAAATGAAGATATATCCCACTTGAAAGAGACTGGATAATGACCTTCTCTCTATGATGCAACAAAATCTCGTAGCATTTCATAACCAACAATGATACATGCTTAGTCAACAGTTTTAGCTTCTGCTTTTTGCACCAAGGTTTCAACCTTATGACAATGTCGCTTAGATGTTTTTCATGATATTTATTCGTACATTTTAGAGTCTCGTGTAAGTGCATAAAGTATGTAGTTTAGAAGTAATTTAACTGAATTTTTGTCAAAAAATAGGTTGAATGTTATTTGTGATATGCTAAGAATTACAAACCTCAGGTAAGATAATTGGAAGCTCAGATGAGTGATAATGCAATGTATCAGTGATCAGACTACGAATTTATATATCTGTGCGGGTGATATTGTTAAAAATTAACAGTAGATAAACCTGATAGCATGCTTACACATTTACATCTAGTTTTTTCAGTACGCGGGAAAAATATCAATGTTTTTCCTTACCAATCAGCTCATCCGACATTTCTTGCTAAAATTTCTTAGCGATACCTTTCCCCGTTGATTCTTGCAGTGGGTTTAGTTTTTATCAGTGCATCTGTTATTTTTCTTATCTAGTGTATTGGGTTTCCAGTTGTTGAAAAATATGCCTCCAAGTGCTAGTCCACATATAGTAATCTTTGCCTGTATATATGTGACATAAATACAGCACGATGAACATGGTAGTGCGGCACAAGGTGGCCGAAGCTTTGGTCGCAGAGATAGTACTGGTACGTCTCCTCATCCTCTTAAGCCCATCAATCTAGTCAATCACGTCTTAATCTTTTATTTTCTGCACCTGCTTATCACTCTTCAAGAACCATCCAAGTTACGTTGTATTTCTTCCATTGGACATAAATTTTGGAAAACAACAAAAAGTCAAGTTTCAACCAGTTGAAGGGTAAGGTTTATTTTATTTAAGTATCAGGGTCCGACTTGTCTGGATTGTTTCACCTCATAGTCATAAAGCTTCTAAAAAAATTCTGTCCAGGGATACGTGCTTAAAGAAAAAGGATGACGACAGCATAATTTCATTATTATTTAATTTGATGGCCAGGATCTTGTTTCCCATCATCATTTGTCTTACTAGGAGTGTACTGTCGTTTGCTTTGCATTTATCTCAATAGATTATGGACATGTGAGCAACCCAAATGATAGGTCAGTGACAGGAATGGAAGAGACGGGAGGACCGTGTACAATTCAACACAAAGAGGTCACAGGGCCCAAGGTCGGGGAGATGATAAAGTTTGGCGTCACGACGGATACCTAGAATTGGAGTCAGATAAAGCAGCCCCCGCAAGGAAAAGGCCAGCATTCCGGGAGAAGAAGATGGAACCAGAACCCAGCAATGCTGTTGGTAGAACAGCAACTACAGAATCTACTAGGGGTGATCGTCCTCCATCTGGAAATTCAAGAAGGGATGAAAGAGGAGACCGCTCTTACCGTGAATTAGACCGAGCTGTACCACATAACAGGTCTGGGTTTCCTTCTAGAGAGCGAGAAAGGTATGGTGGCAGCAGAGGTGGATATAGGGGAAGAGATGGACTTAATGAAAGGCATGGGGAAAGGAATGAGTATCGTAGTCGGCCTACCAGTTTTAGAGCAGAGAAGTGGAAGCATGATCTGTATGACGAGGCTAACAAAAGTCCAAGTCAGAAGAACGAAGAGGATCAGATTGCAAAGGTTGAAGCTCTCCTGGCTTTGTAACAAATTATCAGTTCATTCTCTTCCATGTTATCTGTAAGTTTTTTCTTTTAGCTTTTTGATAATCTAGTGGCGGATGTGAATAACAAGTTAATATATTTTGGTTTCTGCAATGGTGATGAACCAAGGAATATCCCCACTGAATTATTCCAGTTTTTTGAACTGTATTTCCCATCATCCATTTACTTTAGCGGCAAAAGAAACTTACTCTATTCCGTCAACTGTGTTACTCTGATTAATTGTTCATAGCAGTCAAGGATGAGTTTGATACAACTAAGTATCACCCTGGGGCTCAACCTCTTTCAAAGGCAACCACGTTGGAGACTAAGACACAGAAAAAGTTTACTCCATTTTCCCCATCTTCTACGCATGAAATTTATCAGATTCAAATTTCAAGTTGCACAGGTTAGACTAAGAATTTATTGTAAACATTTTGAATTTTATTTAATTTAAGCTCAATAATATGAGCCGCAATTCCACTATTATGCAAGAATAGATCTGTAATTGTTAATGAGTTGATCACAAGAAGCATATGAGTTTCTACTAAACAAAAAAACGTTAGATCATTGTAAACCTTGTTAATAAACCTTAAGCACCAGCTTCAGGAGACTGCATCCTTGGTTCCTCATCCGCATTCCTATTCCTAAAGACCTGATCCCAGCCACTACCTGGGCTTGTATCCAAGTAATCATAGGGAACTGCAGTCTTCAAACCTGGCCGAACACCACATCGGGTATCAACAATTCGAAACGGAACAGAATCGCCTTCTTCAACAGAACTCATTTCTAACTCTTCCCAATCGAATAACAGTGGCAATGTGAAGGGTGCCCAGGGATTAAAATCAATGATCTTAATCTTCCCTTTGTTGGTCACGTACACACCGAAAGTGTAATTCTCTGACTCAAATACCTGTTGGACATTCTCCGTGAATAATTCCTGGATTGAGTTCTTAAGATCTTCTTTCTTCTCCACAAGGACAGGATAGAATGATGTGACCTCTCGCTGAGAAATCCCAACAAGGACACCACGGCTAACGAAACAACGAAATTCCATCTCTGGATGGAATGTTGGGTACCATTTTCGAAGAGCTAAGTAGAATGTTGATGGCCTGGAAGAGGTTGTATCATCACAAGAACCAAAGGCATGGCACAGATCATGCGTTAAAGACTCAGAGGATTTTAACAAGAGTGCAATTTCACTGAAGCAGGTGCATTTCAAGTTCCCTGTCGTACTTATCCAAGCAGCGTCCTTGGGAGCACTCCAATTAAGTTTAGGGAAAACAGCCCCATCAAGAGTCCCAATTGATTGTTTAACAGCCAGTTCGAATTCTGGGAAACACGGTGGTGGTGAAGGCTGTTCAGATTCGTCATCAGAATCCTCTGGAACTTGGAAGTCGTCTTCTTCTTCGGGATTGTGGATTCTTCGAGGCAATGCATCCTCACCGTGACGGACTCAGGAAGTAGGAAAGGTCCAGAATCATCTAATAGGTATCCGACAAAGGATTCTGGAAGCTCAAGGATTTGGGTCTTGATCGAAACAGATTTGAATTTCGGGTACCATTCCTGAATTTGACACCTTTTAACTTCTTCTTCTTTCATCTTCGCGAAATTTAGCAAAATTCAATATTGACAAAGCAGTATTAAAGTTGCAATCCAACTTCTTCCTTCTGAGTTCTTTTGTCTTAACTGATAAAAGGAAAAAACGCCGTTAGTACGAGTTCATCTATGAAGTTTAATCTTTGCACGTATCTGAAAGATAACAAAAAGACTGAAAGTATCTAAAACAAGAACTTTTAGTTGAAAGCGAAATCTTAGGTTGGTTGATACCAAAACTGCTTTCTTACGGGAAGCTGTTTCAAACCGATAACTGTGCAGAGTTGCAACCACCTTTCAGTGCCTCTTATATTTACAAATTTAAGTCGTAGAGTGCAGCATTTCAGGACATGTGACTTCGTAAGATTTGAATGGCTTAATAACATTTATAATGAAGAGTAGAAAAGACAGCAGATGAATCACGAACAACATAGACAATGTACAAGACGAAAATATCACAAGAAAGACACACAAAACATATATGGTATTACAGTAAGATACCACTGCCACAATTCATCTATATGTCATTATCTTACTTCCTAGACTAGGTCTGTTTTCCATTGCTATGGTGTTAGTACAAAACAATCCAATACTAACTTCATATTATCTCCAATGTTGGTTTTGGACTCAATCCCACATTCAAAATTAGGGTTTTGTAACACAAACAAGATTAGCAAGACGATAAATTGACAACGAATTCATCAAATTTTCAGAATAAACAACTGATATGATTGAGGAATTTTGCCAAACACAAGATGCGCAGTACTAGAAAAGTTTAATGCCAATAAGATTAAACGCATACAGAGGGAAATAAAATTAATTGGTTTGATTAGTTCTTACCTAAAAGGCTAAAATCGAACTCACGTCTAAATCTGCAATAAAACCCCTAAACCCAACCACCAACAGAGAAAGTTGAGAGGAAAATTAGGAGGAGAACTCTAATTTATATGTGTTATTTAAGCTTCCTAGCTGGATTAGGAAACCATCTCTAACTGGGAAAGTACTTCTGCTTCTCACCGAAGTTGAAGTAGTTTTGAGAAGTCAAAGTAAAATAAACATGTAAAGTCACTCACTAATAACCTGTTTGGCTATCAGAACCAGCAGTAATTTTTAGATTTCAGAGGCTATATTGTGCCCGAAAAGAAAGGTTAGATACCACTTAAGAAGTTGTTTTTGAACTTTTAGAAGAAAAAAAGAAGTTAAAAGCTAGTTTGGGTATGTACAATTTTAGAATGACTTCTAAAATCAGAAAAATTTGATTCAGATGATAATCTAATAGGAAAAAATAAATTAAAAATATAATGAAATGATAGTAATAAATTAGCTATATAAATCATAAGTAATAATTTTAAATTAAGTTTTATGTAATCACAAAATAGTAATAGAGTACCGTTAAGATAAACAAGTAATGAAACTACTCAACAGGTATTATCAAATTAAAAGTTAATGTAAATATCATTTGGATAATAATTATAGGATAGTATTAGCAAAATGTAATTTTTATTAATAGTACAACTTGAGGATTGCTTAGCAATAATATACATTTAAGGAAATTAAATTAAATAAAATAAAATCTAGTATAATAATTAACTTGGCTAGTTTGGGGCCTATGCCATTTATTTGGAGCCTATGGATATTTTCATCCATCCAATAGAGAAGGATAAGGGGTGTCTAAAGTGTATTAAAATACTAAATTACCCTTAAACATTCTCAAGAATTCCAACTATCTAAAATAAATACTAAAATCTAAATAATTTCTACACAATCTTCAATCAAAAACCTAAAACCCAATTCATCAAAATCAAAAGCTAAAACCTAATCGCAAACAACAATCCAATTCTCTATTTTTGGTTTTTGAAAAATATTTCGGCGACAAACAAATACGAGTGATTGAGTTAAATCCCTTTAATCCGTTACTTGTAAGAGGGATTCATCAACGATTTAACTATGAATCTCTGAAAATTTTCATTAAATTTTTTCTGAAACCAAACCATAATCGGTTGATATAAGCATTAACATAAACCGATTGTTGGTGATGTTCCCCAGAATCGGTATATATGGTACATCTATATAAACCGATTTTGGGTTGATTATATGAACATCAACAACAATCGGTTTATGCTAATGCACCCATCAACCGATTCATTAACCATGTTCAATTTTTTACACAAATCTTTAAAAAAAATTCTTTATATTATAGAGCATGAAATTATGAATTGAACGCAAAAAGATAAGGTCATTCCGACATCGGACGAAGAAGTTATGGGCAAAACAGTCGAAGAGATTAAATGTCCAGATTCAAAATCGGTTTACGTGGGCATATATGTAAACCGATTGTAACGAAAAAAAATTACACAAAAACTCTTGAATTTTACAATCGGTCTATGTTCATGCACTTATAATCTTTGTAACCGGCGTTGACCCACCGTTGACCGACGAACCTTGAACTTTTGAATTTCGTTATGTGTTTTTGCTTAACGAAATTCGGTGCAATTGCGGTGCTATAATGTCTATGTTTGTTTCAATTGCTTCCAGTTAAGAAAATAATTGTGCAGGTCAATTTATTTTGGTTTGTATCTATTGTTTATGGCTTAATGAAATACGAGATCATTTGTTTAGTCCAAATCGATTCCGGATAAGAGAAACTAAGTTAATTCTGATCTTGGTTAGACTTATCAAATTGAAGGATTCGGTTATTCAAGTCTAATCGAATGCCTTGACAAGAAAAACTAGTTAACTAACCTAGTGTTTGTCTTGTCTAAAGGGAAAGGTCTAAGTTATTTTCTGAATAATTAGATCCCGATGAGAGAAATAAAGTTAATTCTGATCTTTATTGTGGTCTTATCAAAATAAGCGATTGTATGTTTACAATCGGTTTAACACGGGAATTAAGTTTTTTAGTCGAATTGTTAAACTATTAGGGAAAACTGCTTCGAGAAATATTTTCCTTGATAACATATTAAAACTAAATTACTTGTAGTTTCGGTTTTAATATTGGTTATCTAAAGTGGTATGTGATACCTTCGTGCTTAACTCTTATAGGCTGTTTACAAGTCTTTTAGATTTGTAAGATCCTTTCGGTTTGACCTGTATTTGATCGAACCTTTGTCACTTTGTGACAAAAAGGGGGAGAAATATATGGAGTAAACAAGTGATTTGCAATCACTAAGGAAAGGACAATTGTGCTTAAACGTTATATCTAACGAAAGAGTAAAGCATTGACAAAGGGGGAGAAACATATCATGTTGCTGTAATCACTAAGGAAAATACTACACATCATACCTTAGGTGATTTTTGTAGTAATTCTGACTACAAAAGGGGAATAACAAAGATGTTCGGATTGAATATATATCTATCTTACCTTTAGGGGGAGTATAAGCTTTGGTATTCAAATGTCAACAACGGCATTTATTGATTGAATATATGCAGGTTATTGTGCTGTTGAAACTTGGAATCAAGCGTATGTATAATGAATTTTTGTAATTTGTTTATCCATATGTATTAAGAGTTTTGTCACTAAAATTGACAAACGGGAAGATTGTTAGAGCATAGCTCGGTTGAACCCACCAAGTGTTGGTATGTCAAGTTTGGTTGTCATATTTTAGTGTGTCAAAACTCATCTAAGATTCGCTTGATTATGTACTAGAGACAACTTCGTTTAGGTTAGACTAGAAATTCTAGGAATGTTGAGACATACAAGTACTACTCGAAGACCTGAAGAACATGAAGAATTAACGAGCTACAACGACGGCATCATCCTTCCTCTTGAGGTTTGTAATATTGTCTTGAACTTTTTCATTCCTAAGGTATCTTTCAAGTCGTGCTATATTGAAAACATAACCGCGAAGCTGTATATTGGATATATTACTCTAGTAGTGAGACATGATCATATGATCATAGTATTAGGGAATTAGACCATGAAGTATAACGCTTATCTTTTGAACTTCATAGATATGACATCGACATAATCTTATGAATGCTGTTATGATTATGTGAATGGGTAATGGTGAAGATTTCATCCTAGGAAACAATGTTTTACATTTGTTTAAAGGAAGTACATTCATGAACTTGTTTTATGAATCGAAAGGGAAACCGCCAGGCTTATTGGTACGGCTATTCATTGCAAATCTTTGTATTACCAATATGTGTGAGATGGTAAAACCGATCGTAACTTTGTTATGTATCTTGGTACAATTAATCACAATGTCTAACTTAAGATTTGGTATGACTAGTTTTGATTAATTAGTGTAACCGATCCTAAGTAATCACCTGAGATGGTATGATCGATATTTGTAATTGGTGTGACCGATCCTAGTAATTGGTGTGACTGATCACAGAGTGTTGTGTAATCGATCTTTATAATTGGTGTAAACGGTCCTAGTAATTGGTGTAACCAATCCTAGTGACTGGTGTAACCTATCATAAGTAATACCATGAGTATATGGTAACCGGTCCTGGTAATTGATGTAAACGATCCTGGTAACTTGTGTGATCGGTCACAAGTTTTTCCATATTAAGGTATAACCGATCTAGTGATTGGTAGAACCGGTTGAACCCATGCATGTATGTGATTTGATATTTGATCAATCACATAGTAGTCTTGGAATACATGTGAACCAATTTTAAACTTGTTTGGAAGTGTGGTATAACCGATTCCAAGAATATAAATATGAAAGATGATTTACAGAGAAAAAATGTCAACATACTTTGAACACGGACAATAACTCTTATCATTTATTGTTTAAAGATATTCCTTAGTACTCAAGCAGATCTTGTACCGAAATTAATTAAGAATCTTTTAATTAAGGTTTTTGGTTGTATATGCTTTTAATGACCAACAATTGAATGCATATCTCTAGAGAATAAAAATTAGTAATGTGCATTTACTAATTGGAGATTTTCTATTGAGAGATTTTGGGAAATATTAGACAAGCATTTACTGGAATTATGAAAACCTAATCTTACCATTCATTGCATATCTTGAGAATATTTTTGGTTTTGGAAATTCCTTGGTGTCCAAACATCCTTGGTCTATAAATACCTAAGTTTGCATTTCTAGCAAACTATCCTAAGAGCCAGGCAAACTTCATCTTTTTGTTATTTCCGGTGGAGTCGTCTATCCGGAGAGGACAGTACCCTAATTAGGCGAAATCTCTTACGACCGCTCGTTTAAAGACTTCTGTGGGATCAAGAAGCTCTACGAGTACCGTTGGTGGGAAACTAGATAATTGCAGTGTTATTAGTTTTCGATTGATTTGATTGACTAACGGTTGTTGAAACTTTGATTGCACCTAGTTTGTTCATTCTTGAGAATCTTCTCTTCTGATATAAGATTCACTCAAACTAGATCGAAGTATCAACGAGATTTTTAGAACTGCTTATAGATCTAAAGACATCTTATGATAATCCATTGTTAACAGACTCCGTTCGGTGCGTGATTGAACACAAGAGATTCAAGTGGTGTTGTGCAGGTGTTTAATTGAAGATTAAAGAAGATTTGAAGATGAAAAAGCTTTCTTATTGGTTTCTCATATCTTTGTGTTGCACAAACCTTGATCGTCTAGGATCCAACTAGAATCAGATTTATTCGATTGATTCGCTGCGTGAGATCAGTAACACCTAATAGTTCTCTTGATATTTATTTTGATTGTTACAAATCCGAATCTTATTACTTTGATAATAGAGATTGGATTGATCTAACCAAGCAAAGGAGTTTAAACGGAAGAGCCTTTGCAAATGACTTAAGAAATCTTTGAAACAAAGAATCAATAGATTTGGTGTTCCTTTACTGTTTGTAATACGATCCAAAGGAATTGTTCCAGTGCGTGCACTCATCGAAGTCGGAAGCGCTGGGATACCGACGAAACTAAGTGAACTAGGGGTAGTTGCTTGGTCTCAACTATACGAAGTTGCTGTAGATTTTATATAACGGATTAATTTTGAGAGTATTATATTACCCATCTGCAGTTCTGCACCACCACCTCATACAAATTGTAAAAAATCAAACTAGTACATACAACAACAGTCATTCAATTCAGAATTGAATCAATTGATCAAAACTGAAAACTCGGAAGAGAAAAAAAATAGTAAAGGATCAAACCCTAAGGACTTACCACCATGAAAGATAACAACAACAACATAATCAAATTGAGAAGTTCAGGAATCATAAATAGTAAAGAGTACTGCGACAAAAATTATTGTAGGAATTCAATACATCTTAACCCAATAACTTAAATTGAATCACAACCCTATTCTTCTTCTTCTATCTTTAACTTAATTCTCTTCTCAATTTCATAAAACCCCAAATTCAATTGAAGCCCTAATTTCTTCTGGATTTCTAAATTCCAGTTCTTCACTGAAATTAACCCTAACTATTAGTATGATAATCTTCTTCTTCATATTCTACTTTTAAAACCCACCCTTAATCACTCACTTTCTCTTCCAATTTCCAACTCAGAACCCACATCAGTTAGCCGACTAAAACTCAACCCCAAAACAGGAAAAAAGAAGAAGTGAAGAAGCAAATCTCCACATCAGTTACTTGAGCTTAAATCCATTATTGGTAAGCTTCAATTTACATATGCAAAAAAGAACAGACGCAGAGAAGAAAGAAAAAAGAAGATAGAGGTGGTGCTAGGAGGCGCAGAGAGCAGAGTGGAGAAGAAAGAAAATAGGAAAGAAAGAAAATAAAATCTTCTAGGTTTTTTTTTTTGAGTTTTATATCATAAACGGACGAACGGGATTAAATGTAATAATCATATGGTTAAAATTATTAGGAGCAGACGAGCTGACAGGTTTAATCCGAGGGTTTACGTGCCGGGACGGCTTAACCCGTTTTCTCACAAGCCGTTATTTCTCTAACCTGCGCCCGGCTTGTTTAGGACCCATCCGGGACGGGCACGGGTTTCACTGTCTGTGTCAACTTGCGGGTTTCTGGCTGGTTTTCCAACTCTAGACCTCTTATTAGTACAAAGTTACCCTTAGTAATCTTGAGTGTTTGGTAATATTAGAAACTTATTAATCAAGTTAGGTTAATTAATTAACAGCTAATTATGCTTAGTTAAGTTAATTATATTTTTAGAGTATATCTTCTCTTGTAAAATAGAGTAGGAGGTGTTAACGTGAATGAGCCGGAGGTGGGTTGTTTGGGAGAGTTTGGAGAGGATTGTGTAAGTAGGTGCTATGGGTTAATCAAGAGTATAGAAAAGGATGTTTTGGATTAAATAAGAGAAGGGAAATAGAGTAAAAGATAGAGAACTAGTTAGACTAGCTATGATTAGTGAAAAGAAAGTTATGTAAACAAGAATAAAGAGGAGAAGGCTTGGATCAATAGAACAAGGATTAAGGTAGTGGTAATTGTTAGTAAGAGTAGGAGTGATTCAAAGAGATAAATAGATGATAATCAAGTAGTTATTCATGGTAATGGTTTTGATGAAGTATTCTTATGATGATTGATAAACCAATTAAGGTAACCTGTTTACTAGATTCTTATTCGTTAAATATGATTTATATAGATGGTATAACATGATAATAAAAATGGGTAGTTGCTAGATACTTATTTAGACATGAATCAATTAAGTTTGTAATTATTTGAAATCATGATTCTATGTGAATTGTTCAAGTTCCCTGGCCAATATGTAGAGACGATTATAAGTATACTAAATTGATAATTATTCATAGATTTATAAACGTTAATTGTAGTATTTTGTCTAGTGGTTCTGTGGGTATAAAGTTTGTTCAATTCCGTTTAGAAACGACTTAGATATGGATGGTCGACAACTAGTCGTCGCAGCTGTATTTCTGAGTTAGCAGTCACGAGTAGTCATAAGTTGGGGCCCTTTTGGATAGTTTAGAACGTTATTTGGAAAATAATCAGTAGGACAAAGTTGTATATCCTAGTCCCTAAATTCTATAGAGACTGAGATTAATCGTTTTGGACTTAAGACGAGTAATCTAGAGACCCTCGCTGAACCGTTGAAATGTATTTGGGTTGAACACTTAGAATTATTTCAGTGTCTTAATGAAGAAGATGACCGGGTTAGATCTCTGACTTAGTTAACTCATCTGAATCGATCCGAGTCAGACCTTCCATTAGTATTTTAGGTGTGCCGGTTTAGTGGGCCGTGCCGCTTTGGCCCGTAAGCTAGGGTTAGGGTCATATTTTCTTATTTTGGACTTTCGGACCACTTATGGTCCGAGTTAGCTTTTGGTTCAATCTACAAAGTTGTAGATGTTTTCGAGGGCTTTCTTATGACACCCAATTTGACCCCATTTGGATAAGTATATAATTATTTATGCCCAAATTACATATTACCAGGTTATAGAATGATTGATAAAACTAGAACCATTAGTCATTTCACTTAACCCATAACTGGAGACTTGTATGATATTGTACTATGATTATTGTGTGATCCTATTGGTTAAATTCTTAGAGTGCTTGTGTGATTAACAGTTACTCTTTTATTAACAACGATCGATTCAAAGGATAAACCAGTGGATCAAAGATCTCGAGGTAGGCGTGGCTTGTCATCAAATGAGGTGGGAATCGATAACGAACTCTCTTGTATTCATTATTGTTTTACAAATCTAAATATTGTGAAATCCATGCATATCTTTGTTACTATATGATACTGATATGCATCTATATATATGTATGTAATACAAACCAGTTTTCTTTTTATATTTTGGGATGAGATTGGATTTTAAGAAACAACTAATATCTGTGTTTTGGGAGTATTTACTTATTTTCAAAAAGTGATTATTTCCATTGACTGGAAAGTGGTTACCACCTTTACTTATTGTCAGTATGTAAGGAAGAAGGTTTCCTTTTGATTGGTATAAGATGTGTGCCCCAAACTTTATATCTATTTTAAGCATTATGGCTAGGGCGATACACCGCAATATTATTTTATGGCTAGGGCGATACACCGCAATATTATTCCTATTTCTGTACGGGCAACTCATGTCTCTTACATAGATGTTTATTGTTCTTTTAAATTACTTTAAAAAGCCATTATATTATGCTTTGGTATTTTAGAGAGAATGATGTTGGGAATCTTATATATGATTGTTGGATTTACGAATGGGCGGATAGGGCTCTCCACGTGTACTTTCTTCTGTTGGATATAATATTGTCACCATTAGTTTCTTTGAGTACTTGCTATGTAGAGTGCACGTATATTGAGGTACTGGTAAGGACCAAATCTTATTTGACTACGAGGCCGAAAACCTCATAGCGCTTTAATGATCATTGAAGAATCCGCAAGAGTCACCCTTGCTACTCCAAAGGAATACGTCGCTCAACTATTATTACTATTGTGAATGTGTGCCGGATGATTGGTTGGTAGAACTTTATATTTTCTGAACAATTTACCATCTTAATATGTTTTATTTGTTTTTTCGCGTTTTATCGGTTTTTAACAAAACCTGCATTGTCTTCAAATCATGCCAATGATTACTTGAAAGTTAGTTGTTATTTCTATTTTAATGTGTGGGAAGACATGTATTGTTTTCCAAATCATTCCAATGATTACTTGAAAGTTAAATGTTATTTCTACTAGGCACTCTTTTTAGGGATGATGTGTTCACTCATTCCACTTTCGGTTTCAGAGGCAAATCAGGTCGTGCACGTGACGATGGAAGTTGAAGTTTTGGAAGCTTAGAGGAGTTGAGTCCTTAGTTGGTTAACTTATGCTATGTTTAATTTGTTGTATATTCTGTTTGCAAACCAAATCACTATTATGTATGTATCATCTGAGAGGAATTCTTGTATTTATTTCAAAGAGGGTTTAGATTTGGGTAAATATTTGTCTAGAACTTTTAAATTAATTCTTAATTAGATGATTTAGATCCTTAGTACCTCATTTTATAGTTGATCTCTTGGATTAGTAAGCTGCTAGCTTTTCCGGCGCTACAGACTTGGTATCAGAGCTCACCATTAGATCTTACATGGGCAAAAATAGAATTAGCCAGTGCCATTAGATCAGTTTAGAACTGGGTTGGGTTATGAGATAAATCTTAATCACTAAAACAATTAATAACTAAAAGATGAATTGAATTGATTTGATTGATTTGTATAACATGTTGATTGTTTGTTCTTTGTTTTGTGTAGGTATGTTATTTTATAAAATATGAAGTAAAATTGTAGGTTAAAACCATTTACATTATAGCTAGAAATTTTAATAAAGAATTAAAGATTAGTTAGTCTGAATTGAGTGACACTTAGCAATCCAGCACTGGGAAATAGTGAGGCTTGCAATACTGATGTTTTCTTGTGATACTTGTTACGTAGGTAGGCATTGTCAGGAGTCGCGTGTTAGCATATCAGCCACTAATCATGCTTAAGATGTACTTTATTAGCTTTAGCATGCTTTACATAATTAGGATTGCAAAATACAACTTAGGCTGATACATACAACTTACTTTATTCCTAGGATTACATGTTCTACATCTAGAAACATGAATATGGACGGGAAGAAACCATGCTTTATGCTTAACCTCATCATGTTTACATACAACTACTTCATGCTTATACATGCTTCTATACAAGATCAGGTAATACAATCAATACATGATAAAGAAGTAATAAGAGAGTTAAGATATACCTGACTTTTACCTTATGATGACTAGACAGTAGTTAACAGAAGATACCTTTAGTTCCATTAGCAACAACAGACAAGTATAGCAAGTTAATACCTTAGATTGGGTTATGATCATCTTATACAGTTGTTTCTATAGACAAATACTTACAATATAACACTCTAAGCTAAGTTCTTTTTCTTGGAAGTTCTTCATCCACTTCTATCACCCCTCTTTTTCTAATGGCATAAATAAACTTTAAATAAGGCTAGAAGGGAGTCCACCTCCAACTGACTTAGACATGTGTCACACACTCAGCCATCATGCTTATACACTCACCTCCAACTTTAAATACGTAACACATATGTCATAGTCCAATTTATAGTCATAACCTGTCAACAAAATTGTTTAACCAAATTTCTTTATGGTTAACAAAACAATCAACCGAAAATAGGCTTGTTAAAAAAAATAGACTACAAGCCTAATTAATATGTACATGTTTATAAGGATTTAAGATGCAATCTCTTTACAAGTATAAGATAATCAAATAGAATATATATATATATATATATATATATATATATATATATATTGTTAATATTTTGTTAATATTTGCAACTTGCTTTAGTAATATCAAACTAGGATATATATAAAAATAAGCAACACAACATCATGATTTTTTATGACATACTCTAATACTTCTAGTGATCATGTTCTTCAAATTTAAAGAACATACATACATGCATTATGATTTTGGAAAGTAACAGAAATTGTATAATATAACATCACATGATAAAAAAAAATTAAGATAAAATCAGAGATTCTTAACAATACAAGAGAAAGACTACTATATTACTTTTAATAAAAGTACAAGCTTGTGATAAAGAAGAAAGACAAATGTATCATTTCCAAGAGAAGAACAAACCTACGTATTACTTTTTTTCAAACTAGAAAAAATGTTTCCACTTTAATTAATCTCATAGCTTTATCAATAAATAAAAAATCAAGAGAATAAAATATATATGAAATTAAAGAAGAAGTCAAACCATTAATATTACCATTAGAAACAACTAATTAATATCATGGAGAGAAACAATCCCTAAATATCTAAAAGCATCTAATAAATAAGGGAGACAAACATGCATCATTTATTTAGAAGAGGACAAGTATGTTAAAAAAATTTTCCATGTTATCAGGAGAGAAAAAAAATGGTTAAGATCCTCTTTGGGAAAGAAGTACTTGATGAAGAACCAATAAAGATGAAGAATTAAATTTCTTGTGAAGGATTTAGTCTCAGTTGGTTGTAGCAAGGTGCTGATAACGTGTTTAAGTTTACTGTAAATGAGAGACAAACATAACAGGAACAAAAGTAGAGGAGAAGAAGAATCAGTGAGTTCCATTCATTTCCTTTGTCTTGTACAGTTAAATACATAACACTAAATGCATGTAGTAGTACAGGTGTCGGGATAATGTATGACATGTGTTTAGTGGGAAGAAAAAACATAACATGTGTCTAGAGAAGAGGGGAGGTGCACATGCACTTTGCCACATGTGGTCAGACACTCTTCCCCACATATTCCTACAACAATAATATAAATATTTAGATTAATAATATGACTCGTTAATACATATTTACTCTAGTCGTATTTTAACTTTTTATAAGACAGTGACTAAATACAACCCTCCATATGTGTTTTTTTTTTGAAGCATTCATATGGTTAAATACAACCTTCACTTGAAATGATGAATGTTTGTGAACCTAAATTTTGTGGGTAATTAAAAGTAGAAATTACCAATAGGTACTAATATAATGGGTCTAGTTAATGGCTGGTCCACCCGTTAAGAAGTTATAATCGGAGGTCCATAGTTTAAAAGAAAAGAAAAAATTGGACCTAAAATTTTATTCACAGAATGCAGATTACACTGGGAGGGAGAGGGAAATCTTAGCTACTAGTTAGACAAACATGATATACCCTGACCGTTGCGTGGCACACAAAACCCTCATGTAAGCATAGATTATATATTATTGGTTCCCACCTCCACTGTTGCTACTCTTTTATTTATTTCTTCGACTGAGGAAAGGAACTTGAACTTATGTTCTCTATAAGACAGAGAGAAATTGTTGAGTAACGTGATGCAATGATCACAAACATTATGCACTCAGTCAGTTTACCGAGAATATTAGTATGCAGTGTGTTTTAGTTCTTGTGCACAAAGTCATTTTCTCTACATAGTGGTATGTAGACAGTTGTATTGTAAAATAAATGTATGGACAATAGAGCTCAACATGTATATCTTCTATTAGGTCTTCTGCGTACCAAGTGTAAAATAGAAAGAGATATAAGAGATGAGTTACTTCCCCCTCCATTCAACCAAAATTAATCAAAATAATCAAAACTTATTCAATTAAAATACAACAGAAACATTTCTTTTGAGATAAACAACAACCAAGAACTCACAATCGCATTTCCTTTTCACCGCAACTCTTTTCTCATTACTTTATCTAAATAAACAATAAACAACTCTTTTTTTTCTCCAAAATATGTTGTTATCGATTCTTTAAAAGTGGAAGTGTATCTAAGAAATAAGCGAAACAAAGTTAGTTTCTCTATTCACTATAATTACATCAGATATGTAACAATGTTCTCTAATACGTTGTGTAAAAGTGAGCTTTTCACAACTCTTACTTTTAAAAAAAACATGATTTTTTTCCGAATAAAAATGTTATATTAATAAAAAAGATAAGAACCTTTACACAATACAAAGGTTTTTACACATTCATAAGTGTTTCCCAATTTCTCCAATTGAGACTTGAAAACGAGGGGGTACAACAACCACACCCAATTGTTTCATTCGGAAATCTGTATGTACTAAACTCTAATAAAATTATGAGAGCACCAAGCCGATTTCAGTCAGGAAATAAATTAAAGAGCTTTTATCTCTTTCTCAATGCAATCAATAAATCAAACAGATAGAGATCGATGAACCTGATTGTTATGAGAATAACTCAAATGGTATCAAAGACCAATATCTGAGTGTCAATCAGGCTGGCCATTAGTTAACATGGCATAAATTTGACGATAAACATTTTTGTTTTGTTTTGTTTTGATACGGCATAGTCAGGTCCACTCCCTGAACAGATCTAGCAAGCTGGACTAGTCCTAATGTTTTGGACAAATTATTCACTAACAAAGAAAAAGACAAAGAAAAAATAATGGGGATCTGGGTGATAGGTCAAGTGCAATTAAGAATCAAATTGAAAAATAATAAATGATACTGCTAATTCAACCACCACTTCATCAACAAGACCCAATCTCAGCTCTATTCATAGAGAAAATATGTGAAAATAGAATCCAATCTTCCTTAGTGGGAATCAATCCCTCCTCTCCCGTCCGTACTATGGACGGAAAGGGATGCATTTACCATTGTAGTAAACAATAAAGATATCAACAATAAACAAACACATCTGACAATGTTCATCGTATTATGCTCTCTAATGGGAAACCCCTTTCAAAATCTCAAAAGGTTCAGGGCTAAGGGTTCACTACTACGGTGATTATTATTGTGAGAATGTTATCAATACCATCCATTTTTTTTGACCTTACACAAATACCCCCGAGGGGTAAAAAATAACCTTTTTTGGAGTCAACTTGAGAAAGTTGTTTTCGTTTTTTGAAGCAACTAAATTAATTATTTTTAGAGTCAACTTGAGAAAGTTGCTTCCGAAAGTGGAAGCAACTTATATAAAGTTGCATTTAATTCTGGAAGCAACTTGTGCTAGTTGCTTCCACTTTTAGAAGGTAAGGGTATTTTTAAAAATTGAATAAGGATATATTTCAAGAGGTAGATTTTGAGGGGTATTAATATAAGTTACCATATTGTGTTACTTTGCTTTTTCGTGTTTTTGTGGAAAAAAGATTTACCAATATTAAAAGTGGGGGATCTGGCTAATTAGACAAGTTCAATTAAGAATCAAACTGAAAAAATAATAAATGACACTGCTAATCCAACAACCATCTCATCAACAAGACCCAATCTCAACTCTATTAATAGAGAAAATATAACTGGGATCCAATCTTTTATTACAAATTTTTATAGATACACAATAAATAAGTTGAATTTATCTTGTGCACAAGAGATGGATATTACAAATTTTTATAGATACACAAAATATATATTTTATTGAGTACAGCATATATGGACTTTCAGATAAAACAAAAACTCAAAATAACAAAAAACATGGCTTAAAAAGAGAATGAAACAAGAACGAAAACACAATCAATCGAAAGCTAAATAAAGTAAAATATGATAACATGAATACAAATCAGATTCAAAAAAAAACAAGTAAACTATAAAACCGAACAAAATATGTCGAACTTACAAGTCTTATTTCTTGATCATGAACTGCTTAGTAAAATCTAGCAGAACCACCACCTATCCATGATTCCTTTTTTTGTTAAACTAAAATTGAAAAACGCCGTTATTAATCAATATCTCGAACTCATAACCTAAATCACTATTTGAAACTTAAAAAGCTAAACATTCCTTGATAAATTATATAATCGATTTGGTCTTCATTAATTTTGGATTAGTTTCAATAGTTTCAACAAAAACCCAAAAATGATGAATCTATATCTTCTTCTTCTTCACTGATCCATTCTTGAATCTTCTCCTTCTACTTCTTCATCATCAATTGCTTATGTTCTTCTCGTAAGTGACACGACGCATCTTCTGGATCACTTCATAATCTTGTTCTTTTCCCCCCCTTTTCCATCATCTCTCTTTCTTTTAATTAAAAACTTAATTCTTAAAATACAAATCAACAATGAAGATCACTGAAATCGAAAAATTGATCTCGATTTGTTCTTAATATTGAGTTCAAAACCCTAGATTTTGATATAAAATGGAAACTAAAAAAAGAAAATCGCAGAGCTCTCTTGTCTGATCAGAAACTGAAATAAAAATGAATAAGATCTAACCTAGAATATTCAAAAGGGTTTGTTTGACATTTAAAAAATACGCTTCCGAAGACTTGCACATGCGTAGGACCCTAGATTAAATCTTTAGGTCAAAAAATTTATGGTTTTCTAAAAAACGAACCACTGATTAAACTAGCTTTAGTGGATAGACTTGCCACTAACAAGCCCGTAGTACCAATATGTAATTAGTAATTCCTACAAATCAACAAACCAAATAGAAAAATGAAAATG
>JAJJMB010011222.1:4152221-4167558 GCA_023531105.1 Papaver atlanticum | reverse complement strand
GAGTTAATTCAATTTACAAAAAAAATCAAAATTTTCTTTAATTTTTGATCTTTTCTTGTTTCACTTCTGATCTTCTTTTAATTTTGCAAACATTTACGTTGTTCTCGGAGGATTTCTTAATTGCTAATCTTTAGAACATAGTCTTTTGTATACTTTTAAGATAAGTTTCTTTTTCATGTATAACTAATCTATCTTGTTTCCTCTGATTTGTGTTTGCAGTTTGGTTATCTCTAATGGCTTTTGCCTCTGTTTATGTTTTGATCATAGCGTTTGCTGAGTTCGTCTTCAAGCTTTTGCTTATTGGTTTGGTTCTTGTTGGTATCAATCGTTTCTTCGACATGGTGTTGCAGAGGTCTCAAATCCGTTTCAACTCACCGGTTCCTAAAACCAGTTTATCCCGCTTTCATGCCTATTCAAAAAAAATCAAATTTCAGAAAGTCAAATTCAAACGTAATTTTTGCCTTCTGTTTTGGATATTTTTTTTATAGTTGCCAGCTACCATACTTACCAAATTAACAATTATACTGAAAATATTTGTTTCCGCATTAAAAGCCATGCAATATCATCACATTCAACTCCCTTATCCTCTTTTTTCCCTTTTTATCCCCAAAACCCTAGCTTAGATACTTATCCAAATACTTTATGCAGTCTCAAAAACTCACATCTCACTTCTCTTGGTTTCTTTTCTATAACTTATCAATCTACAATTCTGGAACCAATTCTAAAGAGTTTTACTATCACTATGGAAGAAGGCAATCCTAGTCAGGTTGGTGATTTGGTCAATAAGTTTAAGTAAGCTACCCTAGAGCTGGGTGATACTGATGAGGTGGTTGTTTTTCAACAAATTAATAATAACAAGGAGGAGGATGAATCAAACTGGGAAGCTAGTGCTATTGGAAAGATAATCATAGAAGGAAGAATGAATTATGATATTGTTACGAAGTATATCACTTTCACTTGGCCATTTTTAACACCAGAAGATTTAAGAGTTGTTGAGGTTGAACCTAATCGCATGATTTTCAAATTCAGTCAGTGGGACTTCTTGAATAGAGTTATTGATGAAAGGCCTTGGAGTGTTAACAAGCATCTTTTGTCCATGATTATATTCCTAGTATGATTTACACCGAGAAACACTGGGGATTCCAACAATTTTGGATCCAACTCAAGTATTTACTACCTGAGCACATGAATGTCTCATCAGTCACAAAAATAGGAGAAGTAATGGGAGAAGTAACAGGAATTGAACCAAAGGATGTTATACCAATTGGTAGTGACCCTGTCAAAGTTTGTGTTAATGTGGATCTCTCTATGCCTTTAAGAAGAGGATTTAAGTGTACTACAAATGCTGGAATTACCAAATGGCAGAAGTTTTTTTGTGAGCGTCAACCAAGGAGCATATACACAGAGTGTTATGTCATTAATCACTCCAAAGGTGTATGTAAAGATGAAGCAAATTTTCTGAACAAAGCCCATGAAAAACCTTATTTCTTTGGCAACACTAACAACATTCGGAAAAACATCTCAGTTACTACCAAGAATGTCATTCCTGTAGTGAAGAAGAATCAAAAGAAATTTGTCAAATCAATTGTTTTTGTACCTCCAAAAGATGGCGAACGAATCAACTTGGATTCCTTACTCATTAAGGAAAGTCAAGACTCGGAAGTAGATGGGAGATTAGGTAAACGACATAGGATAGAAAATGTTTATGCTACTGTTCCTGTCATTACTGAGACCTCAGCACAACCCATTTCCTTGGATACCAACATAATAATCCAGACAACTCATGGGGTCACTTCAAAAGATAACCACTCGGCTCTCACAAACAAAGGGGAATAGGTATTTCTTCTTAGTTTAAATTCTGCTTATCTTATTCATTAAAGTATTATTTTTAGTACTTTATTTATTAGTGCTATGGTTTATTTTTTTTCAGTTTTGCATTTATTACTTTCTACTCATTCCATCAAAGTGATTTTAGCGTTGTTAAAAAACTTTACGTAGAATACCATTTATTAAACCAAATTTCATGCACTGTATTATTAAACTTTCATGTTAAATTTTTTTAAATAGAATTTTTTTCTCTAGTTTCAACCAATAACATCATCATGAGAGTCATTTCTTGGAACGTTTAGGGTCTTAATACTGCAGCTACAAGAGATCACCTTAGAGACCTCATTAGAACCCAGAATCCAGACATCATCTTTCTATGTGAAACCAAAATAACTGAAGATAAAATGAAAATTTTATTAGCACCTTTTAGATTTCCTAATGCTAGGTACCTACAACCAATAGGTCTTTCTGGAGGACTAGTGCTAATGTGGAAAAATGGCTTTATCTGTGATATAGTTAGCTATGAAAATAACATGATCCATGCAGTTGTTCAGAGTGATCCCAGATAACAAGAGTGGTTAATTTCTTGCATGTACGATTATTGCAATTACACAAAGAAAAAAGAACAATGGGAGTTTATCAGAGAAATTGGTCTCAATATCACTCAGTCTTGGGTTCTTCTGAGAGATTTAAATTTTCACTTGCTAGATAATACTTCTACATCTTCTACTTAAGGAGATGGCTTGGTTCATTCCATTATTAAAGAAGTGGGTCTAGAGGATATGGGGTTTATAGGAAGAGAACATACTTCGACTAGTAACAACAAAAGAACAGGAAAGAAGAGGTCAAGAATTGATATGGCCTTGGTCAATGCAGACTGGAATTCACAATTTAAAGACTCTAAACTTCTTCACTTAAGTCGGCCTGGAAGTGATCATGCACTGTCCCATTATGCTAGTCACTGATTATTCTCAGCCTAAATTATGGAAGCCTTTTAAATTCTTCTTCACTTGGTTGCATGATAGAACTTTCTCTAAGGAAATATCTAAAGCTTGGCGCAAGTCAGTACAGGGTTCACCATCTTATAAATTCATAAAGAGACTCCAGTTTAATAGGATAGTTCTCTCAAAATGGAACGAAGAACACTTTAGAGATATAAATAAGAATGTTGATAATTTACAAAAAGAATCATCTGACATTCAAGCTCTGCCTTACTCCAGAAAAAATACTTTAAAAGTTGAGGAGATTTCTAAAGAATTAGAGAAATGGCATCAAATTCAAAATGAATTTAACAAGCAGAAATACAGAGACAATTTTCTTAAGGATGTGGACTACAATACCAAGTATTTTCATACTCTGACAAAAAGAAAAAGAGCCAGAAACAATATTGATTCTTTAAAAGATTATAATGGTAATTGGTTTTATTCTAGGGAAGACATATCTTTACTTCTTACTAATCATTTTAAAGATAATAGTACTTCTTGCTCCCCAGTTATGGAAGAACAATATTATAAAGGTATTCCAACTTTAATCACAGCTGAAGATAATAGGTTACTTTTTACAACTCCAATTGATAAAGAAATCTACAAGTCTCTTAAAGGAATGGAAAATTGGTCTGCACCTGGACCTGAAGGATTTCAAGCTGGCTTTTATAAATCTCAATGGAGCATAGTGGGAGGTGATATTTGTGATATGGCCAAACAAAAATTTCTCTTCTAAACATATGCCCAAACATCTAAACAAGACCTATCTTTAATCCCTAAGAAGAGCAAACCAAGCACTCTTTCTGAGTTTAGACCTTTAGGTCTCTGCAATACTTCATACAAAATTATCTCTAAATTTTTGGTAAGCAGAATGAAGCCTATTATGGACAGAATTATTTCTCCTTATCAAGATGCTTATGTTTCTGGGAGGTTAATTAATGGTAACACCATTATTGCATATGAGCTTATTCATTCTACGAAGAAAAAAAACAGGAGAAGGAGGATGGTTAGCTCTTAATCTAGATATGTCCAAGGCATTTGACAGACTAGAGTGGCCTTTTCTCATGAAAATTCTCACAAGCTTTGGTTTCTCAGAGGATTGGTGCCAATTAATCTAACAATGTATTAGCACCACTTATTTATTAGTGCTTTTAAATGGCTCACCATGTGTGGAATTTAATCCAACTAGAGGCATAAGACAAGGTGATCCACTCTCACCTTATCTTTTTATTTTGGCAATGGAATGGTTCTCTTGAACAATGGTTGTTGCTCATCATTCTAAAAGCATCAAGGGTATCTCAGCTGCTAGAGGTGCACCACGTATTAATCATTTTCTCTTTGCAGATGATTGTCTCATTTTTACTCATGCCAATTTAACCAGTGTGAATAATCTCTTACAAGTATTGCAGGAGTTTAGTTCTCAATCTGGTCAAGTTATCAATTTTGATAAATCAGCTGTCCATTTTAGCAATAATATGGATCCTAGCATTTGTAACACTCTAAGTCAAATATTAGGTGTTAAACCTATGGATAAAAATGAGAAGTATTTGGGTTCACCTCTTATTATTGGTAAATCCAAAGTCAAGGCTTTTGAAGACATCCAAAATGCTTTTGAAAGAAGGTTAGGCAACTGGAAAGGTATCACAATGCATCAGGCAGGCAGAACTACAATGGTAAAGGTTGTTCTCAACTCTATTCCAACTTATCAGATGAGCATATTCAAAATGCCAAAAAACTGTTGAGGAAGTTAGATACAATTCAAAGGAAATTTTGGTGGGGTTTCAAGTCCAACAGAGGTACTAATTTAATAGCTTGGAAAATATGTGCCTTTCCAAAGATCTTAGAGGGTTGGCTTTTAGGGACCTTGAAATGCTAAATCATTCATTACTTACAAAGCTTGCTTGGGAGTTACATCGTCAACAAGATCAACTCTTAGGAAAATTACTGAAGGCTAAATATCACAAAAATGAAGATTTTTTGCACATTAGTGCTAAGAAGAGCAATTCTTCATGGGTATGGAAAGGAATTGAGGTCTTTCTATTCTTCAACAACATCATTACATTGAAGATGTTAATAATGGTAAATCTACTAAAATGTGGAAGGATAAGTGGATTCTTGGCTTGAATGAAAAAGTTGAGCCCATAGATCCCTCTCATCTCCAATATGTTTTCACTACAAATACAGGTTTTATTAGCGAGGGTCTTTAAACCCCCCACAATAAAAAAACAAAAACACCACAAATAGAAAAAAAAGCCTTTATTAGCGAGGGTCTTTAAACCCCCCACAATAAAAAAAACAAAAACACCACAAATAGAAAAAAAGCCGCCAAAAATAAATATTTGTGACGAATGACCAGCCGTCGGGACTAGTGGCGTCACAAATTTTATTTGTGGCGGTTTTTCTCTTTTTGTGGCGGTTTGGTCAACCGTCACTAATATATTTTCTATTTTTGGCGCTTTTTTTGGCCGTCGCCATTTGTACTACCACCGATGGCTAAATTTTTCCGGCAATGGTTTCCATTCAGATTTTGTATTTGTGACAGTTTACAAACCCTCACTAATATTTTTCTGCCATCGTCGGATTTTCGCTGTCGTTAATAAATTGCTACCGATCAATGGTAACCGGTCACCGCGCCGGATTTTAGATTCTAAGAATTCTCATAAATCTTAGGTTTTTCAGAACATAAACTTACACCATGCATTTCATACAAAATAATAAACTAAACTTAATTATAGAAGCTTGCATTAATAAAAAAGTTTTCCATTGAAACTTACATATATGCAAGTAAGATGCATGTTTTACAGTTTTTGAAACAAAATCTGCGCAACAGAACAACACCCAGAGAGTTCAAAAAGGTAGTAACTAAGCTTAAAAACATCTAAAGTGCCTGTGTAAAGTTTGGGATAAACTGCGAACACACCTGATGGCATGAAAACAAAAAAAGTCATCATCCCATTCTCTTATATTCAAAAAAAAAAAAAACAAGCACATGTATATCAGTCACCCGTCCATATACACCAACATCTTCCATTTATGGACTGTTCTTCATCTCCGCGTCAGTCGATGTGGTAATAGCCTTGTATGTCCAGTAACATATAAACAATTTCAAGCATTATTGTCACATAAAATTTCATGCCAGGTTCAAGGATTTAAGGAGGAAGCAACTCAATTACCTCAATTGTGCCTCTAGCTCTGCAATCCTATTCAATGATTCCTGATAAGATGTGTTGGCAATTCCCGGATCATCATGCGCATCAAGTGCCTCTAATTCAGTTATTCGTTGGGTTTCTGCTTGAAGTTCTGCAAGAGTATTCTCCAGTTGTTGTTTAAGGTTAATTTTTTTTGCGTTTGGTTCAGTGGTAGGCTTGGTTAATGACCCTTCTCCACAATATTTATTTGGCTTTATACCTACCACTGCCTAAACAGCGAACACGACCCCCTTTATTTTGTCCTCGCACTTCTGCAAATGCATCATGTTGTCCTTGTATCACAATCGTAGAACCTGGTTGGCTAGCTTGGATCTCTACTTTCTCCATTTCCTTCTATAGAAACACTGATTTCATGGTCAGATGCTTGAGTAATTATATGTAAATAAATTCAAAATTGATTAATAATAAAACTATACGACGTACAAGTGACATAAAAGCTTACCTCTGCTGCACACTTTGCATGTGGTTTAGAGCCAGTAGTATGGTGAAAGGTTTGTTTCTCCCTGTTTTTTTTTGTTCACACTGCATATTGCCTAGACCAATTACATATAAGATTGTAGTGTTAGGACTGCTTAATATTGAGACTTCAACGCGTAGATAATCAAAAGGCCTACATATAAACAGATTAAAACTATTCCTTTTCCTTGAATAGAGACCATCTGTAACACCAAAAGCAAAACACAGAACAAAATAGAAAAGAAAAAAAAAAGAATATAGACACTTGTTTCTTCGTATCATTTTCCCAAACCTCAACGAGTATCCTCCACAGGCTCTCAACAACATTATCCGGTGGATTAGCAAGACGTTCTTCCATATTATCTGGTGGATTATAAACATACAGTAGATATTAAGTACAAATGAACACAAACGGTAAACTGCAAATGCCATGCTAGCAAACCCAGACTAAAAAGCACAAACGAACACAAATAGGAAACTACAAATTCCATGCTAACAAACTAAGTTACGGACTTACAGAAGATATAAAGCACAAATGAACACAAACCCACATCTAACAAAAAAAAATTATAATAAACTACAAAAAAAAAACAGGGGACTAAAGATGTTATAGCCACTATTGGATCTTATTCGTGGAAAGGCACACAACTAAAACGTAAGGATGTACAAGCATAATCCTAGACATGCGTCTTTTATCCATTACCTGCTGACCTTAAACCCACTACTAACCACCACTAAAACGCTTATTACTAATTCAAGGAGCTAAAATAATTAGCTAGCTAGCAGCTGCCCACACCATTATCATTGTTTAATAGCACTAATCCCAAAGCGAGATAAAGACAAAGCAGTACAAACGTATCCCAATATGCAGGGTCAGAAGTCTATGTACACTTCGCAGAATATTAAAAATTGAATTCCTAAGCAACTGAAAAGCTATCAAAATGGAGGTTACATCAAAACAAAAATAAGGCGACACAAAAAAAAAAAAAAAAAAAAAAAAAGGCAACAGAACCCTTCATCCATCTCCGAAATAAAACAACATTACTATCTAGCATTAACGAGGGTATGTAAATATTCGTCAAAGCCGAAGCAAATCCCCATATTTTCTAAATACTAGACACCGCAGAATGAAATACTCTAACATGCACACAAATGCAAGAAAGATAAAAATGAGATTAAACTCCCGCGAACCCATAACCCATACGGATGATGTACCTTAATACCGTACTAGTAAATTCACTAGAACCTTATACTGTCAACCATAATTCTGAGCATGTCTGAAAACAATCTTAATACACCGGCAGCACAACTACGTGTGTAATATTAAGTTAGTCCAAGTCCCTTTCATTGTTTCCCTCATAACAATGCATAATGTCACACATTCTCTCTTGTGCATATCCCTTTCCCAATCTTGCTCCAAACGTACACCAAAGTTGTGAAATCTGAAAATCCTTCCTTCATACAAAAACCCAATCACACGCAGCCATAATTTGAAACCTTTGGTAACTTCCTCAAGCTCCAAGAAATTCAAGACGCTGTTGTGTTTATCTTCTCATGCTACGTAGAGAAAATAACTTGACGGAAACTATATTGTTGCTGAATATAATTTCTTAATAGAAATCTCCAGCTTCATCTCTACAGGCTCTGTCACTATTAAAATCATAATTTCAATAACTGTAGCAGACGAGCAAACCCCCAAATATTATCATTGTTATAATGTAGCTTTCTCCAACAGAAAGTCTCACATTGATCATCAGGAAATCGAATAACCAATGGATAATAAAAGGTTGTCGGAAAAACAAGCCGAAATTGTAGCCCTGTCAAATTCATGCATCGTGTTTTCTCCAAATAGTATGCGCTAGCTTCCATAGCCACACAACCACAAATAATCTACATTATTGTATCTTTATTCTTAAAAAATCTTGAAGTGTCCAAGCGATACCTTTTTAATTCCTCACAATGGGTCTTTACCAAAATAGGAACATATCCGCAACACAAATAGACCAACCTATTTCTTCCAACGGTCTTGCACTTCAACTAGCTCCGATCGACATCAAATGGTGTACAACCAAACAAATCTTCGACTACAACGTCATCGACAAGAATCAAAAGATCGCAAAGTATCTAGCTTCTCCATCGGAAACAATACGAGAGAAAATCCAAATACATTATTCTACCAGACACGATATCATACTCAACACAGACAAACAAACCCTACAAACTGTGTCGAAAAACTGCTTCTTATACAATAATAAGAGTCCATAGCTCCACCACAACTAATATCACATCTTATCCAACGATCACTATCCTGCAACTTATTTGTAGTCACATGCTTCAAATACTAAGACTGAAAATCAAACTCTTCACTTATAGAACATATCAAACCCTGGACAACGATCGATACTTCCAAAATCGAAACCTACTATGAGATTTCTCCAAATCCTTATTGTTACAAACAACTAAGGAAGAACGAGTATGAATTCATCTTCATATTCTTCAACTTCAGGTTAAAGAAAATCAGCAACATGATCCAACTGATGACGATTGATAACCAAATTATTGTTTCTCATGGTATGGAACAATAATGAGACTTTGACATGCTAATATTCCATCTTTACTTCCACAAACGTACAAACCAATATTTGTATCTCAACTACGATACTCTTGCATTCTTGTGTCTTTCCAAGCAAACACCAATTAATTGACAAACAACTACGCGGGTCTTTAAAACAGTTCACAAGAATATGGTACGAAGTATAGATAATAAATATACTTACTTGAAGCCATGCATAGGGTTTATGCTCCAATAAGAATCAATGCAAATCTCCAATGTAGAGCACCATAAACATCAAGACCATGCATCTTGACCATGTCGAATGCAGATCAGATGATATAATCCCATTCCTTTAAAAGTACGCTTTACTTTGCTTTGTTCCCAAAATTGATGAAATCAAATCCTACACATACTTGATAACATCAAACTCTGCATTTTCGGAAACTGTAACATCAAATCCTCATACTTGATGAAACCCAATCCTTCGTCTTCACAATTTTCTGCCAATCCAGAAAATCCAAAACTTCTCTCTTCAAAAATTCTATCCAACTTAAAGCTCTGATACCAATTGTTGGGATTCAGAGCCATCTACACATGCTAATTAATCTTGCGGAAATAAACTAGCTAACAAGAAACACTTGATCTCTCGGATTGCTCCATGAACCTCACTACGATCTAGGATATGAAGAAGAGAAAGAGAACCAAACAGATGCAAGCCATAAACAAAAGCAACAAGAAATAAAGTACTCACGGATTTAACGTGGTTCAACAATATACACGATGTGTGAATATTGTCTACATCCATCAAACGGCTACGATCTCTTTCTTTATTATAGAACCACCAATTGAGAATTACACAAGAATTGAATAATCAATTAATCGCTCACCACAATGTGACCGAACACAAGAACTCTCACAAATGCCCTATAAATCCAAAGTAATGTCTTTACCCGTACGAGATAATGTTTACCACATTATCAATCACAACGAGACGATCTTCTCTGCACACCCTGACATAGATTACCATGGAAGCCTTCAACTCAACACCAATAATCTAATCCAGCACCACCAAGATGATCTTCTCCTCAAAAAAATGTCTTACCAACATCTCCATATAAAAACTCCATAACGACATATCTTTCAACATCGATAAGCATTCCATAAGCACCATAATGATGTACTCCTTCCACCATTAATGGTTTCTCATATCCACCCCAAAAAGTGGGATGAATTTCTCACATCTCTAATGAATTTCCTTGAGAACTCCATTAAGGATTCCATAGCTAAAACTTATACCCTAGACCTCCTTTTATAGGAGTCACATTACTTATCCTATAATAATAGGGTTTCCTAACTTATCTCTCAAATTCCTAAAATATAGGATCAAGTAAACAATTTATGTTTCTCACAAACTCACCAACTAAGACTGGGTGGGTTATGCCAAACCCATAACCGGCCGACCATTCCAAGTTTGAGTTTATTTTAAACTAACACTTCACCGACCAACTAAAAAAGTTTGACTTTTTCAAACTTGAACATCGACTTTAACCTACAAGAAAATTAATAAAATTAAAACCAGATCTTTTGAAAAGATAAGGCTCAGAAAAAATAATATAAAAAGAAAAAAATATTTTTAAATATTTTTTAGTAAAATTTTAGTGAAAATAGAGGCGGGAGAGCCAAAGAAAAATAGAGTCAATTCTCGAAACATCCTTGACGGCTGAGAAACCCGCAGCCATTACTCTGCCTGGAAATTATTTATTCTGTCGGAAGCACGAAACCGACCAAAGAAAATTGTTCCTTTGACTAAGACTGAGTTTGGTAATGCTTTTCTTTTCCCAAAAGCACTTTCAAAACCTATATATGTCAATAATTATTGAAATTAGTGTTTGGTAAAAAAAATTTAAAGTGGTTTTTATGCAAAGCACTTCTCAAATTCCTCAACTTTAAAAGTTGGAGAGGATGAGTATTTAAAAGCTACAAAAACAAAAGTTTTGGTCCCACCTAAAATTAATGCTTGATTTATCTTTTTTATCCCTAGTTTATTTTATAAATGACAAAAGTTACCCTTAAATTTATATACAATCTATTTATTTATTTTTTAATTTTATTCTTTAAATATTATTATTTTTTATTTTCTAACTATTTTATATACCATTTAATTTAATTTGTCAATAATAAAAATAAAAACAAATATTAAATAAAATTGGTAGTTCTCTTTTCCATAGGATATGCATTGTTATTCAAAAAGGTGTTGCCCAGTTTGTTGCCAGGCTACCTTCTACCGATGTGTAATGAACTTTTTATCTTTTTATCTTTTTCATAAGAGAGGATTTCGTCGATCAAATAATTACTTAATTTTTAGTTTCATTTTTGTTTGAAAATTATATATATATTAAAAAGTAATTAAGTAAAATATAGATTTTTTAATAATCATAATAATTGTGGAAATTAGTAAATTAAATATTAAATATATTTATATTTAATAATAAAAATTGAATTATTATTAAATCCAATAAAATTGAATAAAACTATTTTCAGATATATGTTTGTTTTTGTCATTTGCAACAACAACAATGATTGAATCTGATATTTTACCAAACACACTTTGGTTGTTTTTTTTTAATAAGCTTTAACTTTAACTAATATTTTACCAAATATCTAACTGTTCTTTTCTCACAGTACAGCACAGCAACGCACAACAGAAAAGTGCTTTTACAAAAGCCGCAGCAATACCAAACTAAGCCTAATCCTATTATTTCCTACAGTTGGTCAAAACACCATCACAAATAGTCACTATTTGTGACTCTCCTAAAAAAAACCTCACTAATAGGACCTTTTTTTTGTGGTGTTTTGTCAGTGAACTTATCATCACTAACACCAATAATTGGAACTTAATACTTTATTTTTGCCTGAGGTAGTGGAGAAAATTATAGTAATGCGGCTCTCACAAACAGAAGAAGATGTTATCAGATGGACACCCTCAAGAGATGGAATCTTCACAGTTTAGAGTGCATACAATAAACTCACTGAGAACATGGTTCAACATCAAGTAACCATTAGTAATGTTCCCAAAGAAGTCTGGAAAGCTCTATGGAAGATGAAACTACCTCACAGGGTCAAGTTATTCATATGGAAGTGCCTTAAAGATTCTGTCCCAACCAGAGAAAGGCTATCTCAGTTCAACCATACTATAGAAAATCATTGCAGTATTTGTGGGTAGGAGAATGAGTCTTTATTTCACTTGCTTCTATCCTGCAATCATGCAAAAGCAGTATGGAGACATTCATTTTAGCATCAACATTGATCGAGTCATAGAGAACTGCAATAATGTTAGAGAATGGATCATCTTTTGGTTCTTAAATGTACACAATACAGGCGGAAAAGAATTGGAAGTTTGGAGGAAAACACTTTGATAACCTGCTGGATAATCTGTAAAGAAAGATGTGACTGCGTCTTTCAGGATAAAACTCTCACCCTGCTAATATTGTATCTAGAATTAATTATCAGTTTGTCAGTTTTAGTACCACGCCACATAGTCAGATTATAAGTAAGAATGACCTTTAAGATCACACATCTATATCCAACTGCTTGCATTCTGATATTACAATGTTCACAGTCTATGTAGATGTTTTTTTTTTTACTATCACACTAATAATTGTAGCACTGGAATGGTGTTGTTCTCTGATGCAGGTGAGCTCACAGGATTCAAAGGTTCCTATGAAGCTAGAGTGACAGACCCGGAAGTTGGAGAGTGCATGGCCATTATGGAAGCTTTGTGCTGGATCAAAACTTCAGGAATCAATAACATCAAGCTGATAGCTGATGCAGAGAATGTAGTTAACTCTACCATGTATGATAATTCTTCTGTCAGATGGGAGAATAGAAAGATAGTTAGAGATATTAAAGTTCTTTCGAATTCTTTTAGTTGTTGGATCATTAAACATGTCAAGAGAGATAGGAATAATTTGGCTGATGCTATTGCCAAGAGATTGAGAAGGGTGAAATCTCCTATTGCGGAACTTGAAAATGCTACCAATTGTTTGAAAACCTTTTTAGGCAGGCATATTGGAGTCCAAATTTGTGCACCCCCTCAAAACCGGGATGCACATTCCGTACTTTCCTATTGGATGATATTTAGGCAAAAAACGCTTTGAGTTGTATTTTCTATTTAAAACTAAACTTTCCTTAAAAATATAAATATACATTCTCTGTCTTCCTCTATTCCTCTTCAAGCCGAGAGCCTGAGACTGCTAAGTTCCCCTTCTTCATATTATCCATGACCATTTTGATTATTCTTAATTAAGTAATTATATTTTTTTGTATTTATTTTCTTCATTCTGCTATTCTTTTTATTTATAAGCATGAATCAACCTGCTTCTTCTATACGAATCGCTATTTTAACCTCAGATTTTTCGTTTTTCTTTTTAATATAGGAGGAACAATACTAAGGTTTAATATTTCCAAGAAGAAATAAGGTTATATGTAAGGTCTATTTGAATTTGATATTGGGTAATGTTTCAATTGGGTGTGGAATTTAAATTAGTGGAGAAAAAGTGTTAATCGATTAACTATCTAGTGATATAAAGAAAGGTAAAGGTGATTGATATATTCCATGATTCTGATTGAGTTTAAATTTGCAATTTGCTAATTAATAAGTTTTAGCTTCACATGTTCAGGATGATTAAATTGATGGACCAAAAAACATATCGGAGTTACAATTAGGAATTTCAAAGTTCAAGGAGTCGAGGACTAGGGGGTTACGGTCGTGTTTTCTTTTTGATCAGAACACAAAATCATGTTACTCAAACACAATTTACATGAAGTTGATCGTCTGGACACTGGAGTGAAGTTTAAGCAATCTTGATTTTTACCAAATAAGAGAAAGAGCGGAGAGAGAAGAGGAGAGCAGAGAAGAGAAGAGACGACGGAAAGAATTGATAGATGGTTTTATATAAAAAATCTAGCTTTGTGCCTAAAATCCCTCCAATAATGAGGTACGGAACGTGCCCCTCGATTTTAGAGGGGTGCACAAATTTGGACTCAGCATATTGCGCCTGCCAAATTTAATAAATTTCATGCCTTTATAAAAAAAAAAAAAAATTGGACAAAAGTGTGGGAGCTCAGCTTGTTGCTAGACTTTCGACCAATTTCTTACAAAAAGATAGTCTTTCTGAGTTGTAGTTAATTTTCTTTTTAAAAATAAATAAAAAAATAGAATAGAATAGAATTTGGGAGTTGACGTCATCAAATCTCAAAACCGTTGAGTGAAACAAATGAGTGGCTGTGATTTTTCGTCAAATGTAAAAGAAAAGTGTATATATATATATATAAGACATCATGGGTCTGTTTGGATCACAGTAAAAAGGCGAGAATTCAAATGAAACCAAAAACCCTAATCTGAAAAAGAGGTGGAGAATGTCGATTTCAAAATTCGTAGTTAATTATCACAAAAAAGATGATAAAGATCATGGTTAAGGCAATAATTTAAGGAAGAAGATGAAGAATCAGAAGAATCGAAGAAAAAGTTGAAGGAAGGAGCAATGTAAAGAAGAAGAAGATGAAGACCGAAGAAAAAGATGATAAAGATGATGGTTATAATTTAAGGAAGAAGATGAAGAATCAGAAGATCGAGGAAAAAGTTGAAGCAAGGAGCAATCTAAAGAAGAAGACGAAGATCGAAAAAAAAGAAGAAAAATATGAAGTTGAAATGATCCAAATATCTCTTCCAATTGAATTGATTCTAGAGTTCCTATCAAGACTACCAGTTAAATCTCTGACGAGATTAAGCTGCGCAAGCAAGTACCTGTACAATTACATCAATCAAAACCCACAATTTACTAAATCTCACTTTATTAATTATTCCCCAAAAAATCCCACCCTTGTGTTTTACACTAATGGTACTGGAAAACAACAATGTCTGTTCAAAAGCTTGTTTCATACCAGAGATATTGACGAAAACGATAACCGCGATGTCCAATTGTGTCAAAAAACTATACAGCAAAAGCAAGGGGAATTTGTTGGATATTGCAATGGTTTAATTTGTTTAAGACCACTATTAAGGAACCTGCTTTCGTCATTGATGTTTGGAGCGATACTGCACAAGAAGTTTTGCGGATAAGCCTCCTGTTATACAACACAGCAAAGGAGGAGGTATAGGAGGAGGAGGAATGTATAAGCTCATGTCTTGTGGATTTGGGTTCGATTCAGTTAACAGTGAGTATAAATTGGTAATTATTGTTTTCATGTTTGAAACTAAGTCCCCTAAGTGTTTCGTTTTTACTTTTGGAATCAAATCTTCATGGACA
>JAJJMB010011222.1:4130598-4142221 GCA_023531105.1 Papaver atlanticum | reverse complement strand
CCCCAAAACTGGAATCAATTTGCAGTAAAAAAACACAACGCAAAAAGTAAGTCCAAATTTCGTTTGTTCACGGTGAGAGGTAATACGAAACTAAACAAAAGAATCAGAGTTATACAAAATAGAAAAATAATAAATAAATATGTAAATATGTCGTGATATACTGATATAATCACCGATCTTTGTCTGGAGACTCGATTGATTAACTGAAAATGAAAAATCAACAAAAACCTGGACAAATAATCTACCCAACCAGATGGGCTTTGTCAAGCCTGAAAATAGCGTTGTGCTTACTCTGGTAAGTGGTAACAGCAAATTAGGAATATTCCAGCCTCAATCGTTTTTGAAATTTGATCTAGGATCATCATCACAGTTCCTTTGAGAAATACCAAGGCATTTAATCATTCTAGGCATATGTATCAAGTGTTTTTTACAATATGTGATTCCAGGGCCGTCTCTGCAGTTTCGATGACCTTGTGCGAAAGAGATCGGAACGCCTTTTTATCCAAAAAAAAAAAAAAACCACACATAAATAAAATCCCCTTAATAGCATTGAAACGAAGTAATTTGTGCCGCACAACTTATGAAAAACGTATGGTAAAAAGTATTAGGAAGTTGAGAACTTTCCATCAAAAATGAAAACTAACACATAACTACGTAGGACTAAATTACGTTGATTAAAAGAATGAAACAAAAATAAAATTTGAGTACTAAACTACATCCAAAAATAGACCGAAGCTATAGCCATGTATCGGCAAAATATCCAAAATGGCTTTTTTTTTTAGTTCGATTTCAACCCAAAAAAAAAATAGTGAATTAGTTGGCCCCAAAACTGAATACTGCATAAATACGCCTTCACAAATGGTACGCCTTGTGCTAGAGGACACCTTGCCCCCTCCAGAACCGGCGCTGTGTGATTCACCACAACTAAATAAAATCGAAGAAGGAAAACAAAAACGGTGTGTGAGCAACCTTTATTTTTTTGCCCAGGAGAAAATCTACATCCTAATCCTCTTCCTTATAGGTTTGATAAGGTCTGGGTACGATTTTACTATTTTTAAGATACTAATGGGTGCTTTTTTTTTTTTTTTGACACGATCAGCGTGGAAAATAAGCGCGTAACCTATAAGTTGGGAGCCCAACCCCCGGCCAACTGGGCTAATGCCAGTTGGCTTAATGGGTGCCATTTTACTGGAAATGCTTTATCTTCTACCCTATCAGTATATTTTAGCACTTACACTGTAGTACTGTACTCGCTTCAGGTATTTGTTGCCTTTTGAGCTTTGACTTTTGACCCTCCGTTATCTAGGTCACGAATTGGCTGCCCCAGTACAGTGGTTCATACAGGATGGGGAGGTCTGAAGTTCGACCCTCTTTGGAGGGTTAGTTAATAGTAACAATAGTGTAGTGGGGTAGGCAGGTAAGGCCAGGTACTCGTGGGGCCGGCACGACTTGATGAGTTAAGATAGCGGCCTGGACCCTGCTTGCGCAGTATCAAAAGAAGAAGAAAAAGAGTCGGCATGGCCAGTTATTCACTTTCATGGAATTCTCCTTACCAGATCATATCAACATTGTTGTACATGACATCATATCCAAGCAGGGTCTGCGCAACGTAAATTCGAAGAAATCCTGTCAAATCAAACAATTTCACAAATATAAGCGAAATAGTAGACCAATATATCCGCATGACAAACAGTATAATAAGCATACAACAGTTTCAAAATACAAATTTACAGGGCCTGCAGATACAACACACATTTCTAGGGACCAAGAACTCAGCATTTTTAAATCTAGACTAGAGCAAAGAGACCCCAAAATATTCCAAAACCACACCCATGAGATGGAACTAAGACTGAACTGAATCAATTCCGTTTCCAATTATCATAGAGCAGATGCCTACGACTAAAATGAAGACATAGCAGACACCCAACCTCAGGGACACTCTGAAAGACAAAAATCTAAGCTTATGTGAGTTTCTCATGTTGCAAACTGCAGATGGATCTGAGATTAACGAGACAATACCGATGGTTGTTTGGGTCACCTAAACAGCTAAACTTGGTCTCTGCTACTCCACAACAAGTGATAACATTATACATTCACTATTCTTTACACTTAGATGCCAAACCTCTTGTCAAAAGACCCCTGCGCATTAGTATATGATTCATCCATGGATAACACCAAAATCAGGATACAACCAAAGGGAAAATATTAAGATAAAATCACTCCAATGCTTGACGTATACCAACTGGGATTTTCCAACCTAAGTGAAAAAGTTTCCACCAATCTCAAAACCTCCAAGAAGCAGATACCTCAACTCAATAAAAAATTCAAACTAATTGGTTTTGATAATCTACCTGAAGCATTTGATATGATACAGAAATAGCACCTTCAGTCACATTAAAACGCCAAACACAAAATAGTTGAAAAGTTCTGTGTTATGGCCGGCCTTATACCGCCACTAGGGCATTTAGTCAAATAACAGCTGAAACATTTTTGGCATGTAAGGATACGCTGATGGAGTTTGGCAAGAAAATGTACAGAAATAGGCTGTCAAGAATCAGAAAGAAGTGACAGAATGGAGAGATAATAGTAGAGCAAAGAACATCAAACAAACTTACATAAGCATGCTGTATAGCACAAATTCTAGGCCTATTACGTTGTGGTAGATAGAAAGTTGAACGAAGAAATTAGAATGAAGATTCACAGCAACAAATAGTTCTAAATAAATTGATGCGAGTTTACAGCTTTTCTTAAATCTTTACCTTCAAGATGTTTCCCAGAGTTGACAATTTTCACTGTATACTCAGTTTTTCCCTTTTCACCACCACATGTGTGTTCAATCTTCTTTAGAGTCTCACGGCCTTGGACAAGCTTACCAAATACGACGTGCTGATGCTTCCTGTTTAACAACAAGCAAATAAATAAGTAAAAAGAATAGAGCCTTTCCTTCTCTGAAAAGGCTTCAATTCCAAAATTACAAGAGATGACCAGGCAAACAATCGAGCAAGCATCTTGAAATTTACCAGAATAATTTAAAGCAGGGAAAGGTCACATCACATATGATTAGCTAGAAGCACTTGGGACAGAAGGACAAGTTTCAAGCATTTTTTATCAAAGGAGCTGAGAAATAAACCAGTCAGTCTTTCGGACATAGTGCTTCCTGATGCCCACTAAAACAAGGCCGTGCAGTAAAGGAAATCTATCTGTTCTAGTTAACAGTCTCAAGCAGCCTAGAACTTCCTGAAACCATGTAGCAGCAGAAGCTCAGACTGTCTCCAAAAATGTGCAAATAGCCAAATAAAAATATTTGGACATAGTGTCTTAACAGGAAGAAACCAAATAATTTACATGAACAAGTTTTTATCAAAAACTCCATCAAATTTCTATCTCTCTTACTACCACTTCCTGCAGATTAGAGAGAACGGTATCTGTTTTCACATAAAAGATTTCAGCAACATATAAATAAACGCTTCATACTAAAATGACTAGCTAGCAGGAAAAATGAAAAAACACAATCAATCACCAAATAAACACGTTCGAGGTTTCAAACAAGGAAGGTGAGGGCAATTAACCAAGGAAATACATAATGATAATGTCAAGCATTTCCTTAAACGGATACTAGTTTACTCTTTTTCGAAAGCATGTGGATGAAACGGGAAAGAAAGAAAAACAGCTGATTATGAAGGTTACGCGTTTCAAATACATCATGTAAATACAACATATATGTATCCCCAGCAAAATGGGTTACATTGTGCAGATACTATTAAACAGGAACCCTCATTGCATAAATAAATGGGATTGCGAACGAGTTTTTACTTTTTATGCAATAAGACTCATTAGTATGATTTAACCAACTGATAAAGGGGCACCTTCAGTTTCAATCTCAGAGATGTCACCAATTAGTTTTCTTAAACTAGTCACACACAAAAAACAAAACACGTGGATTATATCTGAAACTCGTAATCAGATTAAAAGGACTGGTGCTATCATTCGGTCTAGGACCTAAAATGATTTGTATTTGGGAATCCCATGTAGTATCTACCTAACATGACTTACGTAAGTAAACAGATCAGACAAGCATGCAGAACGAAGAATGAAAGTTGCATGCAGATCAAATACTGAATGTCCATGAAGCCGAAGAGACATGAATTACCTGTATAAAGTGTTCGCGAAATTACAGCGTCATGGAAAACCTGTAAAAAGTCATTAAATACAAAAGTTAGTTAACACCATCAAAAGTTAGAAAATGAAACAGACCTCGAACACCATCCTCTCAGCAGGATCTCCATCAACAGATACATATGAAAATAAAATAAAATAAGGACTCTTCCTTCTCAACACCATCATCTTAATTCAAAAGACAGGTAACAACCAACAACCCTTATATTAGACAATAAGAACACTTTATCAACCAATATTCTTTACAATCCAATACAGTAGTAATAACAAAGAGCAGAAGAATTCATCGGTAGAAATATGTTTCATAGAAGGAAAAAAGCGAAAGTCCTGAAACCTACAAAAATGTTACAGTTATATTTTCAGTTTATAGTAAAAAAAAGAAACATAAGAATGACTGAACAAGGAACAATTAGTTCATTCTGACTTGTCATAAAACTATCTCCTGATGTGATATTCAATTCAAGCTGATTAGTAGCTTCATTACACTTCCTAGTGCTCTTGTAAATAGCTTTCTCGGCTAAGTTGTGCTGTTTCTTGGCTCCTGGGGTGCCATTGCTGATGTTGCTGTTGGTGGTGTTGCTCCTGCTTCCGACGGTTCAACAAGTTCATCCGCTTGATTGCCTTGATCCAACAGTCCAGTAAGAAAACCATCGTGGGGGAAGTCAACTTTCTGAAAAGCCGCCTTAAAGTCACAATTCAAAGAAGTATTACTCCTTTCAGGAGTGTCAATATCAAGAAACTTGTAGGCATCTGGAATGCAATCAGCCATCTTCAAAAGCTCGCCATCACTACATTTAGCAACTCGCTTAATAGGACTACCCTTCTGAGGAATACCCTTCCGGCGGCGTTCGGGAGAAGAAGAAGAATCATCCTCAGGAGATTCGAGAGAAGGAGAAGAATCATCCTCAGGAGATGATGGAGGAGGAGATGAAGAAGCTGTTCTGATGTTGTTCTTCACAGCTAGCAATAGTTGAACCAAGAGATCGGACCAACTTTCTTGATAGATGACAGTAGCGTTTGATAGCTTTTCACGAAGACTCCCAAGTAGAAGAACAACGTTACGACGGTTTTCTAGAACTGGTTCATTACAGCGACGTTTGGGATCCCGTGATGATGCTTGTCGATTTGTCAACCTGTGGAACTTGTATAGATTCTCGTCAAGCTTTTGTGGTTGCTTGAAACGGCTAAGATACTTGATCAATGTTTCAATCAAATTGTATAGGCAAGGTAAGAGAACCTCTTCACTTTTCGTGGCATGCTCCAAATCTTCATCAGTAAACTGTTTAGGACCCGCAACTTGTATATGGTTTGAATACAACGGAATCAGCTGCTCTAAAATAGGTAGTACAATATGCGATGACTGCAGCATACCCACAATTAGCTTCTTCCCATCTTGATCGATCTCTTTATTAGTCATTGGTTGAGAAACCAATAAGTCCATTCTAATCAGCACGATGGAGTCAACCATTACATCTAATAGTTTCTGCTCATACAGTGACGAATCAGTTTCTTGATTAAGAGCGTCATCCAAGTACTGGCGGATTCTCTTAAGACGAGTTTGTAAAGTCTCACGCCTTTTCGTAGCGTATAGTATCATCATACTATTTAGATGTAGATCATCCTTCTCTAAGTCTGATCTAAGTCTATTTGCCATTTCCGCATTTACTAGATGTATGTAAGATAATAATGCTTCGGTCAATTGCCGTTCTAGTTTGGCAAACTCAATGGTAAAAACCTCATCCAGTTGAATCTTATCTGTAACAACTTCCAAACATTCAATCACTGAATCTAACGATTTAGTTAAATCCCCAGTTATTAACTTCCACAACTTCTGATTCACCTCTTTATCGATATCTTCTTTATCACCCATCTGTTAGAGAAAACACATATACTCCAATTATTTCCTAATTAAAGATTCATGTTTCCGAACTAATTATCTCCAATTACTATTCAGAACTAATTATCTCCTATTACTGTGATTTCCATGTATCATTAAAAGAAAGAATCAAGCCCTAATTTAAGTAAAAATACTGATTGATGTTTCCATGGAATTAAGCCCTAAATTTTCCTACCGAAAAACCTAAAACCATTACCATATATCAAAACATATTCCCAATTCAGAAATAAATACAACACTAATTTAAGAATAAATAAATTTAGAATTTAGATCCCCAATTTGGGTTCTCCTTAAGAACCCTAATAAAAGACAGAAAGATTTAATTTTAAAGGGTTTCTAAATCTTCCCTAATTTATCAAAAAAGAAAGAAACAAAAACCAAATTTTCTCAAATCCCCAATTATCAGAAAAAAAGAAACAAAGAAAAACCTACAATTTCACAATTTTATTACCTCAATTAAATTCGGTGCTACCCACAATTCCTATTCCTTCGGCTTCGAGTTGAAGAAATATGATCCAATATTGTCCTAATCTGAAAAGCGATTGCACTAATTTTGAAATCCCAACAAAGTTTTGAGAGATCTAATCTTCTAACTTGAGAGAGAAAGAAAGAAAAAGAGATTTTCTGTTCTAATTTTGATTGAGAGATATCGATTTGATATCTTAGAGACAAATCAAATCCTAGGGTTTACTGTCTAGTTCTTCGTGGAGAAAAACGACCGTTATGTGTTTGAATCACTTACTTATAATTACTCTGTTCAACCAACTTACTATTTTACCCCCGACTTGTTTCCTTAACAAAAAGCATTCGGGAAACTCTAATAATTACTGCATCTGTTAATTACTTTAGGTGATTATTAGTATAGTATTATTATTGAAAACGGAGAGAGCTGACTTAGGTATAATCAGGCTGGCCATTAGTTAACATAGCATAAATTTGACGATAAACATTTTTGTTTTGTTTTGTTTTGATATGGCATAGTCAGGTTCATTCCCTGAACAAATCCAGCAAGCTGGACTAGTTCTAATGTCTAGGACAAATTATTAACTAACAAAGAAAAAGAAAAAGAAAAAAATGGGCGATCTGGGTGATAGGACAAGTGTAATTAAGAATCAAAATGAAAATAATAATAAATGACACTGCTAATCCAACCACCACCTCATCACATGACCCAATCTCAGCTCTATTCATAGAGAAAATTTGTGGAAATAGAATCCAATCTTCCCTAGTGGGAATCAATCCCTCATCCGTCCGCACTATGGACGAAAGTGGATGCATTTACCAATGTACTAAACAATAAAGAGATCAACAATAAACAAACACATCTGACAATGTTCATTGTTGTATACTCTCTAATGGGAAACTCCTTTCGAAATCTCAAAAGGTTCAGGGCGAAGGGTTCACTACTACGGTGATTATTATTGTGGGAATGTTATGAATACCCTCAATTTTTGTTGACCTTGCACAAATATTTCCGAAGGGTAAAAAATAACCTTTTTTTGGAGTCAACTTGAGAAAGTTGTTTACTTTTTTTTGGAAGCAATTAAATTAAATTTTTTGAAGTCAACTTGAGAAAGTTGCTTTCAAAAGTGGAAGCAACTTATATAAAGTTGCGTCCAATTCTGGAAGCAACTAATTTTAGAAGCAACTTGTGCTATTGCTTCCACTTTTAGAAGGTAGGGTATTTTAAAAAATTGAATAAGGATACATTTCAAGAGATAGATTTTGAGGAATATTTAAATAAGTTACCCATCCCGACAAACTGAAAAACTGGTACCCAATATGTATCCCATTAATTAAGTTCACGGATTGAAGATAAACGTACTCGGACCACGCACTTAAATCTTCCATTGGGATAAACCACCGCCTCTCAGTCATCTGCAACTGATTTTACCGTAGAGGCCAAAAATAAACAAGCACATATAATGTTCGTTCGTAGTTCGCATCATATCTAATACTCAAGAATGACACCTCTAACTTATCAATCCCCGCTATTAGTTAAGATGATACATATCTAAAATCCATAATATAAGATTGTCAATAGAAAATGGTAAGTTTTGTGTTACTTTGCTTTTTCGTGTTTTTGGAATGGCTAAAACATCCTTAATTAATTAAAATTTTCTATTAACTATGGAAAAAGATTTACCAATTTTTATACAACCCATATGGTTACTGTTACTTTTGTTTCAATTGCAGTTAATTTTTTCCGTTTCTTTTCTTATATTATGGTTGTTGTATTCCTTTTCCTTGATGATAAAGGTAAGTGACCCATTAATATCAATTATAAATGATCAGCAGAAAATTATCTTATCAGATTCGAAGCTTCAAGGTTAGCTCAATATCACAACCAGGAAAGGATTAGTAAATTTGAATGCTTATAAATAAGACTCAAAGTTAAGAAAATGAATATGAATGTGAAATGTCTAGGCATCTTTTAGTTAATAAGAAGCAACAACTTCTAGGATAACCGTTGATTTTTGGAAGTGTACCTTATATTGACCAGCCCATAGGTAGGGCATCCCGTACACATCAAATGCATGTAATCAAGACTACCTAACATTCATGTAAATGCCTTATTCCGGTCCCCGTCTTTAATGTTCCTCTAACATATTCCACGGTTGGTTTTCATAAATATGTTGGACCACAATGATAATTCATTGTTTCGTAAAAGAATTACAGATATTTATATGAAGTTGTTTTGCACATACGAAGATACAAATCTTTAGAATTCGTTGGACGCACGTAACCTAGAATCATTCGGGGCGAAGTAACCTTTTGTTCAGGACGATAACCCCTTGTATTTAGTGTATGAAACTGATATTTAAAGTAAGGTTGTACCTTACGAAGCTCATTACAGATCTTTATCACCAAGTGTCGCGGGATGCAGATCGATGTTTGGAATCTTGGTCAGAGAACACACAATCGAGAATAAAACGATCATGCATCAACTTCTCGTGGAACTTATCCCTTTGTACGTACGTATATCTTCTTGTGAATATTTTTTTTCCCTGGAACTCCAAATATCTACCTTGAATGAACCAATATCATAATGTTAATTATTTCTCTATCTTCATCTGAGTCACGTCGAGCTGTTGCAAAATCCGAACATACATTTTTAGTGTGATCTAAATCAAATTCATATGAACATGCATCATTAATTACTAATTAAATTATTTCCTAACTAAAGATTCATGTTTCGAAAGTAAGAACTAATTATGTCATATGCTTTCTATGTACCATTAAAATAAAGAAAGCCATAATTTAACTAAAAATATTTTCTTTATGAAGAAAAAATTGATTACATACCTTAGACCGAATCAAACCCTAATTTCTGCTTCCAAAAATCTTTGAAAAAAGATGATTTCCCCGAATCAAAACATAAGGAAAAAAACCCAAATGTAGAAAAATATACAAAAAGAAACCCTAGGTAAATTTTTACAGAATGAAAACCAAATTCAACATGATATTGGACATCTATTTTTTGTTTTTCCCTGGATTTAATATCAAAAATAAAATTGTGTTTCTTTTTAAAACCAAAAGTTATCCGTGGATTCTATTTGTAAAACATTTTATAAATTCAATCCAAACAAGAAAAAAACATTCATTTTTTTTCTTCTTTTTAAAAAAATAAATAAAAAAGTACCAAATGATACACAAATCAGTAGATTATCTCTACCTAAACAAGTACTAAAAAGGGAAAACATTAGGTATGGATAATAATAATTGCAATAACATTGAGTTCTGGAAGTGTGATGACGATATTAGATATGGTCAATGTTTCATACGTATTACTTGAATCATAAGAAGTAGCGAAATTTGCGATTTTGAAATTAAGTTATCAAGATTGGTTACAAACTTTTTGATACAACTGCTTCTTACCATTTTGAAATATTTTTGGTAGAGCTACAATTGAATCACTTCAACTTCGTTTAATAGAATCCCGAGACGAACTATTTATCAATTCTAAGCTCTGGCCCTGTGATGCTCACCCAGACTGTATCGTCCATGCCCTTCAAAACTCCCTTAGGTATCATATCCTACTTGCGTATTACCGTAAGAATAAGACTGACAATGGCAACACATACATGACAATACGAGTCTTTCATGTACATTGTCGCAGGGTCGGATTGGGCTTCCCGGCTTTTCATGCAGAATCAGAAGCTTTACTAAAAGCTTCTTCTTGGCTCATTGAAAATATTTTATCAAGTGTTACCTTAGTAACTGATTGCAAAATGTTGGCAGAGATAATCAACAAGGAATGCAAGGTACCCCTTTGGAGTGCAGAAAATACCATACAAACGACTCAAACAACTTTGGAAAATCTCCCTCGAGCTCAGGTTCAATATATAAATACGAAATACAACTCTGCGGCGGATTACATCGCTAAAGAAGTTCGTCTAAGGCATCTTCGGCACATGTCAACACAACTTCAGCTAAGAACTTCTAAATCTAGTGTGATGTCCGATATATTTGATAAAAATGGACTTGTAACTATATTTCCTAATTATATATATATATATATTCCTCTTGTTATCAAAAAATAAATATAAAAAAATCAACAAACCGACCGTAAAAAGTAGAAACGAATAGAATTTGGGAGTTGACGTCATCAAATCTCAAAACCGTGAAGCAAATGAGTGGCTGTGATTTTTCGTCAAAGTAAAAGAAAAGTATATATATATAAAAGACATCATGGGTCTGTTCGAATCTCAGTAAAAGGTCGAGAATACAAATGAAACCAAAAACCCTAATCTGAAAAAGAGGTGGAGAATGTCGATTTCAAAATTCGTAGTTAATTATGACAAAAAAGATGATAAAGATCATGGTTATGGCTATAATTTAAGAAAGAAGATGAAGAATCAGAAGATCGAGGAAAAAGTTGAAGCAAGGAGCAATCTAAAGAAGAAGACGAAGACCGAAAAAAAAGAAGCAAAAGATGAAGTTGAAATGATCCAAATATCTCTTCCAATTGAACTGATTCTAGAGTTTCTATCAAGATTACCAGTTAAATCTCTGACGAGATTAAGCTGCGCAAGTAAGTACCTGTACAATTACATCAATCAAAACCCACAATTTATTAAATCTCACTTTATTAATTATTCCCAAAAGAATCCCACCCTTGTGTTTTACACTAATTATAATACTGGGAAACAACAATGTCTGTTCAAAAGCTTGTTTCATACCAGAGATATTGACGAAAACGATAACCACGATGTCCAATTGTGTCAAAAAACTATACAGCAAAAGCAAGGGGAATTTGTTGGATATTGCAATGGTTTAAGTTGTTTTAGAAACACTATTACGGAACTTGCTTTCTTCATTGATGTTTGGAACGATACTACACAAGAAGTTTTGCGGATAATCCCTCCTGTTATACAACACAGCAAAGGAGGAGGTATAGGAGGAGGAGGAATTTATAAGCTCATGTCTTGTGGATTTGGGTTCGACTCCATTAACAATGAGTATAAATTGGTAATTATTGTTTTCATGTTTGAAACTAAGACCCCTAAGTGTTTCGTTTTTACTTTTGGAATCAAATCTTCATGGACA
>JAJJMB010011222.1:4074998-4130198 GCA_023531105.1 Papaver atlanticum | reverse complement strand
CCCCTAAGTGTTTCGTTTTTACTTTTGGAATCAAATCTTCATGGACAGAAGTTAGGTCTCCTAATTCCGGATTACTACGAACATGTGCTTCAGCCGTATTCACTTCTTATGGAGCCGCAGGAGCAGGAGCTTTGTTTTGGTGGACCACTGATCCGCAGGTAATTCTCTTGTTTGACCTCCATGAAGACAAGTTGCAATACATCCGAATCCCACTTAAACGCAACACACATACTCGGTGGTTTGAGTATGAAGGATTCTTAGTTGTTGCCACTCTTGAAAAGAAATCACCAACCACGCTTACTTTGGGAAAGGTTCACTTGAAAATATTGAAGGCTTACAAAGATGACCAAGTTTGGGCCGAGGAGACCATTGATCTTTCGGCTTATTCAATTCCTTTCAGTAACAATTTTCGGTTCGTCAGCTTCTCCGACCAGATATTACTGTACTGGGTGGATGCCAAAAAATTTCATTTCTTCAATCTGCAAAGGAGATGTCGCAAGGTGGTTAGGAACCTAGATTCATGCATCTCTGAGAAGGTATTACCCACAGTTGTTAGACCCAATGACTACTGGCTGAATTGTGAGGTTGAAAACATCTGCGCTCTGAAAACCTTGTTGGCTGTACGAGCTCAAATATCTGATCGTGCTGCTTTAAATCCGATGATGATGAAAAGCTTGGAGAATATGTGGACTCTGCAACAACCAAAGACAGTTGGAGGATTTTTCACTTCATATTACAAATCAAAAACCAACAGTCACTACTTCTTCGATGATTAGGAGGTTTTACCCGTAGGTGCATTATATTTGTTTGGTTTACTGTTTCATTAAATTTTGGTTTAATTATCGATGGCAAAACTTCGTTTATCTGCTGGACCTATTGAGATTCTGTAGCTCCTATGTTTATATACAATGTTTCTCTTTATAATGGAATGGAAAATCAATGACCAAATGAACATCTTTTGCCCATATACTGGAGTTTTGAAAGCCGTGGTATGTATCTTATATCAGTTCGCACCTCTTCTTTTTCATCTTACTCTCTTATCCCCAATTTTGTTTGGTCGAGTTGTTAGATTATTATGGTTTATTTTTCAAAATTATTCAGAAAATTGACAGTGCAGGAAGATTGCCTATTAAATATTCAGAAAATAAATGAACAGTGGATGAACAGCTGTGAAGAGAAATTCAACCCTTTTGTTCGTTATCCTGAAGACATGGTCGTTCTAAAATCCAGATAGCTCTGTGTCTTTTATCTATTTCTGCATTCATCTTATCTTCCTGACTTGCATATTGTTGTTTCTTTCATATGTTTTCGAATTGGTGGGAGCATCATATCATCATGTTTGGCTAAACTTGTTGAAGCTATTGCATCAAGTTTCAGCGTTGCTTTATGTTATCTTACTAGAATAACTCTCTTTTCTGAAAGCTTGATGTATAGGATGCTGAACCAGACATGTTTTTGTGATTGAGTATAAATACATTCATTCATATAATTGCCTTTCCACGTGGACCAGTACCCTGTATTTAAGCCTTATAGACATTATTCTGGACATCTGAATTCATGATGATCAGGTTGAGTTACACATTTGTAACTTCAACATGACATGGATTGGTGTGATACTGAGTACTGTCTGATTACATTGGAAACGGTTTATCATGATTTTATATGACAAGCTAAACTTTTATTATTAGAAATTCAGTACTCATATGATGTTATGTTTTCGCCAGTGTTTCTTTTTCTTGGATCATGCATTTATCATATGTTGGCATCACTAATGCTTTGAAAATATTTCCCGCTTCACTGCGGGAAAAGATCATTGCAGCCGGTAAGGATGTCCAAGAAAAGAAGGAAATCTATACTCCATACAACATTCTTCCATTGAATGCTGTTGGGGCATCGCAGTACTACCACTTTGCTTCAGTTGTGCATGCTAATGTCTGTTTGGGGTGTCGGGGAAAAAATGGATGTGGCTGCTGAATGGAGCAGTAGCATTTTAAGTCTTTGATTCACAGCTTACTTTATACCATTTGACCAGGTTAAAGCTTCCGTGGCTGCTCTCTGGAACATCATGACTTGGTTGGCCTTCTTCGGTTGAGCAGCAAAGACAAAAGGGAGGAGACTTGGACATACTAGATTGGCTTAGGGAACTATTCGGCTTTTAGGTCAGATCTAACTAAGGAATGATTATATACAATAGTTTAGCGGCTAGTCATTGTTGGGAGCATTATCTTTTTTATCCACGATGGTCTTTGCAGAAGACATTGTCAGGAATCTTTGAGTCTAATGCTTGCAAATAGTCATATACGACTCCTACCCAAGCCTGAGCCCCTTAACAAGGTATATGAATGAATCTTTTCCTACTCACGTGGTTAGCTTTGCAATGGTGATTTAGCTTGATTATGTTAGCATAATGCTTTGAATTTGGTCTAAATATCCAGATAAACTTTGTTATTCCACAAGTATGGTTGGTAATGTATCTTACCCGCATTTCTGTATTACATGGTTGTAAGTCTTGTGATTATGCACAAGAAACACTCAAGAGTTCGGTGGTGTCAGTACTTTGACAGGCTTCGAGAGCCATCCTCTGCATCTCAATTGTGATACGATGTTTATTTAAAGTACTGATATCTGATACCAAAGTTGCAGGGCTAGTTTGACATAATCCTTAATATGCCTTGTTTGAACCTGTTACCCATCTTCGCTCAATTAATAATAAAATAAATTGAAAATAATCATCTCAAAATTTGTAACCAATGTAGGACAAAAAGATCATTTAAGTGGAGCAGTTCTCCTGTTGGCTAACATGTGTCACAATTGCATATAAAGGTAATACGCTGTAACAGTAGTGTATAATCTTCTGGTGTTGATTTAAACTAGCGACTATTGGTCTGTTCTGAACTCGTGAAAGTTATGGTTACTGTCTGGCATTATATCTTGCTCATGTGGTATCTTACTGTCTGGCACTATATCTTGCTCACAATTGTTTTTGTATCTTACTTTCCAACACTTACTTTGCAGCGGTGGTGGAAGTAGTGCTGAACTATCACAATCTGAGTGCTCGAAACGGGCAAGGTGTGATTTGCAGAAGCCTTATTTTAACAACGGCAGCCAAGAAAAATCTGATTCATATGAAAAGAAGGATTGGGTAGTAGTAAATGGTGCAAAGTCAACCTCAAAACCAAACTGGCATAGGCAGCCAAACTCGAAGCGTGCCACTCGTGCCTAATCCTGTGCTTACTCATTCACAATCAGTGGCATAACTGGCATAGGCAGTTATGCCAGAATAACTTCTTCTCATAGGCAGCAAAGCTGTGTGCTGGAACTTTCTTTTTAAGCACTAATATTGATATTGAACGTAAAACCGGGAGGTAAAACAAAACTTGGTGCATCATTTCTGATCAGATACACAATCATGTAGGAAAATCTCTCGAGAGCCTTGTCAGTTGCCGATATGACTTATAATGATGTATAGGTGCCTGTGTTTGTTGGCAATTCATCAATCTGTGTTTGCGACAACCCCATATTCTCAAATTGTGTTTACTATTGCTGGTGTCCACTTTTTGATACTAATCCCTGTGGAGGACGATGTTTGACCATTAATTCACTCCCAATTTTCTCACGTTAGCTCCTAGCGTACACTGGTACACTCAGTTGCAACTGCTCGACCGACCCGGCCCCAAAGCCTTTGGCTCGCATAAAATCCAATAACCCGCGAAAGTTCCCGCTTATCTCTTATTTTTTCATCTTTTCCCCCGTCTCTCTCCACTGTACTCTCTCCCTCCTCCCTCCCTCAATTTTTTTCAGGTGGTGAAGAAAATTAGCAGGTATTCTTCTTTCTTTCTTTCTGTCCTCATCATCTGTTTTTGTTCAACTCTGTTTTCCTCTAACCTAGAACTGATTTATCAGTTCGATTTATATAGAATTTATAAATAATTTTCATCTTGATAGACACATAAACCTAATTCCAATCTAAGCATTCGTTAATCCCCAATTCTTTTGAGAAATATCATACTTGAATTCCAAAAAAAGATGACCTAATTATTCATCTTTAACTTAGGATTTGTATGTTAAACTAAAACATCGAGTGGATTGATTAAATGGATAGGCGTTTGTTGTTCATTTTCTTGTCTATTTATGTTTCTTTCACTAATACTCCAATTTGATTTTAGGGCATAAGTAGGGATTTTAGCATTAATCTATAAATTAGGAATTATATGCATCAAAATAAATGGATCTATAGCTGAGAGTTGAATTAAAACTTCAAAAATCCGGAAATAAATTGGGAATCCATCATTTGAATCTGACACACACTCAAATATCTACGAGGAAAAAAAAACAAAGTCATGTAAAAGCAAAACAAAAGGACGTGGGTGCAGATTTTTCTTGTTTGTTTCCAGTACCTTGTCAGCAGCTTCATCCTGTAGTAGCCATGTCCTAACTCCTATACGCGGATAAATCAAAGTCCTCCAAATCTTTAATAGTAAATCAATTTCTCATTTATTGTTTGTGTCATAAAACCCTTCCTTTTCTCTCTAAATAGCTTTCATCAGTTTCATACCTTCATTTTCATCTCTCAATTTTCAGAGATAAGGAGAATCAAGCATTTGCATTTGAGATAATTGCTAGTCTTATTGTCCCTGATTTAATCCCATCTGTAGCTGAAGATATTGAACAACTCCACAAAGCTTTCTCTGGTAATCATCACTCTACCCATAACTAATGGTTTCAATTGACTTATTCCTATGAAGGAAAACAAAAGACACATAGATCATGTTTATGGAGTCTACTATAATTAGTCCAAATTAGCATTGTGAAAGATTAATGCTAAAATCCCTAATTTATAGATTAATGCTAATTTGTTGTTTATGACTTGTTGTTCAATTTCTTGTCTATTTTGACCCATTTTGTCTCAAATTGTGGTATATTGTGCTTCCAATTTGATTTTAGAGTTTGGTTCAGTAAAATGCAGACTAAATGTTTGCTTTAATTTTTATCTCAGAGACAAATAGTACTTCATTTGTTAATTTGAGTAAAGTGCTGAAGTTCTAAAAGTAAAAACTCTTTTCGCAGGCTAATTTGGATATGCAGAGAGCTTAAGACTAGAACTTTATCAAAATTTGTATCTGGCTAAGCAGCTTAGAAACCAGAAAGTAGTCTGTTGAGAGCACCCAGCTTCAATGCAACCCAAAATCAGTTCTTTCTTTAAGCGCTCCGTAGACAAAAGCTTTGACCCATCTAAACTTTCCGCTCCTGCTGAAGGTACCACGCACTTTGATATTCAAGAGCCAGAGATTCGAATAACATACAAGTATCGAACACCTAAAGAGGAACCAGTCAGGTAAGAAATTCAATCTTGTTACTTTTAAGCAACAAATTTCTGCTGCTCAAGAACCAATAGATATCTCAGTCATGGTTGCTTCATCCCGGAGTAGGCTAATCTCCACATCGGTGCAACAAGTTTTTATTTTCCTCGAATTCTGACACTCAGTGAACAAACTATTGCTTACCCAGCACAGGAATGCTGAAATCACTAGTGCAGACACTATAGAAAGACCTCAAGTTGCCCCTCCCAAACTACTGCCTTCCAGTCCATGCAAAACTTTTAACAAAAAGAGAAGTTACGTGCAGTTTCATTTGGAATTAGGGCAGTCAGATTTCCTTTTACATACCTGCTCTACTTGTGGGTTTAACTATGCTATAGGAGATGAAGGGGATGAGAAGGTTCACAAAGAGTTTCACAAGACCTACACCCATGGAATCCAATTTAAGGTATTTTACTCAAAATCAAGTTGGTATCATTGTTTAATCAGCAGCAATATCTGTATACCCTTTTCTGGCTTTTGTGTCTCACTTTCTCATGTCTTATTTTTAAATCCGTGGACAGGGTTGGCGCAATGAAAGAGTAATTTTAGCAAGTGAGGGTGCTCGTATTATTTTAGTGTTAGACGATGACCCACCAGCTCAAATGAAAAAGGTTCCGCTTCTTTCTCATTGTTATTTCTGTCTACCAGATTTGTTAAAGATGAAAATTGGTCTATTAATTTGAAAGATTTACTGAGGGAGATTGTCTACTGTCAGGTTCAAGAGATTGTAAAGATGGTGGAGGATGAGCTTGGTTTGGGTGAGGGGTGGCTTCTCCACAAACTCTGCAAGGTATAAACCTTGAGTTATTTTCTGGAAAAGCCTCTTGTGTATACATGAGATGTTGTATAAAAAGTCCCAACTCCTTCATGCCATCTTGTTTTCAGGTGTATCTGTTCGTATTGAGCCAGAGAATTGCTGGTTGTCTGGTTGTGGAACCAATAAAAACGGCATACAAAGTAATTTCAAAATCTGTAATCCAGAGAAGCTCCACTTCAAATAAAAATGCAGCTAGACCAAATTCTGCTGTACTGCGTTTTGGAATGTTAACTTTCAGCAGGAAATTGTAAAACATATGCCTTCTGTCGATGAACTTAATGTATCAGAAGACCCAAGTGGAGTCATTCTGTGCGAGAACGATGCTGTTTCAGCCCTCTGTGGAGTTAGAGCTATTTGGGTCTCACCCTTTAATAGAAGGAAACATGTTGGCACCAAATTACTTGATGCTGCAAGGTAAGTACTTTTCTTAATCACCCATCATCGGTATTCCTTATTATTTAAGTACACATCAGTCATCGTCTTCTGATCTTTGAACTCAAACATGGTTTTAGAGGTAAGGGCCTAAAGATTCATGTTTCACAGCTTTATAATGTTCCGTTTTCCTCTGTTATTTATGTAGGAAGAGTTTCTCCAAGGGTTACACTATTGAAGCCTCGCAAGTTGCATTTTCTCAGCCTACTACTGCAGGAAAGGTATTTGCATCGAAATACAGCGGCACAAGCCTGAGCACCATATCTGTGTGGCCGGTTGGGTATGAGTCGTATGACTTCTTCAATATTCTTCTTATCCATTTAAATAGAATTTGACAATGGTGTGAGACTTTTTCAGTGTCCAGGGATAAAATGCTGACTTATTTTTCGTCCAAATTAAGTGTAATTACGAGGGATTATCACAGTTGTAGATTCACTGAAGCGTTTTCTTCTACTCTGGTAACCAAGTATTATATGTAGTATTACACTGGGGGTTCAGAGATTTGAGTTAATACAAAAATCGTTTGCGTGATAGTTAGTGCCATAACTCAACTTTGAGATTAAATGAAACACCCATTTTGTTGATAACAGACGTGAAAGTGTTGCCACTCTCGTTCAGCAGCATGGATTTCAATTTTGTGAAAATGTACAAAAACAAAACCAACTTATTAGTGCCTAGGTATTACGTTAACCCCCCAAACTGTAATCAATCTGCAGTCAAAAAAGCAACGCTAACAGCAATTCCAAAATTTATTTGTTCTGGGTGGAGGTAATTGACTTGACATCCAATTCAACTCTGCAGAAACCAATCGAAGGTGGGGGCCAAAACCATTCACCTCTTCATACATCTTGAACTCCACTGTCCACTCCCTATTTGCAACCAAATCATGAGTCACTCACCATATCCAATGGTCAGCTCCTTGGTGACTTTGGAGACTTTGGAGATTCCTCCGGTCAGCTCATTAATCTAAACAAATCGGGAGTGTTTTATAGCCCCGGGATTGATCCCAACTTAGCGAGACAGATTCAGAACATCCTAAATGTCCAACCAATACCATTAGAAGATAGATACTTAGGATCGCCGTTGTTCACCAATAAATCTAAAATAAAAAGTTTTGCACCCATAGTCAGAAACATGAAAAATAGACTTTTAGGATGGAACCGGGAAAATTTGACAACAATAGGCAAAACTATTTTAATAAAACATGTCACCTTTTCCATGGGCATCTACCAAATGATTTTTTTTTAGATTGCCCAAAAAACCTGTAAGGATATAAACAAGCTTCAAAGAGACTTTTGGTGGGGAAAGGATATAGAGGCTCCTAAAGGAATATATCTTAAGGGCTGGGACTCCTTTAGCCTACCTATAGAAAACGGAAGCCTTGGCCTTCAAAATGTTTACCTTTTCAATACTGCCATGATAGCTAGAATGGGGGGGAGGTTTAAAGAAAACCCGCATTCTCTTTGGGCAACTATCTATAAAGCCACTTACTTCCCCGATGAAGACGTAATGCACATTGATACCAAACCTAAACAATCGGATAGCTGGATTAGGAAAGGAATAAAAACAGGAATTAACCAAATCTAAAACAACTGTTTCTGGGAAATTGGGAAGGGAGATAGAATAAATATATGGACAGATTTTTGGATTCCGGGAAAAAAACCTCCATTAACAAAACCAAACCAGGGAGCAAACAACTTAAACCTAGTCTGTGATCTCTTTAACCAAAATAACACATCGGATAATCATAAACTGCGCATCTGTTTTGACACTAACACAGTTAATAAAATTCTTCAACTTCAAATCCCAAATAACAGTAGTGAAGATAGAGCAATCTGGAGTTTAACTAGCAATGGTAAATTTAGTGTGAAGTCTTTATACAAAAACCTAAATAGCCACCAACCTGACAATAGATATTGGACCAAAATTTGGAACATGAAAGTCTCTCCTTCTATAAAAATGTTTATGTGGAAAGTGGCTCATTCCATACTACCAAATAGTATAAGAGTGGTGGCAGTCCTGCCAAATATAAACACTACCTGTATGCTATGTAATGAACACAACGAAACCCTAACTCACATGTTCCTTGATTGTAATTTTGCATCCCAAGTATGGAATCACTTAAATTTTAGTATTCTACGTCAAAGGAAATGCCACCAACTGTCATGACTGGATCAACAACTGGTTCACGACAACTGAAAAAGATGGTACAGAAATGAGTTGGGCCGACTTGTGCGGTACCATAACCTGGCACATCTGGAAGTCAAGGTGCAACAAAGTTCTCGGCAAGAAAGATCAACACAGTTTAAATACAGCAAAAGACATAGTCAAATACATAAATGCTACAACAAATGTCAACAAAACGAACTACTGTCTTATTCAAAACCTGTATTATAACCCCCTGCAGAACCAAAACCTTGTCATCTCCAAGCCCAACACATGGCATTACCCGAGTTTCATGAATTACATAATAAATGTCGCAGTATCTATGTTACCAGACATAAGTGACTCTGCAATAGCACTAACACTTATTGATAATGCAGGTAACTGCAGAGAAGCTAGGGGAGAGTCCTCTTGATGGAACTTTAAAGAATTGCTAGAACTTAATGGTGTGGAAGAAGCTTTCAGATGGGCTACAGAGTTGTGTGGACACAACATAGAATTTCAATGCGATTCTGAACCTATCCTGCTGCTTCTTATTGGAATGTACGCAAAAGCCTAGGAAGAAAGATTCAAGAATAGTACTACTTTTGGAGATTCAAACCAAAAACTATTTAATTTTAAAGCAACGTCTTTTATTTTGGTTCACAGACATTTGAATGCTCTTACAGCAAACTTATCTGTATTCTGTAACAAATCCAACACTAGAGGCCGATGGAAAGATGAACATCTACACAATTTGATAAGTCATCTCAATACGAGAAACGACATAATCAATGAACTGTATCGTAACCACACTTCAGGTTAGAAGTTGGTGGTGTACTTCTAATTTATTTATATAAAAAAACCATATCCAATGGGAACGCTAAATCCACCAACTGATATATGATATGGGAGTAACTCACCGAATGGAGGATCGAAAGCAATCCCCGCATTAGGGTATTCGTTCACCACTATGCGATTCTCAATCATTGGAGCAACTTCAACAGTCATGGAAATGGTTTCTTCTATTGCTGGAGCAGTCTCTTCTACTATTGGCCCGGTTTCTTCCAATGCACCAACGCATGGCAGGAAAGCAAGTTGGTGAATGCAATAGTGAGTGCCCGAGTGATTAATAATCTGCAGATTTTAGACTTATTGCTTATAATGAACACCAATAGAGATGCCAAAGCAGCCTACTAGTGATTTCAAGATCCATTCCTTTGTATGGAAGCAAATAAGAAAAAAAATACTACCATACAACAATATTTATTTTCACATTTTAGATCTTCTAAAATTTAAAAGCAAAGTTCAACCGTGCTCTAGTGAGCTTAACCCATAAACCCTCTGGGAGCAGTCCTGACATTTGCATGTGAGGAAGCAAGGCCTGTTACCTTGTACAGAGGATGCAACCAAACCACATGATGCCGGTCCCAGCAATCAAAACCCGTCTACCTAACGAGTGTATATACATATCTCTGCTTGCATTCCTTGATTAAGGTGATGTTGCTTGGCGCAAATGGTACTAAAAGCACTAGTGTACGTAACTAAAACCGTTAGGTAAACAAATCTTGGTGCATCATTTTTTGATCAGATACACAATCATGTAGGAAAATGTCTCAAGAGCCTTGTCAGTTGTCCTACAGTACTGATCATTTGCGGATATGACTAATGAATGATGTATAATGTACCTTGTGTTTGTTGGCAATTCATCAATCTGTGTTTGCGACAGCCCCATATTCTCAAATTTAATTGGCATTTAAGTAAAGTAGATGGTTATGGTCCTTATGGGTTGCGTGGATGGCCAATGCTTCATGACGATTTTTTGACATGCCAGAGCTCGGAAGGATGTTATTATTACACAATGACTTTATCACTGTGCGTGATAGCGTTGACTCTGGCAATTGACGGAAAATGCAACACATATCATAAATCATAACAATGTTGCATCCAGTTTCAATATTGTGGTATGCACGTTGTAATTTCGCACCCAAAAAAGAAACGAAGGTGAAAAGCATACACGTGCAGCTAGTTCATCATGATTATCTAAAACTGATTTAGCTGTAATCCTAGTAATTAGGAGTAAAATGTCTTGATTAATTATGGAATTATTGAAGATGTTCTGTTTTGTGATTTTTCAACTCCAAAGCAAAGAACAATGAGAATAAAGCTACCACGTCTAACTCGATTGTAAGGTCTGAAAATGACCTTAGTAATGTCCAATCACTAGTACTATCTCATACACGTTAGCATCTTATAATCCGGAAATGATTTATCTCCCCCGACGAGTGGGAATGTGAGAGAGGGGGTGGAATCCACACTTAACCCACCCCTGCAAACCGCCGAGCCATAGGGAGATTCCCTTTTTTTCCCGACACACCATGGGACCAGCCCGCGATGAGTGTATCATTACTGCTTATAATCACTGGTTCAAAAGGATCTCCGCTAGTCGCTAGTGGGAAACTACCACTAGATAAATCAAGCTTCAAGATGTTAAAAAATAAATGGAGCTAAAAGCTTAAGATACGAACAGTGACTTTAGATAACAGCAACCAAATCTTGGCGAAGTTCCCCGTTTTCACTGTTAAAGAAAAAAGCGAAACATTTTGAAGTTATTAAAGAGTTAGTTTGTTTGGGAAAATTTCACACGCTCCATGACTCTTTGTCATACAAACTCGAAATATGATCAAAATAAAAGATAGTCAACACTAAAAAAGAAGAAAAATAAAAATGATAAGGTTGTTGGTGAGAAATAGAGGCTAAAATTCGATAGATGACGCATCGTATGCCCTAAAAAGCTGAAAATTGTTTTCAAAAATCTAATTTGAAATGAGATTTTCATGATCGTGACAAAACAAAATGATGGCCTGATGGGGAAATAGATTCAACATTGGATGACTCATGACTATTTTTGAAGTTGATAGTCGGCTTGTTCATAATTTTCGTAGCCACAAATAATTTTGATAACCGGAAGCATGATGTATGCAGCAAGTGGCAGTGTGGCATCTTTTATTTTTCCACCGACCAGACAAATCAGTTTGGACATTATAATAAAGCTGACGGTATAGTACTCCCCAATCACCATACATTTCCCACGTTACGAAATGAGAGTCCAATGTTCTTTTTTACCAAAGATAATTTCAAAATTTTATGCAACTGAGCATGCGTTTTTTGGATCATGTACCCCAAATCTATTGTTTTTTTTTAGTATTATTCAATCCTTGCGGAAGTAAATTATCCGGTAACAGGTAAATCTAACATTTTCTATAACAGTTTCGGTTACATGAAACCGCAGACAAAGTCGGTAATTTCATATTAGGAGTCCACCGTCTAGCCACCTCCTATCTTACCTAAAATCTTTTAACAAAATACTTTAAGTTGACCACCAAACACTTTTTTTTTTTGTAAAAGAGCCCGAGCCTCATATATTGATAATGATGATATCCCGATTCAGAATCGGATCAGTTACATAATTAACAGAGGTTACAGGATTAAAAAGGAATTTTTTAGCAGGTTTAGAATCATCACACAGACAACATACACAATCAGACCATTTTACAACATCAAAACAGAAGGAAATTTGAAGAAGAACTCTAACCATCCCAAGTCGATTCATCAATAATAGGACTAGTTTAATTGGTCAGGTTTGAGTGAAAACCATCACATACAAACCATTTAACAAATCTACAGATAATAGAGATGCTAGGATCCATAGATCCAACCATTTCTCAAAGGTTTTTTCAAAGGTATAGTAACACAGACGACAATGGCTTAATGAGATCCATAGATCCCACCAACAGTCATCAATTTTTCCAAGGATACAGTAACAAGGGTGATGAAGATAACCAAAATTGATCATTTTAGGGTTGAATCTATCTATATCAGTTTGAGGCTTCGTTAAAACCGGTCTTTTGAATCTGTTAGTTGCTGGTGTCTTGAGTTTCAATGTTGCTGCTGGTGTCTTTGGTGATGTTCTTACTGCTGGTATTGGAGTTCTGCACTTGCTGTTGTTCTTGATCATCTTCATCAAATAAAATCCAATCGAAAATCTCTAATAAAACCCCAAAAACGAAATAGAAAAGAAAATAAAAAGAACCCTAAGTTAAGATCTTGTATTTCCAGCTTATTTATTTTCCTACTAATACATTTGTATTTCCAAAAAGGATGGATTGCCAGCTTAGTTTGAAGATCTTGTATCATCATGTGATTTTCCCAAACAGCTTTTTGAATTCCTCCATTAACTGCCCTGATCACCAACTCTGCATCCATTTCAAAACAAGCGAACTCTATGCCTAATTCTTCTGCACACTGCATAGCATGTAGAAGTCCACTGCATTCCGCTGCTTCAGCACTCAAGAGTCCATCGGCATGATCACATTTTGCATGGATGAATTCTTCTGTAAAAGAACGACATATTAGTCCCCAACCTAAGAAAGCAATATTTTTTATAATCTTAAAAGATACGTCATGGCAAAAAGAAATATATGGGTTCTGTGGTGGTTTCCATTTGATTATGCATTCCTGCATCCTCTCCTGGCTGATCTGAGGTTGTTTTAGCATGTGTGTTCCTGTGGATGTATTCAATAGATGAATAAGTCTGATTACTTTCACCGGATTTGGTTTGATGTCTTCAAAAACAAATTTGCACCTTGCTTTCCAAATTTCCCAGGCAGTATTTTCCATAGTCACTGTCCAGTTTTCAACCAGATCATTGAGTTCATTAGTAAACCAACTTTCAATCTATTCTTGAACTGTAGAGTCTGTACTATGCATACTTCTTCTTGCCCCTGGAGTTGTAGATCAAATAGCTCTTGCAAAAGAGCATTCCCATAATATGTGTTTTGTAGTTTCAATGCCCTGTTGGCATACCTTGCATTGCTCACCACTATAATTAAAAAATCTTGCCATTCTCTCATTTGAAGGTATTATATCCACAATACATTTCCATAGGAAGTGTTTTATTCTAGGTAAGGTTGGCACAGACCATATGCTCTTCCCGATTTTTACAGCTGCTTCATCAGTAACAGTATTGCCATTTTTGAGTTCAACAAGTTTTTTATAGGCTGACTTAACATTAAAGTCACTATTTCTTGTCAGAGTCCAAATGAGTTTATCTTCACCTCTTTGTGGTATCCTCATTTGCAGAATTCTTGAAGCATCTTCTTGATTGAATAACTCTTGAATAACTGTAGCCTAATATGTCTTAGTGTCTGGATCAATTAGGTCTTCAACTTGAACATAATTATTTGCCACATCCAACTCCACAGCTGGAACAGGGGGTGCTTGTGTACCTTGAATCCAGATATCATACCAAATGGATATTTTGTTTCCATTACCAACTAGCCAGATGTTGTACTTGAATATAAATTGCACACTCCCTTGGATGCTTTGCCAGGCCCAAGTTGAGTTTCTCTTTTTCTTAGCATGCAGTCCTGAAGTAGTGGGGAAATACCTTTCTTTTAAGGCTTTAGCCCATAGTTTATCTTCATTCTTTAGGATTCTCCAAGCAGCCTTGGCTAGGAGAGCTGAGTTAAAGCATTTCAAATCTCTAAAACCCATTCCTCCAGTCAGTTTGTGTATGTTGATAGTTGGCCATGAAGTTAGAAAAAGACCTCTTGACTAATGTTTCCCCCACTGAAAATTCATTTGAATGATGTTTAGTTCTTTTATAGTAGCATTTGGAACTTTGAAGATACCCATATGATGTGATGGCATGGAATTAAGAACATGTTTCATTACAAATGATATGCCTGGCTGATTTATGAACTTCTCTCTCAATTTGGTTAGCCTATTCCTTGTGTTGACAACTAGACTAGAGAAAGAAGTAGTTTTTTTCCTATTAAGAAAAATAAGAATCCCTAAGTACTTCTCTTCCAGACTCATTTCCTTCATCTTCAAACTTCTAAGAAGAAGCCTACAATGTCTTGGACGCATCTGTTTTGAGAAATAAATAGCTGATTTTTGAAAATTAATTTGTTGGCTTGACATATCGCTGAAAGATTTGATCACCTAAAGAAGATTTCTAACATTGTGGATGTCAGCTTTAGTAAACACAAGGCAATCATTTGCAAAAAGCAAATGAGTGACTTGAGGAGCCTTTCTCGATATCTTGATTCCTTGTATCTTACCTTCCAACTCAGCTCTGGCCAGAGCACGAGTAAAAACTTCCATAATCAATAAGAATAAATACGGTGAGATAGGGTCACACTGCCGTACACCTCTGGTTGGCTTGAAATCTTTCCCATGAGTGCCATTAAGAAGTATTTGTATCTCAGTAGTACTCACACATTCTTGAATATAACCACGCCATTTGCTGTTGAAACCCAGATGCTCTATGACCTTGTCGAGAAAAGGCCACTCGACTCGATCAAATGCTTTGGACACATCGAGTTTAAGTGCCATATAACCCTTCTTTGATGTCTTTCTCTTCATAATGGATCAGTTCATGAGCCAATGTTACATTATCTCATATATGTCGACCAAGCACATAAGCTGCTTGCATGGGTGAGATAATTTTCTCCAATCGCAGCTTTAAACGATTAGCCAAAATCTTTGATATGAGCTTGTGTTGCATAACGCTATTGGACGATAATCTCTAGGTGTTTGTGGAAGTTTGCATTTCAGAATGAGGCAGAGGTTTGTTCCTGTACGGAAAAAACTTTGAACCATATTTATGACGTCTCCTTTAATCGTTTCCCAATTTGTGTGGAAAAAGCCCGGAGGAAAACCATCCGGCCCCGATGATTTCCAAGGCTGCATTTGCTTCAGAGTGTTGTAAATCTCTTCTTCATTTAGCATTTTGGTAAGGAAATCATTGTCTTCTTCAGTGATGCAAGTAGGCAAAAGATTAAATAAATCTTCATCAGTCTCTGGATTAGATGCAGTCATTATCTCTTTGAAATGATTAGATAATAGTGAATCTAGATTATCCTTTCCACTGCACCAAGTATCATATTGCTTCTTCAATGCCTCAATTTTATTTCTCGACCGTCTTCGATTCGTTTGGAGATGAAAATGCTTTTTGTTTTGATCTGCTTCATGGAAGAAAATATCTCTAGACTTTTGGTTGTAGAAAAGCTCTTCACGCTGATACCATTCCTCGAATTCCTTTTCCACTTCTTGAACTGCCATAGTATTATTTGTGCCACATGAGTCAGGCTTTTGAAGATTGTTTAATTGTTGTTGAAGATCTTTTAGCTTGTCCTGTATATTTCCAAATTTACTTCTGTTCCAAAGTGATAGATCTTTTCTAGTCTCTGTCAGCTTTTTGTCAAGAACAAACCCAGTTGAACCTCTATGATGTTTGGACCAGGATAGTTGAATTTGAGATTTGCAGGAAGCTTCCATTAACGAACACTCGAAAAACTTCCAGTTTCTTGCACTACAAGCATCGTTAGGAGACAAATATAACAGTATGGGACAATGATCTGAAGCTAAGAAAGACAAATGTCTCAAACAAGAATCAAGAAAACTAATTAGCCAGTCTAAATTCATTAGTGCTCTATCTAGTCTCGATTTTTTCTTACCTGTACCATGTTTGTTACTAGTCTAGGTATACGGGTTTCTATGGTAGCCTAAGTCACTTATACCAGCCTCATTAATGATTTGGCTGGCTTTTGAAGAGAAAGAATAAGAACCACTATTATTAATTCTTTCATCCTCATGTAAAGTGACGTTTAAATCACCAAGGAGAATCTATATTATAGGTCATACAAATGTCTCTAATAAAATTCCACTGATCACCCTTTGTGGATATGGGGATCCATAAACACAAGATAGAAGCCACCTTGGCTTAGAAGGATTACTGCGAACTAAGCAATGTATCATGTTCCTATCATGATAAATAATATCAAGTTCAAAACCATATTTCCACATGAGACAAATTCCTCTAAATCTCTTTATAGAAGGAACATAAAACGAGTTTGGGAAATTTAGAGGTATGATGAACTGGAAAATTTTATCACTACAAAAAAAAATTTCTTGCAAAAATATTATGTCAGGACTAAGAATCTTGTTTAAATCAGAGACGTAATTTCTAATGTTTTTGTTTGCAAAACCATTGCAGTTCCATGCAATTAATTTCATTTTTCTTGTAAAAAAATATTGAAAGAGAAACAAAATAATTAACTATTGGAAACACTTGAAAAAGAGATATTGATGTATGCCTGAACGGTGTCTCCTTGAAAATATGTCCTTAATATATATATATATCTTCAAAATTTATGTGTTATCTTCCTTCATCTTTCTGTCTATGCATGTTTAAAATTTTACTACTGATTAACATGACCTTAAAAGGACTGTGGTATATCTAAATAGCCGATCATTTTGTAACAGAAGAATGATAATTTAAAAGACAAGTATATCACATGTCTGATTATGGATGTAAATTTTATTTTGATACGGTTGTCTCTTATTAGCAAAAAGAAAGAGTGAAGGTCAAGGAAATGCACTATTTCAGGGAAAGGGGCGGGTAGGGTGAGAATCCTTAAAAAGGGGCAGATTTGTGCGAGTTGGACTCGCTGTGACTCACCGACAGCGAGTTAACTAAACCCGATTTTGCCTAACCTATCCCTGGTCGGGTTAGGTTAACTATCCTGGTTAGGTTAGGTTAGGTTAGGTTAGGTTAATTTATCTGGTTAGGTTAATTCATCTCATATTTTCTTTCTTCTTCTATTCTTCTTCTCTCCTTTTGCTCCAGCGATTCAGTGAGTAAAATATCTGTTGAGAAATTTGTAGAAACTTAGTGAAACCAATGGTTCGAGGTAGGTGCTGGGAAGATTATAAGCCTGACTTAATTAGGTTTTTGTGTTGATTGAAGATAGATGATTCTGTGAAGTTATTAGATGAAATTGATCGAGGATTAATTGAAGTTTAAGGATGAAATCAAGTAATTGTTCATAGGATTTCATTATTGATAGATAAGAAGAAGATTTAGTAGGTGATTCTCAACTTGCAGTGAAGAAAGGAAAGTTTAGGGTTTCTACAAATTGAATTTGAGGGTTCAATTGAGGACTAATAAGAGAAGTTAGAAGTTGGGTTTGTTCTTAATTGATGTTTGATTAAAGCTGTAGAGTGGTTGAAGATTGAATATGATATTAGGGTTTTTGAGTTTGATTCGGAGATGAGTTCGAAGATGAAATTAAGGATGTGTTTTAGGAGCAGGACATAAAGAAGATGATAGAGTTGCTGTTGGAAATTGAAGTTAGGGTTCATGGAGGTGGTGTTGTATGGATGTTGGCTACATCGAGCTATGTTGGTTGCAGTTGCAATTGGGTTGTGCTCTGAGTATGCAATTACAAATGACATGAAGTTGGGATTGTTATGATTGAAGTGGAATCAATCATTTGAATATCATTTAAACTCTTGAACTGTCCCTGATACTCTTCAAGAACAAAAGCTAGTTTAGACTCTAATGAAGATAGATATTGTGTTAATGTTAATGAGAAGAATAATGGGGTTTTGAAGAGAAGAGAAGCTTTGGTTTCTGGGGTTTCTTTAGTTTCTTCATCAGTTCTTATGGGGAGTTTTCCAAGTGATGGATTAGCTGTTATAAAACAAGGACTTTTAGCTGGAAGAGTTCCTGGTTTATCCGACCCTGACGAACAAGGTTGGTTTTTCAATAAGCTTGGTTCATGTTATGTAATTGCAATATTGAACACTAAATTAGTTAAAGAGTCGCACTTTTGTGCCTTTTGGTGCATTTTTGCATCTTTGTGAATGTATGGAATATATATGTAGCTGTCACTTAATATGAAAAGAAATTGCTCAGACAGGTTGGAGGACATATAGAAGGCCAGATGCGAAATCAGGAGGGCATGGTGTAGGATGGAGTCCAATCATTCCATACACATTTTCGGTTCCTCAAGGTTGGGAAGAGGTAACCAATTTAGTAACATTCAATTTCAATTAAAAACAATTTGGATTCTACCAAATGAAGTTTTCAGTCTCAGCTGGGTCAACCTAGTACATTTACTGACTTGTGATTCCTAATGATTTTGTTTCGGTTGACACCCGGAGAGGTGTAACTCGAACTACTGCAATGAAGTTTTGTTTGATTAACTGGCAGCCTAGCTATGATGTATTCTTGGGCTATTCTGGGGCTGCAGTAGCCTAGTTTGATGAAAATGATATTAAAAGCTGTGAACATTGAGGAAATTTGTCATAAATAATCCAAAATTTATTTGGGTTCCTTATTGGAAGGTTTGGCAATGTAGGTTCCAGTATCAATTGCAGATCTTGGGGGGACAGAAATCGATTTGAGATTTGCAAGTTCTCAGGCAGGGCACTTATTTGTCATTGTTGCACCAGTTCTTAGTTTTTTGAATAACATTGTAAATGGATTTGACAGTGTTGGTATTATTTACGTGGTCTATCAATCATTTTTTAGGTACCCGATTTATTTATGCGATCCAGCGGTCAAGATACCAGATTTATTTAGTTAGTCTACCAGTAAAGGTACCCAGGATAGTTAACCTAACTCGACCAGGGAGGGTAGGTTAGGCAAAACCGGGTTTAGTTAACTCGGTGAGTCACAGCGAGTCCAACTCGCACAAATCTGCCGCTTTTTAATGTTTCTAACTCAACCCGCCCCTTTCCCTTAAATAGTGTATTTCCTTGACCTTCACTTAGAAATAAACACTCTAGCCAATTATTGAAATCCTTGTAAGGATTTGCATATGAAATTAAATGTAGTTTCTGTTTCTTGTACAAAAATCGTATGTTTGGGCAATAATTGGGGAACCGTACTAAATTGACAAGCCATACCAAAAACAAATGGACTTGCAAAAAGATGGTGAAAATGTACCATATCTTTGTTTCCACTTTTCGGAGATCTTTTTTAAAGAGACGGCAAACTGAGAGGGACTTTTAAGAAATTTCCATGGCAATAAAGAAGAGGTACAGATCGAACAATCAACTGTCAGCTAGCCGCATAGTTTGACAAATATTAGTATACTTGATTTGGATCTAATAATTGTCATTCTGAAGAATCATTAGTGCAACTGCAATGATATTCTGGTGACGGCAGTAATCCGAATTTTCAAAGTCATATGAAATTATTCCGGCTATAGATAATTACAAGATATTCCGGCTGTAGAACAAAACAGATTTCTTGCGTAAATTATTTTAATTTGCTGTGTCCATGAGTATCTTTCCGAAGTTTTGCCATGCACTGCTGGAAGTTTTTCTACCGTACCTCATTTTGTAGGCTTTCCGAGTCTATCACTGAGAAACACCAATACCAATTCTACCTGGTGAGATTGGGTATATCTAAGTTAATTGGGATATACCTAATAAAATAAAATAGGGCCATTTAGAAGTAAATCCCAAAGCCCCTTAGTCACATATTTTCATTAATGGCTAAATTGTCATTTTTTAATTAGCATTAATAAACTTTGTTTAGCTTAATTAATTGAGTTAGATTAATTAGCAGGATTAAAAATGTATGAAACCATGGCTTGGTAGAGCGAAATTATGGATTGTGTAGGAAGATTATTGAGAAGAATTTTTTTGTTTAATTTTTTTTTTGTGAACGGGAAAAAAACCACACTAGCCAAACACTACTAAAATGGGTTTCCATGGCGGTTTAATGGTTTCAACTTACTCAAAATCACAGAAAAAATGACACTTTCAGAACTGAAAGTATGAACAGTCGGCAAGGTCGACAAATATCGACCGTACCGACCATCACAGGTCGGTGTCTTTGTGAAATAATAGAAGTGCCGACCAAATGAGTTTTCACCATCAGAAAAAGTGTTATATATGGTTAATTAGTCGGCAGGGTATACATTTCTTAACCTTCCAGCGTAAACATGGGAGTGCATAGCAATTAGCCAGCAATGTCGCAAATTGAAAACAATGCCGACCAAAGCCTAGTCGTTAGGGCCGAAAATTGTAGAGAGTGCCGACCAAATTTCATTCGGCAGCTTAGTGAAAATAACTATAACGCCTAATGACAAATTTGTACACAGGAAAATCTTATTTTCCTGAGATGTTGGTCGGCATGGTTGACAATCTATACAGTGACGACTAAGGTTAGGCCTACTAGGTATTATTCAAATTACCCCAACGACCAAAGCCCCAACGTCATGCGGGAAAAACCATCTCTAAAATTGATTAGCCGGCATGGTAGAAACTTCAAAAGCCAACGACCAATAAAAAGCCGGCAAGGTAGTTAGTTGAACACCGTACCGACCCTGTAAATGTCACATCCATTGTATGAAAGGTCGGCACGATATTCAACCTAGGAAGACAACGACCAAAGACACATATGAAAAGCCGACAAGGTTGACAAATATTTATCGTGCCAGCCAAATACATGCAGATTCAGAAATTCAATTTTTCGACCTAATTAGACATGCATACAAGTAAATGAAGTACTGGGTTGAGTTTAGTGAATCAATTATTTTCTCAATCGCGCCATTTCTTCGGTTTTTTCACTTTCAATTTTTTTTTTCACCCACTGCTTTTTTCTTGGGTTTGAGTTGTTCTTTCAATTTGGGGGTCATCTTTATTAGGTTTTCTATAAGTTTTCCTTAAACGATTCTGCATTTTTGAAGATTTATCGACGATGGAATTTTCGAATCGATAATCGACCAGTTTTTTTGGGTTTGATAATGAAATGTTGATGGAAGGTCGGTATGGTGGTAGGAGGAGAGATGAAGAAGAGAAGATGAAGTGAAATCAGATTATTAGGTTAACTTTTAATTATAACTGTCAAGGGTATATTCGTAACTTCAGACCATTTCACCACCCCTTAGAAAGGACACTAGGTTCATTTATATTTTGGTATACCCCCGATTAATTTGAATGCGCGATTGGGGGATATTGAAACTAATTGGGGGATATAAATTACTTCCCCCAACCCATAGTGTCTGCTAAGGGGTGATTTTTGAGTATGAAAATACTAAAATACCCTTCGGTTAATTAAAAAATATTATGAAAAGACTATACTACCCTTTCCCATAAAACTTAAAATCTAAAAACCAAATTCATATATCCCCCATTCTCCCACATCTGTTCTGGCACTAGGGTTAGGTTTTGAAAAAAAATAAAAAAATCTTCCATCTTCTTCATCGTTTTTCATCCGTTCTTCGTCGACGATTAATCGTCGATTCAAAAATTTCTTCGTCGATTAACCTACCCGAATCATAACCATGCCTCCAAGAAAGAAATCAGATGCCCAATCGAAGTCAAAATCGATTGCTCAACAAAAATTAGAACAAAGGCTTGCTTTGATTGCTCAAGAGCAAGAAGAACAAGAACAAGAGGCTTCGGACGATCAAATTGGTGATTTTATGGCTTCCATGAGAAGGTAAGTGATTTTGAACTGTTTTATAAGTGTTTGAATCGATTTATAGCAGTGAGTTTTGGTTAGAATCGTTAGAATCATGAACCCTAACTCAAACAGTTTAGTTTCAGTGAGTACCGACATTGATTTTAGTATGAATACAGTGCTGGTTATGGATTACGACATTCAATTTAAAATGAAGGCAGTGCCGGTATTTAGTTACGGCATTGATTTTAGTATGATTACAATGCCGTTTTCAAACCCAGATTCACCTGAAACTGAATGTTCTGTACCGGCATTGAAATTAGGTTGAACACTATACCGGTAGTTAGTTACGGCATTGCTTTACATTTATTTGGGTATGCCGGTAGTGCTCTTTTGGTATCCAGGAAACCCCTAGAAATTATTATCAGTACCGGCATTGATTTTAGGTTGCATTGTGTGCCGGTACCTGGTAACGGCATGGAGTTTGATTTTTTCGGGTGTGCCGGTAGTTATCTTTTGGTATCCATGAACAGTTTAGGAATTACCGGCATTGTCGATAGTTGTTGTTCAATGCCGGAAAGGTGTACGGCATAGTTTTTTCCAAATTACTATGCCGTTTTTGGTCCCGGAATGGTTGGTATTTCTTGAATCTGTGCCGGTATTAAGACTGAATGTGAGTTGTCTTATATTCATTTCGTGTGTATTTTGATATAAGGCTAGAGCCAAGGAAGCTAACAAAGGAAACACTAAAGATGATGTCATTAAGAGAAGAAGGAAGGACGGTCTTGATACTCCTCAGTCTCTGCCTCCTCGAGGGAAAGATCAAGGTCGCAAAAAACGTTTGGGGGCTGATACAAGAGGGATAATTTGGGAGAGTAGTCTGACCATAGTCGACTTGTAATCTGTGAACCTACTGGAACAGTTGAGGACGATGAGCATGATGAAGAGGAAAGTGAGGAGGAAGATAATGAGGTTCATCCAAGTCAATTAGCAAGCCAAAGCGAAGTTGTAGAGGAAGTTGGTGGGCCAAGTCAACAACCGACACAATGCAAAGTCAAAGGAAAGGGCAAAGTAAAAGTTAAAGGTTCCTACCTTCCTCATGTTGATGACATGATACCTGACCTTTCTCGTGGTAGAATTTGGGGTGAAGCTGACGATCCGAGAATTCTATTTGGCTACAAGGACACGTGGGCTCGTACTATCTATCAAACATATGTAAGATTTTTTTTATCTTGTGCATATGTATTCTTGTGTATTTATGTAAAATATTTTAATCGTACTATCTCCTAATTGTAGGATCATAAGAAGGCTGTGCGTGTTTGTCGAAACCAAGCCGTGTCTCGTTGGGATTTGTCTAAGGAATGTGAAGAGGTCCAAACATTAGTAAGAGATTCTGGTCTATATGCTTTGGTTGAAAATTATGTGAATTGTGATTCTGTGACAGTCAATTGCTTGGTCGAAAGGTATCACGGTGAAACTGATACCATGTACTTCCCGTTTAGGGAGATGACCTTGATCCCTGATGATGCTCAGAACATTCTAGGCTTGAATGTTATCGGCAAATCAATTGCAGAAAGAGATAAGTGTCCGGACCTATAATGGTCGAAGTTGCTCACCTTGTTGTTCTTGGTAGCTTGATGTTGGTACCTTTGGTGGCCTACCCCTTTTCTTTGGAACCTCCGATCCATCGGCTTTTGTTGTAGATACGGAATCCTTCGTTTGTTGTTGACTTGATAGCGGTTCCTTTCTCAGCCTACCCATTTTGTTTGCAACCGACGTTTCCGCGAACCTTGCTTTCGAAATCTCACATACGTTTGGATCTCGTTTCTTACTTTCCGCGAGTTCTTCTTCGCGTTGAGTCATTTCTTTCAATTCTTTCCTTTGTTTTCTCCTCGTCGTTTTAGTTTGTGGTCTACCGGGAGGATCTCCCTTTGTTGGCTCTTCACTTTGTGCTATCCATGGCCGTGTAATTAGCCTTACTTGGCTCAAAAAGACTTTCCGGCTAACCGAGTTGCCACGTGAGTAAGCTTCGAAGAATTCCTTTGCTTCGTTCGTATCCCATGCTGATTGTCCGGGATCTTCCGTAGGGGGGGGGGTGAAAGATAGTTGCTTCCAAAACGGATCAATAACCTCAATAGGTATCACTTCTTCATACTTCACAAGCATTTGACGACACGGAAGCCCCAGTGAAGACATGTCCGGACAAATAAACACATCACCCGGTTTGACGTAGTTTATCTCCTTTTGCATTTCTCTCATCATATGTTTTATTGCCCAATGAGATACGTTGAACTCTATTCCTTGGAGAAACTTACCTATTGTAAATATGAAGTCATCCTTTCCATTGAGCTTTTCTCAAAGACCTTTTTGATCCTATCGATATCACTCTTAAAGTATTGCTCCATTTCCTCGGTGACCGTAACCACGTTTCCTTGGCCGGACTGGATGAGATCTTTAAATCTCCCATGAGCGGACTCCGCTACACTAGTTGCTTCATTCTTGTAGTGTCTATATCGGTTTGTCCATGCACGCACAAATTTTTCCTTGAACTTATCCAACCATTGAGTCTGACAATACCAGACGGCAGTCGGATAAACCTCGTTCCAATCGGCAATAAACTTGTCCAACCTCTTTTCGTACATATCCTCGGTAAGAGACCAATAAACTTTCTCCCAATCTCTTAGAAATTCTAACCACTTTTTATGATTTTTCGCATGTTCTTTGTCCACTCGCTCTTTTATCTTGCTTCTCTCATCATCTTCTTCTTCGGGTGATAGTTTGTTCTTGCGAACATCTTCCTCTAGTTGAACAATCATTCTCTTCTTAATATCCGCCTTAGTGGGTTCAACAAGGCATGGCAAGTTTTTATGATATTTTGACATATATGATATGTACATAGGAAATTTTGTGCGTCAGGGAAGACGTCGGATATTGCTTTCATTAATGCGTCATCTTGATCGGTTATGATGACCATCGGAAGTTGATTTTCCCGGAAGAATAATTTCAATTGTCGTAATGCCCAATGATAATTATAGTCCCTCTCGCTTTCCATTAAACACCAAGCCAATGTAAATGATACCTTGTCCGATGTTAGCCCCACGATGTTGAACAACTGCATATTGTATTTGTTTGTCTTGTAGGTGCAATCCATCAAAAGAACACCACAACATGTATTAACCAATTGTGAAAGCAAAGGATGCGAAATAAATATTTGAAGGGGCTTGTTGTCCGGCCCTCTTTTAATGATACGCGTGTAGTTGTGATCCCAAATTATCTTCTCAAATTCTTGCATAACGGTCCTCCTTTCCCATTCCACCCTTCTAATAGTTGCTTGTGCGCTATAAATTGTACTTAGAGAAGACACGTTCTTATCCTTTTCCTTGAAGCCTCTGAGAATTTGTATCGGTTTGATAAGTGCTTTGGTCATTCTCTTTACATCCTCCAATTCATGAGGTTTTAGCTCCGCAACTAGGAGTGACCAATAAAATATTTCGGATCCCGGTGGTTATGACAGCCGAACCAAACCGCACAATCCCATTCCTTGTTCTTGTCATTTAGATGGAATACAAGCTTAAAGGGGCAATTATCTTTCCTCTTACGAGTCTTGTATACCCTATTGGTCTTCTTTGGATAAACATAACCCTTTCTCTTGTGGCTATTCTTCTCCTTGTATACCCCACTTCTCTCGCAAACCATCTCAAAACGAGTCTTTGAACCTTGGGTATTCCTCACCAACACACACATGTTCTTAAGAGTCGTCTCTTTAGCCCAAGCGATTGCTTCCTTTGGATCTTTTATTCCCTACATAAGGACAACAATGGGAGATTAGAAGGTTCATTACAAGCAACCCATTAGTAAAGTTCAAGATACTAGGTGAAAAGTATTCTCTGGTAACATACCAGAGGCATTTTATAGTATTCCGACGTATCCCGACCAAGCGGCTTTGTATTTGTTGGATCAATATATGTCACCACCTAAGGATCGAATGAAAAGAAAATAAATTAGTTCCAAAAGAAATTAAAACACTATGCCGGAAGATAGTTCCGGTATGCTCGACCAAAGTTCCGGCATGGTCGAACTGAACCGAAACTGAAGACCAAATTTGAAAGCTTTTCCGGCATACATATTTCATTTGAAATCAACGCCGGAAACAGAGGAACCGGCATGCTCGTTATCTATGGTTCCACGCCGGTACCTGTTTCTGGCGTAACCAATATACCATGCCGGTATTTAGCTTTGGAAAACACTCCTTCCTGTATGTTTTTTTTGTAGGTACCGGCATGGTAAAGTTATAATCGAACAATGCTGTTGGAGGTGCCGGCATGATTTTTATCTATGGTTCCATGCCGGTAGACAGTTCCGGCGTGGTAGTTAATTAATTTGTCCATGCCGGTATTTAGCTTTGGAAGGCACTGCTTCCTGTATGTTTTTCATGCATTACCGGCATGGTAACCTTTGAATTTAACCATGCCAGTAGCATATTCCGTAAAATATTCCTTGGTAGGTAAAAAGTAACTTTTGTACCGACATAGTTTTTTGGTTGAATACTATGTCGGATTGAATTTCAAAATGGGGGATATCGGGCTGCCGGCATGGTCGTAGTATGAATACTATGCCGGTATAGAGGCTTCCGGCATTGTATTCATACCACTACTATGCCGGCATCGAGCTTTTTCAGCTGAAAAAATGGTGGGTTCAAAGAAAAAAAATCAAATTTTCAACCTCTTTGCAGCTTTACCTGTGTGTTGGGGATGCTTGTATGTTGTGCAAGTTTACTTTCTTGTGTAGGTTCTTCAAAAAAACTCTCATTGCTCGTAAAAATCATTATTCAATGGTGTTGGCTCAACAAAGAGTTGCAATTGTGAGTTGTTGTCATTAGCTGAAGATTCAAGATATGCTCCTTGTTATAGTTGAGCTAAAGATTCAGCAGCAGCAATTCTCTCTTCAAAATCATCCTCCATTTTCACCAAAAAAAGTTCCCTCCCAAATATTTTTTCCCTCCTCCTACTCTCACCTCACTCACCCAAATTCAAATAAAAATGCACACTAATCATTTCACAAATACTTAAGATTTTTACTAATTATTATTAACCACTAAACCTGATTAGTGAGGTGTAGATTAGGAATTATATAAAATACTTAGATAAGGGATGACCCTGATTTGATATTTGGATCCAGTTTTTGTCCTTTTCCTATATCCCCAATTAGTTTCAATATCCCCAATCGCGCGTTCATTAATTTGGGTCTCGCCGGGCAATTCTAGCCAAGAAAAAAATTGGCCACAAACGAAAAAAACTGGAAATGTAAATGCAAGGTTATCATGTATTCGGAGTCCATATTTTGTTTATATTGTCTATTTTTTTTGTGCGGTTTGGATTTGGACATTAGGTGATTTTGACCTCCATTAAATAGAGTATGGTTAGACAAACATCGATCATGATGTTCCTTTACAGAGCTGCTTTTTCCCCATTCAGAGCTGCAACTGAAACTGCCCGTCCCAAAGACTTTCCATGTAAAACAACATGGTAATGCGATGGAGTTGACTCTGGCAATCCACGAGAAAAGGTAACAAATATTTTGTCGTACAAGGCATAACCTTTGCAAATTTCTCGACATAGATCACAGCAATGTCATATCCTGTTTCAAGATTATGGTATGCACGTTGTAGTTCGCACCCAGAAAAGAAAAGAAGGCGGAAAAACATACACGTGCAGCTACCTCATCATCATCATTATCTTATCTTAAACTCATTTAGCTTGATTAATCCAACTAATTAGGAGTAAAATGCTTATAATTTTTTTGAAAATATCCCGCTATTTGATTTTTGAAAGTGATTTTTCAACTCCAAAGCAAAGAACAACGATTATGAAGCTACCACGTGTAACTCAATCGTAAGGCCTGAAAATGACTTAGTAACGTCGAATCGCTAGTACTATCTTATACACATAAGCGTCCTATCACCAGTTCAAAAGTTCCACCACTATGAGAGCCAAGCCAACCACCACTAAACGAATCAAGCCTCAAGAAAATTGAATTTAAAAATAAAGCTAAAAGCTTAAGATATTAGCTCCAAAAAAAAGTATATATTGGTACCAAATTTATTGGTTAAAAGTAGTATATTAAAATTAACAATAATTCTTAACAGACCGACATCAAAGATATCAAAAGAGTAGACATAAATTTCTGCGTGATTCGCCCCTGTATTTTCAAGCGATTTACCCAAACTTGTAGCTCTAGCTAGCAGAAAATGGAGAGACATTTTGAAGTTATTAAGGAGTTACTTTGGTTAGGACAGTTTCACTCGCTCCATAACTCTTTGTCATACAAACAAATTTTAAATATTATCAAAGTAGAAGATTAATCAAAACCAACAAAAATTCAACGATAAGGTTGTTGGTGAGAAACTAGAGGCTAAAATTCAATAGATTATGTGTAATCTATAATCAACACATCGAATGCCCTAAAAAGCTGAAAATTGTTTTCAAAAATCAAGTTTGAAATGAATTTTCATGATCATGACAAAACAAAATGATGGCCTGATAGGGAAATAGGTTCAATATTGGATGACTCACGACTATTTTTGAAGTTGATAGTTTGCTTGTTCATAATTTTCGTAGCCACAAATATCTTTTGTGTCTATTTGTATCACTGGAAGCATGATGTATGCAGCAGTTGGGCCTCTTATTTTTCCACCGACCAGACAAAGCTGTTTGGACATTATAATAAAGCCTGACGGTATATAGTACAGTAGTACACTATCCATTCCCCATGTTACCAAATGAGCATTCACTGTTTTTTTTTGTTTTTTTTTTTTTTTTTTTTTTTTTTTGATTGGCAAAAGTAAGATTTTATGAAGGCCTACCAGTGGTAAGCAAACGGAGGCTCGAGAGCTTAAAGACCCCGAGAAAAAAAAACTCAAAGTGAGCTTAAAAAAGAACACACCCAACAAACCCAAGTTAACAAAGCAAACTGAAACACTAAATTTGGAAAAAGGAGTCCCAATTTGATAGGATATAGCCTAAATAGGTACCCTTCAGCTCTATTGAGTTTCTGCACTAGAAAAACACATGCATCTTTATTTTTTTTATGACTGATTCTGCAGAGATTTCCGCGTTATCCAATACGACGGCATTCCTAGAGTTCCAAGTGGTCCAGCAAATGGCAGCTGGAATTAAAGGCCAGAGTTTCTTACCAATGGGGTGCACCAAGTTGAATTTCCAACTCTTTATCGTTATATCAGTGCAATTAGACACAGTTGGGATTCACTGTGTTTTTCTACCGAAGATAATTCAAAAAGATATATGCAACTGAGCATTGAGCATGCGTTCTTTGGATCATGACGAAGGTTTGGCATTTGAATCTTGTTAGGGTTTATTGCATGCATGCCATGCCACAGACAAGTTACATGCTAGTATATGAGACACACCGAGTACTCGAATGCCTTAAATCTCTAAAGAGTAGTTATTATTGGATGAATGTTATGATTTGAAGATGAAACATGTACCATGTCAAAGTCAATCTGTACGTAGCACATAGCAAGAACAACCTTGCATTCCATAAGAAAGATTTATTTAAGGAGTACCTCAATTCGCAATAATTTGAATACCACACTCACCTTGGGCGGATATAAGAAAAAAACGAAAAAAAAAAGAAGGCTACCAGAAATAAACTCAACTTGCATGTCCCCAAATCCATTTAAGGATCTCTTCACACTTTTATTATCATACTATCTCACATGTTGGATGTCTTTTTTGCAAATCAAAACCAAACCGTGTGAAATAGTGTGATAATAAAAGTGTGAGGGGATCCCTCCTCATTATCCGTTAACAAGTAACAACAACCACAAAATAGCCATAAATCTTTGGCAACAACTGCCACAACAATAATATATATGACACGGTTACATACTTGAGACTAGACCTAATTCAACCTAACATTTCTATAACAGTTTCGATTTTATGAAACCGCAGACAAAATCGATATTTCATATTATGAGTCCACCATTTAGCCACCTCCTATCTTACCTAAAATCTTTTAACAAAAATACTTTTAAGTTGACCACCAAACACATTGTTTGTTTCCTTTTGATAGACTTAATATAGCTTCCAAGAAGGATGGTCCCAAACGGACCCCCACACTCTATGTCTCTCTATATCATAAACAAAGATTGATTTTGATTTTCTTTAGCGTGAAAAATATGCAAGGCTGCCAATGGGGGTATCATTTTGTTTTGGGGTGTACCAATTTACATATAGGACAAAAAAGCAATTACTTAAGGGTTGGTACAACCCCAAGCAAAATTGTACCCCCATTAGCAACCTTGAAAATAAGTCCTTAATATGTAAAATTTTGGTGTCATTTCCTTCTTCTTTCCCTCTATGCATGTGTAAAATTTCACTCCTAATTAACATGACCTAAATTAAGGACTATGGTATATCTTTAATATGATAATATCTAAATAGCTAATCATTTTTTAGCAGAAGAAAAATAATGTAAAAGACAAGTATATCACATGTCTGATTATGGTGTCACATGGAAGTAAATTTCATCTTGATATGGTTGTCTCTTAATAGCAAAAAAAACACTCTTGCAGATTATTGAAATTCTTGTAAGGATTGCATATGCAATTAAATGTAGTGTTATGTTTCTTGTTCAAAATCGATGCTAGAAATGTATGTTGGGCAATAATTTTGGAACCGTACTAAATTGACAAGCCATGCCAAAAAAATAAATGGACTTGCAAAAAGATAGGGAAATGTTCCATATCTTTGTTTCCACTAATCTGTAATCTTTTTTAAAGAGACGGCAAACTGAGAGGGACTGTCTAAGAAATTATACAGAACAATCAGCTAGCCGCATAGTTTGACGAATAATAGTATACTTGATTTGGATGTGATAAGTGCATTGCGAAAGTCATTAGTGCAAATGATCGTTTGCGAACAATTGTAGGCCGAATTGTCAGAGTGATATTGAATTATTCCGATAACATATGCACAGGAAGATTTATCATCCGTAGCATGGCAAATGAGATCAGTTGAACTAAACACAAAAACACATTTTCTTTTTTAACATGTCAACTCCTTAAGTCCGTCACCGAAATACACCTCCAATTCTGGCCACATAAAAGAAAAAACTAGAAATCTAAATGTAAAGGTTGTCATGTATTCGGGGTCCATATCTTGTTTATATGTGTCTAAATAACCTCGTTTAATTGGGGGCCATCGTTTTAAATTGGGAGCCTAGACATTTTATTTGCACCCCAAATTTTTGAGGGGTGTATTAAACCGAAAGTGAAAATACTGTTTTACCCTTTACTAAATCTAAATCTTAAAAATCAGTTAACTCTAATTAATAACCTTAATTAGGCCCCCAATTCATATACTCTAAACCAACAGAGAAAATCAGTTTCTCTTTCTTCTTTTCATCTTCCTCTCCTCCCCTTTCTCTTCTCCACCACCACCATTAACGACTCCTTCGAAGAATTTTTTTTTCTTCAACCGATTCATCGCGTAATCGTCGATGATAAAACTTTAAACGACGATTAAATTCTTCTACAAACATGGCTTGTACAAAGCAGACCACTAGAAAAACACTTCAAATCCCTAATCTCGTAGATACGGTTAAAGGCAAGGTATACGAGAGAAGAATTCCCAAACCCAAAAAATCGAAACCCAAGAAAGAAATGGCTCCAATTAGAAGGTATGTGAACTAAAACCCACCTTGTATTCGATTTTTTGTTGTGTTTTGATTGTGAAACTGAGTTTGGTAACTGAAAATTAGCAGTTTCAGTGTAAGAGTCGTTAGTATATAAATTGAAACCCCTAACGACTTTTCATTTGCATGCGGATTCTATGAAAAATCGTTACTGTATTAGGTTGAAGATGATGACCCTAATTCTGCTACTTCAATAATTTTTACCCTAGAATAGAGTCGTTAGTGTATTAGGTTCAAGATGACGACTCTGGTTTGACGACCATTTTTTATTGGTTAACGACTCTTGATGGAACTCGAACAACCTTCTGTTTCAAAAAATGGTAGTGTCGTCATCTTAGGTCCCATAGAGTCGTCAATTAGCAATATGCCATAGAATCGTCAACCCAAATCGTAGGATCGTCATTGCCTTTATGACGACCCATTGTTACACGATAACGACCCTGTCAGAAAAAAAATCACCTTCTCTGTCCAAATATTTGGAAGGGTCGTCATTACATATATTTTAGTCGTCACCTTATATTGAAGGGTCGTTTTCTTTATAGATAATACCACTGACGACCCTTTAACTGATACCATAAAATTGATATCTTATTGGGGTTTTTTTTTGTTTTTTATTTTTGTGATTGGACATTAGTACCAAGAAGACCAAAGACAAGGTTCCAATGATGATAGCTCCTCATTCCAAAGCTCCCCGACACGATAAATACTTACTTGCCGGGCCATTACGCGGAAAAAAACCAAGTGAGGTAGCATTTTCTATCACCGAACCAAGAGACAAAGGTAATGAGTTGTCGGATTCGTCGGGATCATCCTCTCCTGTTATTTCCGCTAACGGTAGCGATGATGAAAAAGAAGAGATACAAGAAGATCCTCCCGTACGAGGTGAAGAAGAAGAAGAGGAAGAAGAGAGTGATAATGATGATGAGGATAATGATAGTGGTGATGATTCTGATGATGGTAATGGTGGTGATGATGAGGAGGAAGGGGACGAAGGTAATAATGGTGGTGATAAGGAGGATGAAGGTAATGATGCTGGTGATAAGGATGATGAAAAGGATGAAGGCAATGATGCTGGTGATAAGGAGGAGAAAGAGAATGAAAAGCCAAAGCCGGATGGAACGGATATTGCACCCAGCGCGAATCACGTTCCCGCTAATCGTTTGTTGCTAGAACCTCTTCGCAGTGGTAAACCTAGAGTTGGCTGCAAAGTTCTATTTGGATATCCCGGATCGTGGGCTCATACCATCTATGAGACAATCGTAAGAATCCCAACTTTGCTTGTTATCTGATTAGTTCATGTTAACTTTCTAATTTTTTTTTTTTAATATTTACATGTTTCTCTTCTTTTGTAGGATCTTAATGCCGCACGTATTTTCAGGCACCAATCTTCTTTTAAAAATATGGAGATATGGCCGCTAGAAGGTGAATGTGCAAGAGTTAGAGAGTATGTTGAAAACTCCGGTTTGTATAATGCCGTTCTGAACTCTGTGATTGCGTATGACAAGGTCACAGTATCTAGTTTCTGTGAAAGGTATTACGATGAAGTCGATATTTTCCAACTCCCTTTTGGCGAGATGGCAGTGACTCCTGATGATGCCGAACAGATATTAGGGTTGCAGGTCGAAGGTAAATCAACCAATGACAAGTTCAAGGAAAGGCTTAGTTGGGAAGAAATTTATGCATTGACCAGTAACTTGTTTTGGTGGGATAAAGAGAAGACTGTTGGGCTTTTCGTGTCGGGAACTAAATACCCGAAGAATGAGTTCAAACTTGTAGAGATTAGGGAGATGTTTTCTGACACATTAACCAAAGAAAAAGATGGTCTCTCTGATATGGAATGTCGTTATGCGGCAGCTGAGTATTTGTTGTACGTCCTTGCGTCGGTTATATTTCCAGACAACAAAGGTAATATGGTCAGTGCCAACCTTCTTCATCTTTTGGATCCCTTGGAAGATGTGAACAAGTACTCTTGGGGGACTGCCATAGTAGCATATTTGAATGGTCAGCTTACCTAGGGATCTCGCGAACGAACTTCTCAAATTAATGGGAATTTGTCTCTAGTCCAGGTATTTGGATTGATGAGAGTTGTCTTCTTTGTGTACGTTTTTTCCATTAATGTTTTTATGTTTATTTGATTGCTTTAAAATTTTCAATGTGCTTGTTATAGGTGTGGATTTATGATCATTTCCCCTCGCTGTTCAAAGATAATGAAGACGTGCAACTCAACCCAGATTACTGCGAAGGTAGTCCAACATGAACCCGATACTTGTTCACCGGTTCTCAGGATAAGGAACAAACTGATGCGTTGATAGAAATGCTCTAAAAATTAGACAACATCACGGCGAAATAGGTAATCTTTAATCCATATAAGGATGGAAGAGTTAGCGCAATGGAAGATGTCGTGTATTACCATGGCCCTTTGTTTCACCCATACGGTTTTTCAATGTATAATCCGATGAGAATCATGCGTCAACTTGGGTTTATTCAAGATTCACTTGATGGCGACTATGTACCTCCGTTCAAGCACAAGTTGGACAAATGCGAGACTGACGTGTCGGACATAAAGGTGGTTTACGAACCTGAAACTGATACCAAGCATTGGAATACTAGACACTCTAGGATAGTAGACATCACAGATTGGGTGCATGTCAATGAAGGTCACGAGGAAATAACAGATTACTATGCATGGTACGAAGGCTTCTCCCACGGTCGGGTGATACAGATAGATCAGACTACGGGTAGGAGGACCAACAGAGCATCCACCTCTGCTTCTCAAGCTGACACTAGAGATGATACTACCATTCTTAAACTAGTGGTGAGTATTTAGTTTTGTAATTATGTTATTCATCAACATACAAATATAAGTTAGTTAATGTGAATTGGTATTTGAATGCATATAGAGGGAACGAATGAAGCTTTTTGTCAAGGGACTGTGTTGCTCGGATGACAAAGGGGAAGTGTTTGATCCTGAGAAGCAACGTCGGTACGCTGATTACTGTAGGCACATTGAAAATCCCAATGCAAAGAAGATGTTTGCTAAGCTGGCTAAGGAAGGTAAGAGGACCTGGAAAACACGTAGACAGCTAACACAAGAACGTGATGAACAGGGACAATGTAGCCAACCTCATGATGAACAAGGTGCTAGAGAAGATGGTGGTCCCCAGGGGGCAGTGCAACTCAGGGTCCTCCTAAGAGAAGCCGGAGAGTTTCCAGGTCAGGGAGGTAAAGAGGAGGTCGAGGTCGAGATGGTGGTCTTGAGTGAGGAGATGTTACCGTCGACTTGAACTTATGTTTCATTTAATATTTACTTGAACTTATGTTTCTTAACTTTTCTTAGATGCAACTTATGTGTTTGGTTTGGATGGTTTTTTGAAACAACTTATGTATTTGGTTTGGATGGTTTGTGGAAACTACTTTGTTTTCATAAGATTTTAGAAGGATGTTTACAAGTATCTTTGTTATAATTTTTTAGGACTCTGAAGCAGACAAGATTATACACTGTGTAGAGTAGGGGTCGTCAGCTTTAAATATAGCAGAATAACGACCCTAAATGTGATGATATGGATTTTACCATCTCAGCCAAAGAGTCGTTCACTCTATTTTTATCAAGCTGACGACTCTAAACCTAAATTTTTAATTTTTTTTCACACCAACAGTCGTCATCTTGATATTTAGATCCAAATAACGACTCTTTCCTAGGAAAACTTCCAGGAGATTGCTTAAAAAAGTTTAGTGAAGGGGTCGTCAATGTATTAGTTTTAAGTGAACGACTGTACCTTTCACAACAGGGTAGTGAATACGTAGACTTAAGAGACTAACAACTCTTTGCAGAAACTTTGAACTAATAGGAGAAAGGCCATGGATTTCAATAAAAAGATAACACTACGTAAATCTAGCATTACAGAAGAGCTAGTAAGGGTAATCAAGAATATGACGCATCAAATGTTCGTCAATGAAGCTTCTTGCTCGTCGATACAACGTTGTATATTCTAAATGGTGAATGAACTTAGTTTCCCCATTACGTATTGTCCATAACCCATTGAAACGTTCGAGCTGAAATTAAATGAGGAATGTTATACGTTAGTAAGTTTGAACCATGAGAAAAGTATAAATATTATCGGATTACTCACTTTTTCCCTAAGAGGAGCTCGTGGATGATGGTCGTACACCATATTTCTAACTTTTACGTACTCTCGCATTGCACCTTTAATGTAGTTGAATCGAAATGCCAAATCCCTCCATTTGCGGTTATTAGGATTCCCGGTATGCCCGTAGAAGAACTCCTTAACTCTCTTCCAAAACATTGAATAGATTTTATTTGGACGTTCACGAAACGTATTAGCAAACGATTTAACGAGAAACAAATCTTCATACGGTTCCCATTCCGCCATTTCCACTAAAAGTTTAAGTATTTTGGTAGAAAATGGAATGTTTTGGGCCATTTTCTCAAGAGTAGGTGGTGTATTTTATAGAAGGAAACCCCAACGGTCGGATTTTTTGAAATCCACAACAAGGGTCGTTAGGATAGAAACAAATTTATTGACGACTCTAGAGTCGTCAGTTTGGAACTTGTAGGTGGATAACGACCCTTATTCAGAATGAAGAGAAATTACATTTATTCAGAATAATCGTAAACTCCATTTAGTTGAAACTACAATACATCAAGTCTATCATAAATCTTATTCAACAAATTACATGTTACTCATTTCTCGGTGCGAGATTGAACTACCACTGCGGCTTCGATGTGATAAAACGACTCTCCTCTCAATTTGGTATATGCAGCCTGGGCTGCACGCCTATCCCGTTTGTGCCTCATGAGAAACTCGTTGTACTTGGTGCACAATCTCATAACATGAATCGTCCTATCACGAATGTGGGACGGTTCATAATCATAGCGTAGTTTCTTGTAGTAATTAACGAAAGGACTCCAACCAACTTGACTCCAAAATATACTCTCATGTTGATGTTCTTCGGGAAGATCCTTGACGATGTAATAATTTTTAAGCCATTCGGTCTCTTCCTCGACTTGCTTGAATATTTCCCGGAGATGGGCTTGTTCTTCGCCTCGTTTTTTGGACTCGCACATCTCTTCTTCTTCCTTCGTAGGATATGACGATGGATGAATGGTTTTTTAGTAGGTCGCATGGTTCTTTTGAGTATCTCATCTTCCATTGCCAATATTGATTTGGTTGGTCGCTTGCATCTTCTAAGTATGTTTTCAATTGAATTGCTAGTTGATGACGGAGTTGCCATTGAAAAATATATTTTGTGAGGTTGTTTTCAATTGAATTTGGTAGTCGATGGCTTCCTCTATATATAGAAAATATCCCAACGGCTTTTTTTTGTTGGGAAAAAGTGTACACAAAAAGAAACATTGAGGGCATTATTCAGAGAGTCGTCATTTTATAAATAATAAACCGAACGACCCTTACTTATTTTTAAGAGAACACCAAAATTCGTATCAGTAGTCGTTATGGTATAGACTGATGCAATGACGACTCGATATGGAAAAAACATATAGGAGAACACCAATTTTTTTTACCAATAGAGTCGTAAGGGTACATAGTTGGGAAAGGACGACTCCATATGGCAAAAACATACAGGAGAACACCAATATTTTTAATCATAAGGGTCGTTATGGTATAGAGTCATTCAATGACGACTCTAGATGTCTAAAACATACAGGAGAAAACCAAAATTTTAACCCTAAGGGTCGTTAAGGTATAGAGGGTGGGCAATGACGACTCAAGATGTCTAAAACATACAGGAGAACACCAAAATTGTAACCCTAAGGGTCGTTAAGGTATATGGTTATCGTGGTAAACGACACTAAATATTCACTAAATGACAGCTATGTGCCGTTAAGGTATAGAGGGATTCAATGACGACTCCATATGGCAAAAACAAACAGGAGAACATCAAAAGAAACAAGAGTGAAAAACATTTATGCCGCAAAATAAAACGCATTGTATTCATTAAGCATTCTTCAAAATACAAATATCTGGGTTCAAGATACAACCATTGTCAAAAAGTATGCTTAAAAATGCAATGCAAAGTTCAAAATAAACATCTTCTATCACGATTCATCGCCCATGTCTAAGAAAATCGGGGTTGGGTCCATAGCATTCCAAATGTTCATTCCATACTCATACTGGTTTGTCCACTCCTTGGTGTTCTCTCCCCAATCACTATAGACCCGTGGTAGAGGACATTCTTCGGAAATCTTCAAGCCTATGTAATGGTTATGGTTGACATGTGCCATTACAATTCTTATTTTCTTTATCGCCGCCTCGCACCTATTTTTTGAGGGTACGTACATACAAGACGCTCCGGGGAATCCTTTGCTCAATACAATTACAACACAACTGAATGTGTCCGCTAAAAGTTGACCACCAAAAGGCATTTGCATCCAAAACTTACAACCGGCCTTCTTCGACCCCTTCCTCCATTTCACGTTTGAAACCAACTCCCTAAACTTCAATTCCCTATCTTTTGGATCTCCTTCCATGATCATTGTCAAATAGAGTTGCTTGTCCTCAACGAGTTTTTCTGCCATTTTTTTCTTGCATATTCGATTTGGGTGAGCTTAAGTTCGTCGGCCTCGTCGAAATGCCCTAATTGTTCCATTGCAACATGGTAACCACAATTTCCATCGCCGTCAACGTCGTCGGTGGATATAAGGTGATCCAAGATGACGTGAGGAAGTTGATCGGTATACTCTTTATACAAAGTGTAAGCAACACGATGTGGTCTTCCCTGGGAATCTCTAGGGGTGCGCGGATTACCCTTTATTCCTATTATCGTCGCCATTCCGCTCGTTTGGCTTTGCTGGGTACCGACCACATGCTCTACATCCATGTATGCCTCCTGTTTCACTTTTATTTCACTTTGGGTAAAATCTTGCTTTTTTGCCCGACCCATTTCCTTGGGGAGGAAAGAGTTCTCATACTCCGTATATTACGCCTGGACATACTCATGACGTGATGGGTCACTTGTGCAGCTTTTGTCCGCATTCACAGTTTCTCTAAACGACTTTTTAGTTGTTGGTCTACCCGGTGGTTTTTGTTTGATTGGCTCTTCTTCTACTCCCAAGCTCTTACGGGCAGCCGGCCACAAATTAGAAACCAATATTTGTCTTCCTGCACAATTCATTTTTTGATATTTCTCATTGATGTACTTGCCAATCTCCAAGTCTCCAAATTGCTCATCAGCGGCTCTTGTGGAATTGGACTGAATGAAAGTTGCTTCCAAAATGGATCGATATCTTCGAGAGGAATGATCACCTTGTACCCACCAAGCTTATGTTTACACGAGAGGCCAAGCCACGTCTCAGTTGTAAAATTACATTTAATCACTTTTCCATTGGAAGCATTCGCTCGAAATTTGTTAAGTTCAATAATCATATGCTTTATTGCCCACCATGATACTTGGTGTGCAACCCCCTGTAAAAATTCTTTGTCTTCTATGTATTGCATCATAAAACGGTCTTTACTATACTCCATATGAGTCACTATCTTGCTTAGATCATTCTCGGCGTGCTCGTGAATAGCTTCCTGTATCGGAACTACCCCACCAGTGTTTAGTTCAAGAATTTTTTTTAAACGTCCGTGGGACTACTCTGCAATACTCGTGGACTCATTTTGGAAGTGCTTGTACTTATTGTTCCATGCATAAACAAACTTCTCCTTCCAAGGATTCAACCATGTATCTAGGTAATAGTCGACCACCTTCTTATGATCGGTACTCCAATCATCAATAAACTTCTGCAAATTAGCATAGTACTTTACTTCAGTCTTCGAATGAGCCAAATGGTCCCAATCTTTACAGAAATCCTTCCATAGATCCTCCTCTTCATCATATTTTTACTTATCTTTCTGCTTCTGTTCCGCTCTCTCGTTTTTTGAAAGTTGACTTAGATGCTCGTCTTCCTCCTTGGAACGTTGATTACCCTTCGCAGGTTTGATCCTTTGGATATGATTCTTGCAATTAGAAAAAAGATTCATTTGGATGTGCCACATACAAAGGAAATGTTGAGCAAGTGGAAAAACTTGACGTACGACACTCATAACTGCAAAATTCCTATCTTTAAAAATAACCTGCGGTATCTCTTCGCCACGGTAAATCAACCTCACTTGTTCCAACGCCCAAACATAGTCCTCTATTTCTTATTTTTCCATAAAGCATCATGCAACGGTGAATGATTGTTTATCCGAAGTATGACTAACCACGTTCAACATAGGCATGTTATACCTGTTAGTCTTATAGGTGCAATCTATGAACAAGACTTGATAAAAACACTGAGCCAAATCCACCATCCTAGGATGGGCAAGAAAAATATGAGTCACTTTCTCGACCGGACCCACCCTTGTTTGCATGGCGTAGTTAAGTTTTTCTGCCAGCCACTCTGATTGTTGCATAATTAATCTACCATCCCATTCAGTTCTCTTGATCGTTGCTTTGGCAGCGTAGATTGTGGAAATAATAGACAAGTTTATCTTATCTTCCGTCCTTATTGCATTTAGGATCTTAAGGGGCCTATATCCCTTCATCTGCCGGACCTTTTCCATTTGATGAGGTTTCAATCGGGCATATGCTGGGTGTCCTAAAAGACTTTTAGGTGGAGGATGGTTGTGACGACCATCCGGTATACTATACAAACTCTATAGATGAGTTTCATGATTCCTTTTGAAAACAATCCTGAACGGGCATTGAATCTTCTTCGACGAAGTTTTGTAGACCCTCGTCGTCTTCTTCTCATACTTGTAATTCTTCCCTTTGTGACTTTCTTCCTTATCCCCCGTTCTCTCGTATACCATCTCCATTTGCTTAAAATCGACCTGTTTGCTTTGAACAACTACACACATCTTCTCTTTTTCCTTGGAAATAATCCATTCCTTGACCTCTGCCTTAGTTTGCCACGTCTACATCGAACAAATAAGACGTTATTGAGAACACTAATTCACCAATTTTCAAACCGATATATATCGATTCAAACAATAAAAATGTACCAAATCGGTCATATAGTGTTGGGAGGTATCTGGACCGATAGTGGAGACGGGTTCAGGTTGAGAGATCGGATGTACAACCAACTACAGAAAAAGTAAAAATTTGTCATTACAGAATCGTCAATTTATAATATGTTAAAATGATGACTCTTTTATTTTTTTATTTCCCATTTGAAGGGTCGTCATCTTTACATTTGCAGAACGACGACCCCCAAAGTCGTCACCTTATTGTACAGGTTAACGACTTATTTGCCTGAAACTCTTCTATTGAGTCGTCATGGTGTGTTTTAGCATGACAACGACAATTTTTCGAAAACGGACGACCCAACTTAAACGATGACGTCTCTACATTGACAAATATACACCATTCTGTTCAGTTTTCAACTTGAGTTGTTACTGTATATATATCTAACATGACGACTCTATATGAAGTTATTGCAAATTTGGTAAAGCAACGGCAACTTTGACTAATACGAGCAGTTATTGCAGAGTTGGAAAAAAGGTAACCGTTTTTTATTTAAAACTAGCCGTTGGGTGTTTTTTTCCTATAAAAGGTGACCTACCCCTTTCAAAGTAATTCACCCATCACTTTCAATATTCCCGAATCAGTAACCCATCACTTTCAAACACCAAAAATGGCTCAAACTCCGTTCAATAATATGGAAGATGTTGTTATTGTTGGATCACACACCACGGTCACGAAGCACGACTTTGAAGGAGGGCAATGGATCGCCAGTAACCACGACCCAACCAGAGATCCGTACCTTAACATGGATCAAACATCCAATGCTTGGTGGAAATGTGTATTTAAGATTTTTAAATCACTAAACGGAAATCGTTATAGAAGGACGCTCCAGCAGATAAGGGAAAGGTACGATTATTTATACAATGAATGCGTATTGCTGAGAGACGAATTGAAAGCTCGGGCTGAAGCTCTTCCCAACGAACCTCGAATGGATAGAGTAAGTTTGTGAATCAATTGGCCGTTCATCAAAAATTATTTGTTTGGTTATTTGTATTCAATAAAACTAACTTAATTTTTTTTTTGTTTTTCTAATACTCTTTGGATCGCAGCCAATACGAATCAAAGTACGACCATGAGTTTTTGCACGAGGACTGCTATAGTCTCTTGGAGGAAAGCGAATGGCAATTCGCCGCATATAATTAAACTCGTTTAGGTTTTCAAGCGCAATGTATTGAACTATTAATGTCTTTCCTTCTATTTTATTTCATAGTACATGTACGTTTTTTTTCAATTCAATAAAACGAGTTTCAGATAGTATATTCCCAACAAGGGTCGTCATGGGTTGTAAATATACCAGTGACGACTCTAAAGTTTATTTGAAATATTTGGTATGAGTCGTCATTTTTGGAGAAAGTCATATTAACGACTCTAAATGTCACTTTACACAGAGACTCTTTGATAGTAGAGTCATCAACTAATAAACATAATAAAATGACGACTCTTTTGATCTGAAAGAGTCGTCACTTTGTTAATATGTCTTGTAACGACCCATTCAGCAGTTAATGTGAATTTTGAATTCACCCAATGTGGTTGAGTCTGGCAACGGTTAAAAATTCAAAAAAATGATTGTTGGGTCGTTAATTTCTATAAATAGAGACCCATATCTCACCCCTTCTTCACCCAAACCATAATTCTCAACCTTCACATTCATTCTCATTCATTTATCATCTAAAAGCAAAAAAAAGGAAACACCATGGCTACTCCCTACACTTCCGAAGAGAATTGCGCCACTGTGAGAGCTTGGTTGACAGTCACAAACCACTTTCAAGATCTAGGAAAAGACATTGATCAAACATCGGATTCTTGGTGGAACCGTGTATTCATTGTTTTTGTGGCGTTAGATGGAAATTGTAACTCAAGGTCTTTGAAACTCGTCAAGGAACGGTTCGAGGAGATATTCTTCGAATGTGAAGCTTTCAAAAGAGAAATGAAGGCCGTAAGGAAGCCTTACCCAATATGTTGGGTGCTATAAGAGTAAGTATTTAAACAAGAGGTCAAAATTATCGAAAGCTTTTAACAATACTAACTAAGTTTTTGTTTTGCGTTTTCAGTTGGGGAAGGCGTATGCCCGATACGAGGTGCTTCGTGGAAAAAAGTTTGAGTTCGACGATTGCTACCTCATCTTGGAAGGCACTACCTATAATTACAACCTTTATGGTTAAGTGTTTAAGTGCACCGTTATTATCTATTGTATTTCATTTCCTTCAATGCAACGCTATGAAAGATGTATGCCTTTTACGATTCAATGAAATGATTCTATGAAATCAAAAATCTTAAAAATTAACAGTGTGGGTCGTTAAGGTATATAAATATCGAAAGTGTCGACTCTAACTAAAATTATTAATGGTTGGTTAGGGTCGTCAGTATATCAGAATATCCCTATGACGACTCAAAAACACAAAAACTTGCGATTTTTACAGAGAGTTTGGATTCGAGAGTCGTCTGGGTATTAAACGAATCAACTAACGACTCTAGGTGAACTACTAAAAAGAGTCATCATTGTTTAACACACCACCTTGAAGATTTTTCATCACCATTAAAAGTTGCAGGTTAGAGTCGTCTTCGTAAGTGTAAACAGACTGACGATTCTTTAGGGTCGTTAGTGTATACAACACACGACTATAACGACCCTCACTCTGAGTAGTTCCATAGTGACCATGAATCGACCACTTGGACCAACATTCAGACGATTTGAAGAGTATAGGAAGTTTACCTGATTGTTTTGAGCTCCGGGTTCTTCATTTCGAGGATTGGTTCCTTCATTTTGAGCAATAGGTTCTTCATTTGCACCATTATTCATGGCTTCCTTTATTAACATCTCTACATCAAACATCCAATCCATAGGATTAGTTGAGACAATTTTACCATCAACACAATCATGGTTGTTATTTGAACCTTCACCAACCTCATTCCCTCCATTTGAATCACTCATTTCTAAAAACCCTAGTTTTCCTCTCAAAACTCCTCTTTTTCTTCTCAACACATAAAAACTCAAAAATAAAATCTCCCCAAATTTTTATCCCAAAATCAGATTTTAATCTAAACACAATTACCACACTGATAGACGCATTATTGTGTCTAATATGTCTCAATTGTATATATTTTTAGTGTTCAATTTTGTATTTATTTTGTTATTTTATGTCTTTGTAGGTATTTTTAGAGAAATAAGCTCTTGCGGCGAAATTGGCTCGAAAAGTGGTGTTTTACACCCAAGGATAGAGTACTAAAGGCACCCCAGAAATGCACCGGAAGCACCTCAAAAGTGTGTCGGAGGAACCCCGGAAAAATTACTATCTACGCCCAAAAATTACTATTTACACCCCATAAGACAAGTGCTAAAGGGACACCCGTGCAGGATTAGGGGGAGGACATGTTCTTCTCAAATTCAAAAAAATATTTTTGGTGGGAAAATATTCCCTTTCACTGGCAGAATTTCAATCGGATGTTTGGACGTGATTTAATGAGATTCAATCCCTGAAACTTAGTGGGTAGACGTGATATGACTATAGAAAGCTAGTATGGGTGATTTTATCGATCAAATTTAGCTGGATAACTTGTTTTAATCTAAACAGGGAGTTGGAGGAAAAACATGAGCTTGCACGAGTTGTGAGAAATTTAAACGTGTACTGCACGTGTTTGGAAGACTCAATAGATATCCTGGAGCGTGAAGAAGGTATAGAATGAAAGAAATACAGCTGCATGCGCGTGGAAGATCAAAAAATGGAAATTATTGCCGTGAGAATAAAAATAATAAAGAGAAAATTTTTTGAAGTTATGAAGGAGATTCGATGCATCTTTTGGGTATAAATAGATTACCCAGGTCATATAGAAGGGGTGTCGAGAATTTGGGGAGCTGAGGAGAGCCAGAGAAGAAGAAATCACAAGTTGCAGAACTCGGTTTCTGCTGCTGCTGCTGCTGATGAACGCGAAGAACAAAAGCCTGTAAAGGAAAGTCATCGAAAACTATCGCTTAATTGCGACAGTTCCCAACTGCTTCCCAGCGACCGCAGAACAGTGTCTACAGCACTTCTATTGTATCGTTCATTTTGAGATGATTTTTGTGCGTCGCAGATTCCTGTTTTTCATCATTTTCTTTTTTTCTCTCCATTGTAAACACCATTTGAGCTATAAATAAATCTTTTGAGCGTGTTTTCATCATGATGAGCTAAACCCCAACACTGGGACGACGGAGGAGGTCGAACTTCATACATGGGTAAATTTGTTTTATTCTTTTTTATGACTTTTGCACTAAAATTAATTAAAATATGATTCGATTAAATTGGTTGTCATTTGATTAGATGGGTCATGCTTAGCTTAGGTGATTTGATGTCCCATGCTTAACATTTACAATCAATGTTTTGATAATCTTCCTTGGCAAAAATACAGTCCATGTTTACCTTATGTTATGGAGATTGGCCGAATCCTTAGTTCCAGTACCTCTCGCCCATTGTTTAATATTTAGTATATAATTTTTATTAAATTTAAAAACTCGAATCTTCACAAGTCTCAACGAACCTTTTACTACCACTATTCAAAATTACATCACACACTAATTAACTTAATTAATTTTTAATACTAATCATTCAGGGGCATTTTAGCCATTTAGAAATTATTTTGATAAGGGGTGACCAAAATTAGGGTGGGGTGACCTTTTTGTCCTCTAGTGCAAGGCCCCCAATTAAAATCCCTGGCCCCCAATTAAACTAGGCTAAATAAATGTCTATGTGCAGTTTGGATTAGTATAGTACATAGCAGTCAAGAATCAAAATGTCTATTTTTTTTTGCGGTTTGGATTTGGACATTAGGTGATTTTGACCTCCATTAAATAGAGGATCGGTGGACAAACATGACCGTGTACAATTCGGTAATCAAAGTGTATCTCTCATAAGTCAAATCCAAAATGGCAAAATCCTACCGTGGCTGCTAATAGGGGTACCAAATTGCTTGGGGGTGTACCAATATTGGTATAGGACAAAACATCCTCAAGCCTTGCATTGGTACACCGCCAAGCAATTTGTATCCCCTATTAGCAATGTTGAATCCTACATCATTTAACAAAATTCACCTCATAGACTTATATCAAAGACGTCAAAGTGTTACTCTGTAACTTCGTATACTTTACCAGTCTGGTAGTCTTAAAAAGGAAGGAGGAGGATGGAGGATCCATATAGAACTCTTATTTACACATTATTTTTCGTGATGCGTCATTTTTTTCTATAAAACTCGAAAGATAATAAATTGTAAGTTAGGATTTTGATTATATATTCTTCTTATAAAAATCCTTATTCTTATGAAAAAAGAATGAATATATTTCGAGACGTATAATATTACTATCTACCACTTTAAACATCAGCCTCGAAGGTTAATGGTCTAAATTAAAATTTGTAGATGATTTGGTATAGCATTTGGTGGAAATCGACCGGTTTCACTATAACATTTCATACCAAATTCTTTATTGATAAAAAAAAACAATTAGTGGCTGCAATGACCGCAAAAGGATTAGTTGCAGAAAAGAGTCGAGAGAAAAAAGTCTTGAATTATAAGGTTTTTATTTCCTGTTGTTCAGCCAGGATAAAATTCAGCTTTTCCCTGAGTCATTTCATCTTTTTCTATAACATTCATTCGGAGAAAAGACTCGAGAGATACTCGAGTTAAGGTTTTTTATTTTCCCCGATTTTGACTCAAGCATGTTTTACCTGACCAAAACTCGAATTATAAGGTTCTTTGTTTTCCCACATTTTGACTCAAATTTGTCCAGCTCTACCAAAATTCATCTTTTTTCCATAACATATATTTGGAGAAAAAAATCTAGAAAATAATACTCGAACTGTGCAACATCATTCAAAGAGGTAGCAGTTTACTCAGAAAGCTACCGAATCTCATATAAGGCAGAACTCAAGTATCCCTATTATGTAACTTCTAATTTCTCTCCCATACTGACTCAAGTTTATCCCGCCTGACTAAATTCAGCTTTTCCCAAGTCATTTATAAAATTTTAACTTCAAATCTCTTTGTACCAAAGGGGAAAAAAAATTACATCTCAATATCAAACAATTTTACCATTTATTATCAGGAAGTAGTATTTATTACCTAGCATATCATTCACATCTCTCATACGGAGTTAGAAAGGGGCGGGTAGAGTTAGAAATGTTAAAAAGAGGAAAATTTGTGCGAGTTAGACTCGGTGTGACTCACCGAGTTAACTAAAACCTGTTTTGCCTAACCTACCCTCCCTGATCGAGTTAGGTTAACAATCCTGGTTAGATTAGGTTAGGTTAGGTTAATTCATCTGGTTAGGTTAATTCATCTCATATTTTCTTTCTTCTTCTATTCTTCTTCTCTCCTTCTGCTCCAGCGATTCAGTGAGTAAAATCTCTGTTAAGAAATTTGTAGAAACTTAGTGAAACCAATGGTTCAAGGTAGGTGCTGGGAAGATTATAACCCTGACTTAATTAGGGTTTTTGTGTTGATTGAAGATAGATGATTCAGTGAAGTTATTCGATGAAATTGATCGAGGATTAATTGAAGTTTAAGGATGAAATCAAGTAATTGTTCATGGGATTTCATTATTGATAGATAATTTAGTAGGTGATTCTCAAATTGCAGTGAAGAAAGGAAAGTTTAGGGTTTCTGCAAATTGAATTTGAGGGTTCAATTGAGGACGAATAAGAGAAGTTAGAAGTTGGGTTTGTTCTTAATTGATGTTTGATTGAAGCTGTAGAGTGGTTGAAGATTGAATATGATATTAGGGTTTTTTAGTTTAATTCGGAGATGAGTTCGAAGATGAAATTAAGGATGGGTTTTAGAAGCAGGACATGAAGAAGATGACAGAGTTGCTGTTGGAAATTGAAGTTAGGGTTCATGGAGGAAATAGAGGAATTTGATAAATTAGAAGATGGGTTCGATTTAGACGATTCTGATTGATATTGAGTTGGGTGTTGAATTACTCGAAGGGTTAGGTTGAAATCACAGATCGTATCAGGTTTCAAGTGATGAATTATGTCTCAGTGAATTAGGGTTTAAGTTGGAAATTCAGATGAAAAACTGGAAGATGAAATTGAAGGTTTTACTGAGTTTATGGAACAAAGAGAGATAGTTCGGAGAGAAGTAAAGAGTTAGGGTTCTTAATAAAATGAAGACTTGGGGTTCATGGGTTTGAGATGCAGATGAGCGAATTTCAATTCAGTGGATGCTGTTACTGGTGTAAGCTTTTAATTTCTTTAATTTTGATATTTGGAGGATTAATCATTGAGTTGTTAAGTTTGTATGATTGTTTTTGAAATGGTGTTGAGATGGATATGGAGTGAAATGGGTTTGTTGTGTTTGTGATGTTATGAGTTGAATTGTGATAAGTTTACAGTGAGGCTTGAGACACTGTTGAAGTAATTAGTGAAGCAAGAAGTAGTTATGCTGGTCTGGGAAATTATGAAACTGCATGTGAAGATGTAAATTCAGATGGAGATGTTAGTAAAGCTGAACCTAGTTGGGTGAATGAAGGTTATTGGTTCTGATTGTATGGAAATACAGGGGAACTGGTATTGATGTGAGTTACATGAAGAAGAATGTTGTGTAGTGGTGCAGATGAATGTGAAATGGAGATGTGTTTGAAGTTTTAGTTTTGAGTAATGGTGGTGTTGTATGGATGTTGGCTACATGGAGGTGTGTTGGTTGCAGTTGCAATTGGGTTGTGCTCTGAGTATGCAATTACAAATGACATGAAGTTGGGATTGTTATGATTGAAGTGGAAACAATCATTTGAATAGCATTTAAACTCTTAAACTGGCCCTGATACTCTTGTAAATGGATTTGACAGTGTTGGTATTATTTACGTGGTCTATCAATCATTTTTTAGGTACCCAATTTATTTATGCGATCCAGCAGTCAAGATACCAGATTTATTTAGTTAGTCTACTAGTAAAGGTACCCCGAGTTATTTATGTAGTCCATCAGCAAGGTTACCTCAGTTATTTCTACGGTCCATCAGTAAGGGTCTCAATGCACCAATGTAGCTAACCGGGATAGTTAACCTAACTCGACCAGGGAGGGTAAGTTAGGCAAAACCGGGTTTAGTTAACTCGGTGAGTCACACCGAGTCTAAGAGCGTCCACAATCATGCGACCATACTATAACTAAACTAAAAACTAAAAATTAAAAACTAAAAAAATTCGGTTATACTCGGGGCTTCACGCTACGATGGTGGAGTAAAATTTGGTCAAACGTAATTTTAATTTGCGCCTGAAATCGAGCGTAATTTTAATCTACGTCTAGCAGCCGGGCGGACGTATAATTCAGCTCTCCAGTGGGGCGTATTTTAAATTTACGTCTGATATGGGGCGGAGTTTTAATTTACGTTTGTTACTGGACGGAAGCGTAAAGTTGCGCTTGCGTGACAGACGCAGATAGAATCACCGCCTGATGTGATGATTTCAAATTTACTAGTTATTACCATGAGTCATTGAATAGGTGGTTAATTGGGCGAACATTTAAGTTGCTCATGATGAACAAGTGGTTAATGGGGTGAACATTTAAGTTGCGCCTGATGGGGCGAACTTTCAAATTGTGCCCGTCTGGAGCGAGCTTTTAAGTTGCGCCTGTTCTTCAAACAGATTTTAAGTTACGCCTCATTTCAAACGCAGATGCAATCTACGCGCCATATCAAACGTAGTTTAATTGTCCGCTCCACTATAATCAGTATTACTCCAGACTAAAGACCAAATTTACTCCGAAACACAATCTCTCACCAACCAAATATGGTTATACTCTTGTCCACTGTGATTCAATTTTCGACCAAATATGGTTATACTTCACCTTTTACCCGTCCATTGTGGACGCTCTAACTCGCATAAATTTACCCTTTTTTAACGTTTCTAACTCTACCCACCCCTTTCCCTGAAATAGTGAATATTCTTGACCTTTGCTCTATTTTCTTCAGCAACCCCTAATTTTGGATTTTCTCTCCATCTACCTTGACATATTATTCACTCGAGCTAAAATCTTCTAGATTACACTTTACAGAAAACCTTGAGACTGTTTGCACAAACCGAGTTAATCCCCTAAATTGACAAATTCCCTCCTCCGTATTGCCGTCAAGAATTTCCACCAGCACGCGTCGTTCCACACGTGCTCTCACGCAACTGAGATTCCACTCTCTAGTAAATTCATTCAGTATATATGCACGTGTCGGCTCCAACCCCGATTCTCTCAAGTCTCATCTCTTCTCTGCTTTTTTCTTTAGTTTCTCCTCATCAGAAGTAAAGCTATAGAGAAATAGTACATGGAATAGAAGAGACCAGAAACAGAATAAAAAGAAGAAGAAGAAGCCCGTCCCTTATTCTAAAACCAGTTCCTTACCAAATTCAATTCAGTGTTCGTCATGGCAACTGAAAATCCGACAAGTTATAGCTATATGGGAAGAAGTTTTGGAGATATAGTAGGAGATCATTCATCATCAGCTTTTAGTGATTGTAATAGTGATAGATCTGGTGAATTCCCAACAACATCATCTCAAAGTAGAAGATTGTTAATTTCTTGTGCGTCTGATAATTCTGATGAATTAATCCGTCAATTCATTTCTGATCTTGAATCTTGTTCTATCGATATTCAAAAACAAGCAGCTATGGAATTGAGGTTATTAGCTAAGAATAAACAGGAGAATCGGTTGAAGATTGCTGAAAACGGTGCTGTGAAACCATTGATTTCGTTGATTTCATCATCAGATTTGCAACTACAGGAATATGGAGTTACAGCTATTTTGAATTTGTCTCTGTGTGATGAGAATAAAGATTTGATTGCTAGTTCAGGAGCGATTAAACCGTTGATTAGAGCATTAAGAATGGGAACACCAACAGCTAGAGAGAATTCAGCTTGTGCTTTACTTCGATTATCACAAATTGAAGATAACAAAATCACAATCGGACGATCAGGAGCTGTTCCTTATTTAGTTAATTTATTAGAAAATGGAGGTTTTCGTGGGAAAAAAGATGCATCAACGGCTTTATTTACACTGTGTTCGTTGAAAGAGAATAAAATTAGAGCAATTCAATCTGGGATTATGAAACCACTAGTGGAATTAATGGCGGATTTTGGTTCAGGTATGGTTGACAAAGCTGCTTTTGTGTTGAACTTGTTAGTTTCAATACCAGAAGGTAAAACCGCTGTTGTTGAAGAAGGTGGTATTCCAGTATTAGTTGAAATCGTTGAAGTTGGTTTACAACGGCAGAAAGAAATCGCTGCCGTAATCTTGCTACAGATCTGTGAGGACAGTATGGTTTATCGTACTATGGTTTCTCGTGAAGGTGCAATCCCACCGTTAATTGCTTTATCACAGTCCGGCACCACTAAAGCTAAACAAAAGGTTAGTTTCCTAAAAATCCTCATATTTCCGTTTATGGAGTTCCGGTTTTCTGTTAATTTTCGCCGGTTTGCCGTTAAACCTTCGTTTTCATAATTAAAATAAAAAAATACTAATTTTTGCGTATTATTTTGTGTATTAATTATTTTTGTGTTCTGATGGCGGCTTTTGTCGTGTTTTGTTGTATACACAGGCAGAAGCACTAATTGATATTCTGAGGCAACCAAGATCTGGCAATGCCAATAATGCGTACTCAAGGACGACATCTGATGTGGCAGGGTAATGTACTGTTTTGGGTTGAACCCATATACACATGTTTGTTGCCAGTTTATAGACGATACGTGGTGAAGATTTGAACACCGTGGGTATGTGTGGCATGTGCCCCCACCTACCGGTTTGCTAATCTCATCCTTTCACATTTCAAGAGCAGCAGAGGATATAAAGAGGGGAAGAAGAGGTTTTGGGAAATTTGTGATTTGGTTGGTTGGTCTTTTATGGGTTGTGCTTTTTACAGTGAGGTTGGGGTTTTACAGTTGAAAAAAGAAAGCAAAAGAAAAATGTAAATAACTTTTCATTTCAGGACAAAGTTTGTAAAATTGGGTTATAACGGTTCTTTTAATTTATCTTCTTTTGTTGTCTATTTTTTGGTGTAAGAGTTTGGTGAGGTTTTGGGTGGACCTTCTAGTTTTCTTTTGGTTTGTAAATATAGTTTTGCTAATTTTTGGTTTTCTTTTGAAAGATATGTTTACATTTGGGAGGGAGTTTTTTTTCCATTTTTTTTTTTTGGCGGAGGGTGAAGAAGTTGGCTCGAGGTCAAGAGTCTAAACAAGAGTATTATTTTTATGGATATGCCTCAGAATAGAAAAATGTTCTCCCCGGAGCTATAAACTGTAACACAGAAAGGAAGGAAATTGGATAGGCCTCGGAATAGAAAAATATTTAACACACAAAGGAAGGAAATTGGATAGGCCTCAGAATAGAAAAATATTGTCCCAGCTCCAGGAGCTATAAACTGTAAACACAGAAAGGAGGTTAGTTTTTTTTTGCTCCGGTGCTGATTGTTGGAATATTGGTAACAGGAATAATAGATCAATGAAACATTGTTTTCAGGATATAACGAAGTCCTAACAATGAAATTGAATTCCAGGTTTGTAAACCCTTGATTCATCCAAGAACACAAAGTAGAAGTTTTTGATGATACTTGGAGAGAAAAAAAAACACAGAATTTTTAATGTAGTTGAATGAGAGAATATCTTTACTACTTATAAGGAAATTTTCGTGTCTATGTCCCCTAGACCCCCGTCAACCCCGTTATCGTAGCGGCAAACATATTTGAAAAATATCAACCAGGAGAGCGTTTTTTTATGGAGAAAAGGTTAAAATTCGTTGATAAAAGAAAATAAACAAAAAGATGAGAGAGGCCGAGGCGATACAAAAAGAGAGACAACAAGTCTACTCCTAAGCAAACTGACTAGAAACACATCAAAGAAAAAAACCAAGACTGCAAAAACTAACTGCAAGGCAAGAAAAGCCTATCAAACTCTAATAAATAAAACAGAAAACTAGCATTCTAGCAAACAGCAAAAACTACAATTCTAAAATACTATGAGGCTAAGAGATGCACCTATTAGTCTGGGATCTTTGCCCTCGCCAGCTTGTTAGGATTCCATTCTACCATTCCAAATAAGCCTTTGGAGTTCTATTTCTTTTATCTTTGAGGTCGTGTCATAAGGCATGAATATGAGGTTTCTCTTAAATCCAATGTCTTCAAATCATGACAATCCTCTTTTATTCTTCAACAGTTACTTTGTCTTCTAACTTTCTTACTGAAACCTCAATTTGGCTTCCGCAGATTGGAAATCAGCTACCTTCTTAAAAATCACTTAAAATAAAAAAGGGATTCTTTTTTGGTGAAGTCACTTGTTTAACATTTTTTTTTTTTTTGGTACTTCACCTGTTTAACGTTTTTGTTGGTAAGAGTCTTTCCTTTAACAGAGATCTAATCATCATACGAGGCAACTAAGCTATTTGACTTCCCTCCACCACTGCCAGCTTTCAAGTCCAATCCAGATGGATTAATAACTAACGGTGTCTGATATACTGCTCCATATTTTTCCCGTTCTCATCATCCAAACCATCAGTAGACTTTGAGGAGGTGTTATCTCCACTCCACATATTTCCTGCATCCTTTTGCTCCCTGCCTCAATCATTCTGATACCTAGTCTTGTCACAAGCAACTATCCTTCTAAACCTGATACCAAATCAGTTGAAATATCACTTGTGCCAGCTTCACATGTGATAATACTACTCTTCATCCCGTTCCTTTCCTTTGTTGATTAAATTTATGCAATATCAGCATTCAAACCCTTGTCTAAATCCAAAGTATCCATTTCAATTAAGCTGCTAGTGATTCCTATCTCAAAACTGACCTTTTTAGGATCTCACCTTGTCTTTTTCTTCCTCAGGCAATTCTTAGTTGTATGCCCCAAAACCAAACAATCTTCAATTATATTCTACAAGGAAAATGTTATTTCCTGATTTTTATTTTAATAAAAATAATTATGCAAAGAGCAAAGATTTTTTTTTTTTTTTAAGTTGGCCTCTAAACAAGACTAGACATAAATGCTAACAAGCCTTGGTGTAGCAACACCCATTACATCTATAGATGAGGAAGAGGGTTAGAAGTTAATGTGAGTACATGAGGAAGATTACGAACAATTCTTACCTAAACCAATAAAATAGTTGCTCAAGGGCTGCTTCAGTCATAGATTGAGAGATAAAATTGGTTTAGGGAGAGAATATGATAGAGATGAGTTCAGAGTTCTTAATTGTAGAAAGTTGCAGACAAGTAGGCTCTGATAGAGATTCTGTAGAAATTTATTGTTCACTGTGAGCTTGTTGTTTTTTAGAATGACCGATAGTTATTCTATTTATAGCTCTGCAAAACCCTAATTTCTAGTCGGTGGGATAAGACTGAGGAGTAAAGATAAGCACTTCCTATTTAAACTCAGGAGTAACTAAGGATAGATCAAGGATTTAGTCTATCATTTGTAGCTTACTCTTGTGACCGACTATTCTTTTTCTCTTTGAGTAGGCTGATACTCACACTTGACGTGGACCGCCATACTAAACCCTAAGTTTATCCCCTAATTTGTGACGTAATCAGCCTTTATGTGGGAGGTATCGTATGACTTCGTAGTACTCTCCAGAGTTTCCATAACTTTAGACGAAGAAATATCCATGTCTGTGTGTGGAGGCCATCTTGAGTCGTGTGAAGAGCTCGAAGAGGATTTGCATAGTTGTGTGTGTCATGAAGAGAGCATTGATAAGCACGTAAGTGTGACGCATTTTCACCCATAACTACATTATCTAGGACTCATTTTATTTCTAATAAAGTTGTTTTAAGTCTTTTCTAGGGATAAGCTCTTGCGGAAAAATTGGCTCGAAAAGTGGTGTTTTACACCCCAGGATAGAGTACTAAAGGCACCCCAGAAATGCACCGGAAGCACCTCAGAAATACCCCGGAGGAACCCCGAAAAAATGTTGAAAACACCCCAGAAAAAGTGTTAAAGGCACCCACAAAATTACTAAAGGCACCCTCAAAATAGATAAGGACACCTCCAAGGCAGCCGAGATGTTAAAGGTGCCCGTGTTTTGGATCAGGGCACTTCATCCTCTACATTTAAAAATTTGAGTTTTTGGCGGGAAAATGGAGCAGTAAACTGGTAAATTTTAGAATCAAGAATTTGACGTGATTTCATGAGACTCAATGGCTGGAAATTGTTGGGATGATGTGACTGGTCTTAACAAGTCTGGTATGGCTTATTTTTTCGGATAAATTTGTCTAGATTCTCGCGTGGAAGAAGACAGAGTATCTCGGGTTTTGGTTATTCCATTCCGAGTTCTGAGTGTGTAATTGAGAGGTTTTCGTGTACCTGATGCATGTTTGACCACTTCTGGATGTGCTGGGAGTATTTTGGCACGAGAAATCAGCGTGAGAAGAGAAGAAAGGGAAGAAAATATTCCCGAGAAGATTTTCATTCACTGCCGAGTAATGGAAGATTATATGGAGTTATGACGCATG
>JAJJMB010011222.1:4033760-4074988 GCA_023531105.1 Papaver atlanticum | reverse complement strand
ATATGGAGTTATGACGCATGATTTTGGTGTCTGAAGGAGTATATAAGATGTGGTGGAGTAGCAGAGAGGGGTAAGGGAGAATAGGGAGACCATAGAGCATAAAAAAATCGAGAAAAAAAAGTTACAGGAAGTTGCTGCTTTCTGTTGGTGAAGAAGGTACGAAGAACATAAGACCCTTAAAAACCGTCGTTCTTCAACAGTGCCAGTGACGGTATTCCTTTATCGTTTTCTGTAACAATTGATTTTGTAACAAATATAAGTGTTACAAAACCCGATTTTTATCATTTTTTGTCCCATTTCATCATTTGTGAACCATTTTTTAGCATTAATAAAGATGAATTTTTAGCATGTTTCCATGATAATGATGAGCTAATTCTCGCGTAATCAAGGAACGGAGGAAGCTATTTATGCATGAATAATTGGTAACTATTCTATTTTTCTCTAATTTGTATTTTATAATTCACTTAATCACTACTTTGTAGAATTTTAATTGTTTGCATAATTTTTCCTAATTAGTTGTGATTCAATTAGATAGGTTATACTTTGGTTAGATAATCTATGCTTAAGGGATACAATTAATGTTTGAGAATATGCTTGATCATTTGTGAATTAAGAAAAAGAGATTTTAAAAATAATTAGAGTTTTGGAATTTTTACCATCATTCATTCATGTGTAATAGTGGAATCTAGTGTCTTGGTTATTTTCGATCTTGAAATCAAATTTGGAATTAAATTTTCTCTATTTTTAGTTTAAATAAGTCTAAAATCAATTGCTTTCACAAGTCTTACGAACCTATTACTACCACTATTACAAATTCGATCAAGCATAAGCATGGATGAGGTCAAGTATGACCATGGCTCTGTGAAGAGGCTTAGGGAAAGGTCGGTCATGAAGAAACGTTATGACCTGATACTGATCAAGTGTTGACCTAGGATGCATGAATGTTTGTCGATAGATGAGCAGAGGCATGACCATCTCTGTAGAAAGGTCAAGACCTGATATTGCTTGTCTAGTCAGAGGAGCAAGTCAATCCCTTGTCCAATCATAAGAGAAAATCTGAGGCTAAGGTTGAGCATCAACCTAGCGTGACCGTCCGTCGAGTGAAGAGCGGAGGAATGACCATGTGTCTATGGCGGGACGAATCATGGCCGGTCCTGAAGAGGCGTAATGGAAATGCCGGTCTTAAAGAGCAGAGGCTTAACACTCGTAGTAATGTTTTAGAGTACCAAACCACCAAAAACTTGGGGTGACATTAAAGGATCTTGTGTTTGACGAGATACTCGGGGTCACGTTTTAAAGTATTTATATTGATTGAGAGACCTGAATAAATCCGTTCATAAGAAAGGAATAGAGCATCTGAGTGATGAAGGCTTTCTTCGGAGCGACGGGGGCTCTTCGTCTCGAATGAGCGACGAAGGTTTTTCGTCTCAAAGTGAAGTACCGAAATCTTTTAATTAGTTTAGGATGACCGAACCTCTTCCCATTAGTCTAACTCGGCTTCTCTGGTTAGGAAATCTTTTCTTGTTTGGAAGTCGAACTTATTCTTGTACATCATTTTGGCTGGAGTTTGAGATTCATCTTGGCTAAAGCTCTACCTCATGTTTAGGATAACAACTAGCCATATTTAGGAAACTCTGGTACTGTTAGAGCATTGCTCGGTCGAACTTGCAAGCGTTGCTATCTCAAGCTTGTTTGTCAAGTTTAGTTGCCAAAACTATAAGTCTTGATTTCTAGTCTACTTATAGCTAAGTCTTGGATTAGGATAGTAAGTGTAGTTGAGCCTTAGACTCCACGGCGTTCATCGAATGAATAAGAAGAACTACTCAAGGGAACTTGTGGAACTTCATCAACAAAAGGCACGTGGAGACTTGAACTTATCTATCACTCAAAGGTCTATCTATTTATCTCCTATTTTGAGACAAAAGTCGTATTGCTATATAGACTTCAATTATACACATTTTCTATTTCGAGCCGAGTTTATCTCGCTTATCTATTTCTCGAAATATGTGTTGGTAAGCTTTCGCTTTAGCCAAGTTCATCTTTACTCGTGACGAAAGTCATGCTGATTATTTCAATAACTTGAAATCACTTTGATGAAAATAGTTTGTGGATAACAACTATTTTAACATCCTCTAAGAAAGTTTCAATGATTGAAATGAGAGTTTAGAACAAGTAACCATGTTTGGATATAAACATAGTGTGTTCTCACATTTGTGTAAAGGTACAAAACCGGGAACCTAAAGTATGCATACCCGTATGCGTACTGGCGGTTGTTGGAAATCCGGGTAAGTATGTGTACCCGTATGCATACCGGCGGAAGTTTCATGTCCGTGAATTTCTGCTGGAGTTTGGAAGTAAAAACAAACTCAAATCGGTCACTTAAGTATGCGCACCCGTTTGCAAACTTAATAAGGTTACTTTCTAAAATCGGTTTATTCATGAACTAAAACATTTATATAATAAGGAATGCAATCTTTGCAAACCGTGGCTATAATGTTCATGAATTGATTTGAGTGAATCAAAATCGATTTTGCTTCAATTGTGTCTTGTATACTTCTATGAGATCTAAGCAATTGAACAACTCTCTAACTAGTTCATTTGAGTCATTTGAACTAGTTATGGTGAAGATGAATAAGGTTGAAATGGAAGTGCTCATATGGCTAACCATTGGTTAACTATTGTTTAACCGACTAAGTGTACACGTTTAGGTACGGTTACATAAACCTAAATGAGGGTACATTTCATTTGTGTATAACAAGCTAAGTTTGATCTAAAGGTTGAAAGATATTAGCTTGAATCAAATCAGGTTTTCATCTAACAGTGAATATTGAATGCTTTGTTACCAAGGTAACTTAGATTGCAAACCCTGATTTGAAATCTATCTAAAGGAGAACTCTAGCAACTGGGAAACCTAATCCCCACACCTCCTATGTGATACTAGTTGTATAAGCTAGAGTCGATTCTCCTTTAACCTTAGGTTTTTCACGAAACCCTGTAGGTTAACGACTTAAAGACTTCATTGGGATTGTGAAGCCAGACCCAATTATTTTCTCTGTAGTTGCGTGATCTGATCTTGCTGTTTTATATCGTGATTGAGTACAATCGTAAGATTGGCTTGAGATTTATATCTCCGATAGACAAGATAGAAAAGTAGTCACAAACACCTTCGTCTCATCGTTTGTGATTCCACAATATCTTGTTTCGTTAATCGATTAAGATTATTGTGAGGTGATTGATAATACTAGGATGTTCTTCGGGAATATAAGTCCGGGTTATGAATTAGTTTCTGTTCACCTTGATTTATCAAAATACGGAACAAAAACTCGTAGGTATTTATGTGGGAGACAGATTTATCTATTCCAATATACTTTTCTGTGTGAGACAGATTTGTTTATCAAGTCTTCGAATTTGGGTCTTAGCAACTCTTAGTTGTGGGTGAGATCAGCTAAGGGAATCAAGTGCGTAGTATCCTGCTGGGATCATAGACGTAAGGAGCGCAACTGTACCTTGAATCAGTGTGAGATTGATTAGGGTTCAACTACAGTTCAGACCGAAGTTAACTTTGTAGTAGGCTAGTGTCTGTAGCGGCTTAATACAATGTGGTGTTCAAATCTGGACTAGGTCCCGGTGTTTTTATGCACTTGCGGTTTCCTCGTTAACAAAACTTCTGGTGTCTGTGTTATTTCTTATCCGCATTATATTTTGTTATATAATTGAAATATCACAGGTTGTGCGTTGAATCGATCAATTGGTAAATCCAACCTTTTGTTGTTGATTGAAATTGGTTGATCCTTGAACATTGGTCTTTGGTACCGTTTAAGTTATTTTTCTTGTATTCAATCAGGCTCGCAAATTCCTATTTGTTTGATTGCGGATCGAATCGAGAAATTGAGATATAACTCTTTGATATACTTTTTATGAAGATTGAGTCTGACTGTCTAGTTGATTCTCTTGAAAGTATATTGGAGTTAGTCCATATGGATTGCTAAGCGAAATATTGGGTTAGGTTGTTATACCCCAGTTTTTTCAATTGGTATCAGAGCATGCAAACACGTTTAAGACCTCATAACTCTGTGTTTGTAGCTATTTGATTCTGTGGACAGAATTTCATCTCTTGCATTTACACATACCAAAATGTCTTCCAAAGCTTTTAATTATGCCAAATGTCTTGGAATTGCCTCAAAGGATAACTCCTTATCTGATTCTTCCGAATCCCGAGGTAGAAAGGTTGTTTTATCAGATTCTGATAACATTCCCTTAAATGAGACATTTGACATTTTATCAGAAGCTGAAATGGAACTCAATAGAATCACAAAAAAAATCTACTGAGTCTATTGATTTTCAAAATCATGCTCAGCTCGTTGATGAATTTGAAAAGTCTCTTGGTCGAGAACGGGATCTCTATAGTATCATTGAATCCTTCTCCAACAATATCGAAAAACTAATTCAAGAAACTACCCTACAGCGTGAAAAGAGTAGTGTTCTTGAGAATATTGTTAAAGAAGACTCAATTAGAGAAAAACGTTTGATCGAGATGCATTCATCTGATCTAAATAGACTTCGTGTTGAAAAAGAGAAACTGGGTGCATCCCTTATTCTAGCCCAGGAACAGTGCAAATCCTTGAAAAAGGAAAACTTTGTTTTAATGAGAAATTCTTCTGTACCGATCACTAATTCTCAGACAGAATTACAGTACATGAAGAAAAGTTCTCCAAAGGAAGTTCCTGCTAAGAAGTGTTTTCATAACTTGCAGTCTTCTAAAAGGGCTATGAATTTAAAACAGGTTTCTTCCAATGTTTCTCCTCCACGAACCTGTTCTTTCTGTAGGAAAAAGAATCACTATGTTCAATATTGTTTTGCTAGAAAGAAATAGATCTCTGATCTTCAAAATCTTCTTTTTTTACTATAGACATCTACAATGAATTTTATTCCTACAGAAAGCCAGATTTCTCATCAAAGAGACTTCAATGGTCACTCATCTCGAAATCTCTACAGGGATCATGTTTCTTCTCATGGTGCGAATTCTTACACCACAAAAATACATGTTCCCAGTGTTTATGAGAATAAATATGTTAGATCCAAGTCTAGAAGATGGAGACCTCTCTCCTCTAATCCTCTAGAACCAATTTATAGAGGTCCTAGACTTAATCCTCAGAAAAGTCCCTCTGATGATTTTCCTAAACAGGCTTTGTCGATAAGAAATAATCGAAAGAAGGTAAGGAATACAAGGTTCAAACTTTCAGATGGAATTTACAACTTATCTCTCAATATTCATAGTGGGATTAAATCTCACTTGACTACCTAATCATAGGCAATTTCATTCATGTATCTAACTTGAGGGATGCAAGAATGACATTTGAGATATACTCAAGTCTACTGTTGTTTTATATTTGTATTATGTTTGACTATGTTGTTTTCATTTGGTTGTGAAAGTAGAGTCACTTCTTGACTCCTTTTTGCTATGTATCTCTTTCTTATGCTCTGATTAAATCTTTTAATTATTGAGTCATGATGATAAGGGATATATGAAAACAGAGTGTATTCTATTCTTCTTGGACCCCTTCTGATCTGTTATCTTCAACCAGTCCACGAACGTCCGGGTCTCTCTTGGGAGTTTTTTTCTAGGCTTTCCACAACAAGAATGTCCCTTCTCTTGTTTGAAAACGTATATATATATATATATATATATTATTTTTCCTTCCCTAATAATAAAAAAGAGAGCTGAATATGGAAAACTCCGCAAGACCTCAAGAAGTGGTGAATCTTGAGATGGAAGAAGTCTCTAAAGGATGTGATTCTGTTCAAGAACTTGTCTTGAAAAAGATGATTGAAAGGAAAGAGTACAACTCCTGGATTGGAGAATCTATCAAGGATTTAATTCTTTTTCAGAATGACTCTAGGGTCGAGTTTGCAAATCTGCAACTGCAAATAAATCTGCTTATTGATAGACATGCCAAAATCCTTGATAATCAAAACACCTTGATCAGGAATCACAAGAAGCTCATCATGGACTGTGTCAAAGCTAGGCATCTTTCCCGCAATGTTAATCGGAAAGTTAATGTTCTCACTCATGAACATGGGTCTCTACGGTCAAAAGAATCAAGGATATCAGTGATACCTTTTATGATGGACCCTTTCAAAGGTATGATGTTATCAAAGAAACTTTATTCTTATATTGTCTAAGAAACTTCTTATGAGAACTTATTCTTGTGTTTTTAAGAAGGATAACTAGGGTTTGGAATAGCAATTATTGTGAGTACACATAGCTATTTCAACGATTTTCATCTTGCAATGTTTTTATATTTATTTATTTAAATTCTAAAGTTTATTTGGAAGATGATTTTGCAGTATTAATCTTTATGGTTTTATATATTGCAATTTGTTATGGGATATGTGTGTTTGCGTCCGTGAACTATGATTGTCCCATACTTGGTCAAAAGTTAAGTCTTTCATATGTCATTATGCAAGTATTGATAAAAGATTGAATGGACTTTTGACAAACAAAAGTTAAGCCTATTATGTCATTATGCAAATATTGATGGAAGATAGGATGAACTTTTGTTTACAAAGATTAAGTCTATTATATGTCATTGTGCAAATAGTGATGAAAATTAGAATGAATCTTTGTGTATTCCGCAGTATTGATCTTCCCTGATCCATATCTTTATGTAAATATTGTGCGGCTCCGTAAGTTCTCTTATGTGAGCATTTCCGATTAAATTAATCATGGGTTCTCTTGTGGTTAATTTAATTGAGATTTTTGGATACAAATTCATGTTTCATGTGATTTGTTAATGTCCAAAGAAATCCTTCTTTTCTTGTGAAAGTAAGGTCGCTCTTGTTGTTCTTTCTGGAATGACATTTTATGGGGGAGAGTTCTTAATTGAACTTGTGCTTAATTGCCAAATCTTTGTGGGGAGTGCGGCTATGGAATATTATAGGGGTTATCTTGTATCTTTATAAACTCCTTGATGAGTGCATTTAGTTTCGGCTCTATGATTGCATCTAAAAAAGTTGATATGTGTTTTTCTTTTGGTCAGAAGTATCTCTATGGAAATTTCATTAGGATCCCACTAATTGTCGTACCTTTGACTATTTTATTGACAAAAAGGGGGAGAATTAATGTGTAGTTCACACTACAAATACATATGGTTTTCGGATCATTATGTAGGGGGGGGGGGTTTCATGTGAGATGAAGTATTGACTAAGGGGGAGTGATACATATCACCATAGTATTGTTGTCAAAGTTGTGATACAGCTGAACCTTGATGCTGTGTAATAATACTATGACACTGTATAACAATGATTGAGAGCTACTGTTTTCTCATTGTTATAGCTATGGATCTTCAACAACGATGATGCTGAGTTAAACACATTTAGAATTATTGGAGTACTTGGAAGTGACGAAGATTTCGAGTAATGTTGAAGAACCAAGGAGATCAAGCATTTGAATGAGAAGCTACAAAGTTTATTTATTTTGTATTCCATATATATTGATAATTTTGTCACTAAAATTGACAAAGGGGGAGATTGTTAGAGCATTGCTCGGTCGAACTCGCAAGCGTTCCTATCTCAAGCTTGTTTGTCAAGTTTAGTTGTCAAAACTATAAGTCTTGATTTCTAGTCTACTTATAGCTAAGTCTCGGATTAGGATAGTAAGTGTAGTTGAGCCTTATACTCCATGGCGCTCATCGAATAAAGACGAAGAACTACTCATGGGAACTTGTGGAACTTCATCAACAAAAGGTATGTGGAGACATGAACTTATCTATCACTCAAAAGTCTATCTATCTGTCTCCTATTTTGAGACAAAAGTCGTATTGCTATATAGACTTCAATTATACACATTAGCAATTTTGAGCCGAGTTTATCTCGCTTATCTATTTCTCGAAATATGTGTTGGTAAGCTTTCGCTTTAGCCAAGTTCATCTTTAATCATGACGAAAGTCATGTTGATTATTTCAATAACTTGAAAATCGCTTTGATGAAAATAGTTTTTGGATAACAACTATTTTAATATCCTCTAAGAAAGTTTCAATGATTGAAATGAGAGTTTAGAAAAAGTAACCATGTTTGGATATAAACATAGTGTGTTCTCACATTTGTGTAAAAGTCCAAAATCGGGAACCTAAAGTATGCGTACCCGTACGCGTACTGGCGGTTGTTGGAAATACGGGTAAGTATGCGTACCCGTACACATACTGGCGGAAGTTTCACGTACGTGAATTTCTGCTGGAGTTTGGAAGTAAAAACGAACTCAAACCAGTCACTTAAGTATGCGTACCCGTTTGCATACTTAAAAAGGTTACTTTCTAAAATCGGTTTATTCATGAACTAAAATATTTATATATAATAAGCAATGCAATCTTTGCAAACCGTGACTATAATGTTCATGAATTGATTCGAGTGAATCAAAATCAATTTTGCTTCAATTGTGTCTTTTATACTTCTACGAGATCTAAGCAATTGAACAACTCTCTAACTAGTTCATTTGAGTCATTTGAACTAGTTATGGTGAAGATGAATAAGGTTGATATGGAAGTGCTCATATGGCTAACCATTGGTTAACTATTGTTGAACCGACTAAGTGTACACGTTTAGGTACGGTTACATAAACCTAAATGAGGGTACATTTCATTTGTGTATAAAAAGCTAAGTTTGATCTAAAGGTTGAAAGATATTAGCTTGAATCTAATCAGGTTTTCATCTAACGGTGAATATTGAATGCTTTGTTACCAAGGTAACTTAGATTGCAAACCCTGATTTGAAATCTATCTAAAGAAGAACTCTAGCAACCGGGAAACCTAATCCCCACACCTCCTGTGTGATACTAGTTGTATAAGCTAGAGTCGATTCTCCTTTAACCTTAGGTTTTTCACGAAACCCTGTAGGTTAACGACTTAAAGACTTCATTGGGATTGTGAAGCCAGACCCAACTATTTTCTCTGTAGTTGCGTGATTTGATCTTGCTGTTTTATATCGTGATTGAGGACAATCGTAAGATTGGCTTGAGATTTATATCTCCGATAGAAAAGATAGAAAAGTAGTCACAAACACCTTCGTCTCATCGTTTGTGATTCCACAATATCTTGTTTCGTTAATCGATTAAGATTATTGTGAGGTGATTGATAATACTAGGCTGTTCTTCGGGAATATAAGTCCGGGTTATGAATTGGTTTCTGTTCACCTTGATTTATCAAAATACGGAACAAAAACTCGTAGGTATTTATGTGGGAGACAGATTTATCTATTCCAATAGACTTTTCTGTGTGAGACAGATTTGTTTATCAAGTCTTCGACTTTGGGTCGTAGAAACTCTTAGTTATGGGTGAGATCAGCTAAGGGAATCAAGTGCGTAGTATCCTGCTGGGATCAGAGACGTAAGGAGCGCAACTGTACCTTGAATCACTGTGAGATTGATTAGGGTTCAACTACAGTTCAGACCGAAGTTAGCTTTGTAGTAGGCTAGTGTCTATAGCGTCTTAATACAGTGTGGTGTTCAAATTTGGACTAGGTCCCAGGTTTTTTATGCATTTACGGTTTCCTCGTTAACAAAACTTCTGGTGTCTGTGTTATTTCTTTTCCGCATTATATTTTGTTATATAATTGAAATATCACAGGTTGTGCGTTGAATCGATCAATTGGTAAATCCAACCTTTTGTTGTTGATTGAAATTGGTTGATCCTTGAACATTGGTCTTTGGTACCGTTCAAGTTATTTTTCTTGTATTCAATCAGGCTCGCAAATTCCTATTTGTTTGATTACGGATTGAATCGAGAAATTCAGATATAACTCTTTTATATAATTTTTTATTAAGATTGAGTCTTACTGTCTAGTTGATTCTCTTGAAAGTAAATTGGAGTTAGTCCATACAGATTGCTAAGCGAAATATTGGGTGAGGTTGTTATACCCCCGCTTTTTCAGGTACGTTTTGACTGAGTAATCTGACTTGGACCAGGCTAGTCGGTTTTGCAAAATGACTATTTTTCTCTTGGTCAACAAATCACAATTTGCAGCATCCTTATGAAAAAAGTTGGTAAAAAGATTGACATATTTCTTATTCAACTGCTTTCATGTTCCCTGTATGCTCCATTTTTTACCAAATTATCAGCAACATTATCGTGATAACTTTACTTATTTTAAAAAAGCTTTCAATTTTAAGAGAGATCCACCCACACTTTGGGAACCATTTTCTTTAATAAAACCTAAACGGTAATGGATTTAAAACTAATATTTCGTGGATTTTTTTTCCTTACAAAACTCTACATATCTCCCAAAAATGAGTACATTTCGACATAGCAAACCTCACTATCTACGAATCTTAATTTCAAAGGTTGAAAATACGATAATTTTCAACGATAAATTTTCAAAGTAGTAGATGGTGATGTTATGCATTTCGAGATGTGCCAATTTTTCATAGGAACGTAGAACTTTGTAAAGAAACATATCCCCAAATATTAGCTTAAAATCATTACTCCCTCCATCCCCAATATATAGGCGGAGAAAGAGTATTCTCTTAGAATGAGAAAAAGTTTGGTTTTCATATACTTTCTTTTACTTTCCAAATTTACCCTCGTCTTTTCCCAATACAAATATTGTATATTAATAAATCTCCATCACATATTTAACTTTTTTTTTGATTAGAAAGGTAATATATATTAATTAAGCAATGAAGTACAGAAGTTATACAATTTCATTTTTATGAAAAATATTAGAATCAATGCTTTCCTTTTGCATCCGCTGATGCAAGTGTGTTGATCTGTGTTGTAGTCTTCTGATCCTTGCTTTTTTAGCTACTGGGTCCGCTGCAACGTTGTGGTCTCTGCTTATAAATTTTACCTTTGCTTGTGGAAGTTTACCTAGAATAGAAATAGTTTCCTATATAGTGTTCTCTGTTGTCCAAGAAGAGTTTTTTCCTTTTGTGTTGATGTAGTCCGCCAGCACTTTACAATCTGTAGCAATGAAGACACTAAAAAGAATATTAACTTCTAGCTATTTTACCGCTAATAATAGAGCTTTTGCTTCTACGTGCACTGCTGAAGAGGCCCAATCTGAACCTGCAGAAATATGAAAAAAAGCCTCTTGATCGACCGAGTATAGTATGAAGGCATATCCCATGGATAAGTTCTCTTTATTATACGATGCATATGTGAAAATTATCCAGTCCGCCTTGAAGCTGTTCCAAGAGGGTTTAAACGACTTCTTTTTCTGGACATCTTTGTTTTTGTTCTCTTTGAAGAAAGATGAAGACTGGATTAAATTCTTGATTTGTTGTATCAGAGATGTTGGGTCAGGGGTGATTTTCCTGAACACTACTTCACATCTATATTTCCAAATAAACCAAAGAATGGTAGCGATCTGTTCACCAAGATGCGAAAAATTTGGATCCGTTATCCATTTTTCTACCCATTCAAATAATAGAGACTGTGTTAATCTTTGTATTGATCGCGTCCAAGGAGCAACCAAACCAAATCGATCTAGCGAGAGGACATTTTCTAAACATATGATCTTCTGTTTCTGCAGATTGGTTATTGCACATAGGGCACTCGTGGGGGATCTCAGAGTTGTGAGATGTAGTCTGCTATTGGTTGGAAGCGCTCTTTGGACAAGTTTCCAAATAAATAGCCTAATCCGAGGAATTGCTTGTAGCTTCCAAAGTTTTTTCCAAGGGAAATCCAAATTTTCCATATTGTCATCATTTTGGTTGATGAGATAGTTGTAGATGTTTTTCGCTGTGAAATCCCCAGATTTATGATGTTTTTATCTGATCCTGTCTCCCTCTTCTTTATTCGGAGTAATAACTAATATTTTTTTTCTTTTATTCCTGGCGAGAAGAATTCATCTAATTTTCCGGTGTCCCAGGATCCTTCGTTATTTATTCGCTCTTGAACTTTTTGCGGCAAATGATCTTCTCTATCTGTTGGTTTATTAATTTTTTTTCCGAATTAGGTATCCAATCGTCTTCCCATATCTTCGTCTTACCTCCATTTTTCACTTGCTAGATAAAATTTTCTTTTATAATATTGAGTCCTTTTTGAAAGCTTGTCCAAATCCAAGAGAGCTCATTGTTTCTCGATGGTTCGAAAGGGTTTGAGTTATGGTAAGTGAAAAAATCACATATTGTGTGATAACCATGCATCATAAGTAGGGGCATATGAGGAAAAAACAATCTTGAAATTAGAACTCCGCCTATCTTATGAGACTATAAAATTTACGCACTCCGTCTTTTTAATAGGGATGGAGGGAGTACCATTTAAATTTTATTGAAAAAAAAGACGCTCAAAATGCGAGATAATATGTGAATTGAAGTCTGAGTAAATCCTCACCTTTTAAGTTTTATAACTTCCCTGATGAGCCCAAAAGCATCCCAATATTTAAAATTTCTATCTAATCAAAGTCAAATATTTAAACCACTAATCACAGCCTAAAAAATTAGGAAAGAGATGCACCCAAATCAAGAAGCTTAGTTATAACGTCAATGTGCATCTTTATCCGTTGACTGCGGGGCATACACATACATGGGTAAGTGGAAGTGTGGAATATACCGAGTCATACACCGCACAATCATTTCTTTTAGTCATAAAGTGTTACGACCTAAACGCTACTTAAACACGGATCAACATTCCAATTATTGTTTCCGGAGTGCAGCCATATACTTCTAGAATTACACTGGACTGGACCATAAACTTGCAAAAGAATTGCACATCTTCAGGATTCAGTCTTCTTCTAGTCCCAAATGGTAGATAAATATCCTTTTCCGATCAAAAGTGTAGTGTTAGTGCTATTCTCTCTTTTAGTTGAAAATTTTAAGGTAAAAAAAGCTTCACTGATTGTCATTGACTAAAAAACCAACTCTTACTCCGCTTAAAAAGGAAAAGCTACTCTTTTGGATGAGTCTGTCTGGCGGATGATGTGCGCAACGCGTAATACTACATTTCAAAGGTCAAAAACATGCCGCATAACGGGAAATATGGCGTACGATTGAGCTTTAGTTTGCTTTTCTTTTGTACTACTCCGTATTTGTTAGTCGTTGACTAGTAGTATTATAACTGAAAAAGGGTGGAAAAGGTCGTGTATCATTGATTGCCAGTATAACAGATTCTTCAGTCTTTGATCTTAAGTAGCTAGTTTTGGCAATCGTACTGGACAAATATTAATTTCTGGATAATTTTTGGAAGAATACAAAATTCTGATTTTGGATATATTGATGATGCAGCAATAAAGCTATAGAATACAAATGTTCTGATTTCTAAAATCGTATCTTATGAGATTCAATGTATCAAATAGAGTCGATTCATCTTGTTTGAAAAATTCACTCTTATCATTTTATGTTTCAAAAACAATACTACCAAATAACTTGCTCACCACTTGTTCGTACGTGTTGAGTATTCGATCTTTTATTTTAGTGTTGTTTTTCTTCATAAAATCGGACGGATTCAGCATCCAAATGTAATTAGGATGTACTACAAATCACTTGCATACATCCTTCATCTCTGGAGTCTGGATAATTTGTTCCAGATGTATTTTTTCTCCCCCTCAATTTTTGTTGAATCTTTCCTATTAACCGATAAAAAAAAAAAAAAAAAAGGGAAAAAGGAAAAAGAGAGAATTACATCCCCGAGTGTTATTGGTTAACACTGCTAGAAATTCAAGTCCACGCTCTTAAATGACATACTTCAGTTCAGATTCATGGGGTTAAAATAAATAAAAGTACTAGGAAATGTCCACCGAATATAAAATTTTATGCCGGCCAGAGCAAAAAGTGATAGAGCTCCTAATGAGAATTATATGGACCAAATTTGGATTTGAAGTTTGAACAACTAATTTCAATGTCTGATTAGCCCCGGTACCATCTTGTAATGTGACATCTATCCAATATGATTGTTATTGGGCCTGCTGTTACCTGTCATTTCAGTCTTTACTAGAAGAAGCTCTTAAACATTTTTTCTTTTTCTATTTTCTATTTTCGAATGCATTCTCCCATAAAAGAAAATTGTGGTATTTTTCTCAAGAGACAATGTATCAATTGTTCAACCAAATGCCACTATCACTATGTAAAGTACGTTTGTTTCCTCTTACGCATGTATCTCTCGGATCATTTACAAATTACTCGATAACTGCATCCGTGCACAAAATAAGAGCCAATCATTGGCATTGGGAATAATAAAACACAATAGAAAAATATGAGAGATAGTGTATCTTGCATTGGAGAAGGTAAATGCTCATAGGTTTTTTGAATTTTTCTCTATACAAGTGCAAACATTACCTTCTCCAATGCAAGATACACTATCTCTCATATTTTTTTATTATGTTTTATCATTCTCAATGCTAATGATTGACTCTTATCTTGTGTATGGATGCACAAGATAACAAAACCCATATTTGATTAGCAAAGGCCATCACTGCAAAGTGCAAACTCTCTCATTGCCATGCCAGCCCGAAGTTGGACTCTTTTTCTAAGGCGTTTGCTGATGAAATCGGGTCTCATTTTTGGAGAGAATTGCCATAATCTGACCAACGTGGAGAAGGTATCCATGGACGTTCGTACCTAACCCAGCTTCTCTCGGTCATCTCTAACCATTAAGAATGAATTTAGTTTAGACGTCTTTTGGTTTATATGTTTTTTCAGGGTGTCCCAAAAATTAGTTGATCGTTTGTAGTTTCTGTGTTGCAAGTGTAATTTTATTTTAATGCTTCAGAACTGTTGCAAAATACAAGGACGTACACGCAAGTGCTAGTTGCGCAGCTTTTTGGAATTTGAGCACAAAGATTAATGTCAGGTTCTTATGGTCATCTACTTAGCTTAAGTGCTTAAACATTTGGTTTATGTGGGCGTAGGACAATGAAATGAGTTTGCGATAAAAGAAGGAAAATACTAGGAAATTATCAATACTACAAAATCAGCAACTTGCTCTGCAGTTATTCGTATGTAATGACCGTGTGTGTTTTGGATCTTTTACTAGTTTTGCAAGTATATATTCACGTCATTTATGTCCCTTTTTTCATTTTTTTTTTCTTTCCTATGAGCGGAAGAGAAGAATGTAGAGAACTAGAGATTCTGGCCTCTCTCGGTTAACCAGCTAGGACTCTGGAGCATGTCAAGTTGAACAGTATGCATTTTTATTGTCAGCTTACCAATTCATGGTTTAACAACACCATTGGACCCAGGACTTCGCTTTTGTCTATTTGACATGCAATAAAATCTACGGATCTTTCAAACGAAACCTTAACACTGTCCTACTTACATTAACTCTTTCTCATAATCAGTGTGGTGCACAAGTATCGAATGTTCAATCAAATATCATCTCTTTCTCACAGTCACAGCCAGGTATCAGTTTCTTTCTGCTGCACCTAAATGCCTCTATTATATTCGCAGTATCTTCATCTTACTAACCTAACATCTGTACATATCCCATCTACAAAAAAGAACCACATACATTATTAATAGGGACACCGCAAGGGAATATTTGATAGCTTTGGCAAAATATTTCATCAGATTCTGTTGTGTTACGGCTCTTGTTGTGGAAGTGCAACTTCATCTAGATAAGATAAATAAATGGAAGAAGAAAAGATCATACTTACTACCTCCGTTTCAGGAGAAGACAAGAAGTGATAATTTCACTTTTTTCACTTTTCCTGTAACGGAGGGAGTAATTCTGACCCCGAGCTGATTGTTGGAGTTCATGGGCTGCTTGGAAAAAATCTGCAGCGTGGAAATTCAACCTTGAATTGCTTTGGGTGCAAGCCTTCTGAATCACTCTGCGTAAGACAAGAATGCCAACTTGGACGCTGCAGTGAGTTGTGGAAAACCTCACCTTTGACCCAAGTCACCTCGTATTCGGCTTTAAGGCGTGACCCTTGCTGCTCAATAGAAAAACTACGAATATCAGTCAAATCCATACAATCCGACTTAAGATATAGACACAGACAACAGAGACTGAATGGTCCACCAACCCAATAAAAGACATCATCCCAATACTCGAGACAGATTTTTGTTCCTGAATGGCACACGGTAGGGTGCTCAAGGAGATTGCTCATTCTAATTAAAAATAAAACTGGAAAAGAGAGCAGTTCAATGTAGGTGTGCAGGATTCAAATAGTCTCGAGTTGCACGTTTACATGCACATAGTGCATATGCAACAATAAGAGTCTACCCACTTTCTCCTGGGTCTGGCCATGTGGGTCAAGGCTTTCCATAGTTTCTACTTGGATTGATAATCTCATAGTGATATGAACATGAAAGTAGGATATATCTGCAGTGACCGACTGCATCCAACACAGCAAAATATCAAGATAGTTGTTCTTGAACAATTAATATAAACATTAAAGTCAAACCAACTTTTCACCTTTTGAATTGAGCGCCCACACAACACTTTCAGAGCGTTGCAGAAATCATCATACTTTTCAAACTGAACTACAAATCTTGCACTGCAGACCAGAGGAAATGCTAACCTCACCCTCTTTCCCGTTCTTAACTAGATCAACGTCTCCAGCAGCATTAAGATTCCTATTAGGCAGAAGTTGGAACCATTACAAATTACAGGATGTATAACGATTGAAAGTAGAATATGATCAGAAAGTAAAAACTCAAACCTGGGGAAGATAAAACGGAAACGTGATACAATAATTTGTAAGACCATATCATAGTCCAAACCTAAACTTTCAATAAGCATATATGAGGAGTGGATAGTTGTAAATGTTACGAGTAAGAGACAGAAATAAAAAGTTTGATCACTTTCACCAGAAAGCAATGGAGAGTTTGATGAAGCAACACTCAACATTACATCCTGTACATTTAATATATCAGCTTCACTGCTGCTGTCAGATTGCTGAGTTTGTAACATTCTTCTTTGTTCCTCACTACATGTACATTACATCATAGTTCATTCTACAGTTCATTTAATAGACCTCTGAATCATAAAAAAATCCTTAGAAAGAAAATTCAGCAACCAAGACGTTAATGACATAATAAGCCTGTTTGAGAGTACTTTGGCATAAATGAATCTGGTCTGCTTGATTTCCAATTTGTCTCCACAGTGAACATGATTGTCCACAAACATATCACACGCTTAAAGTCAAGATATTCAGGAATTTGATTTCAGAGTCCACAACCTCAAGCATATAAATTATCCTTAGAAATTATTAGACTCATATAAGTTCCCTTTTCGATAGGATTTCCTTCTCCAGGCTATGGAACAACATCGTTTGATTAATCTCTATTAACCCATCCTATGGTGTAAGCCCACTGGTGATGGGTTAATACGTGACTACGTGAGGCCCTTCTCTTCATCCCTATTCATAGCAAGTTTTACCTCATTTTCATTTAGGTCTCCATATATATTTTTCAGTTTCACTGGTTGGAAAGGGAAGGGAAACTTAAGTTCACTTACGCATTTAACATCCTAATCCCTGTTAACTATTAATGTTAAATATATTCAAATGCACTATAAATGGCTATATCAACTGCAGAGCACAAACGTTTAACGCACGTCGGGGGAACTAAAAACGCATCAATGTACTTCAATTTTATTTGGCAAATTTGTCTAAAAGCATTACATTACCATACCATTACACATTGGTTGTATAAAATTTGCACATCAGTCATACCATTTCCAATCAGAAGGAAGTCACACAGTCACAGAAGGGTAACTTATTCACTCCTCAACAACCTGAAGTAAAAACAAAATTCTCCCTTACCTTATTTTTCCAAACACTTGAAAAAATCGTATGACTGACAAGCACAGAAGGCTCCAATGATACCCTTGTTTCCGCAAACCATCTAGATGGAACCCTTCTCAGTATCAGTGTATCTGGCTGTTGCTTTCAAATCCTCGCAAAAACACCTAATCATCAAAAACAATCAAAACAATAACAAAAACTGAATAGACCCCACTCACAATGCACACAAATTTAACAATGTTAAGCTCATACCTCGGCAATGAAAAGCATAAAAATCCTCCCAAGATTTCTTCATCCCATTAAAATCATCTGAAATTGGAAGAACAGCATTAGCCTTAAACCTGACACCTCGAAGACTCTAAAACCTTCTTCCACTCTTCTTCTTCATCATCATCAGTATCACTCTTCTTCTCCAACAATTATTTTTCCTTATGATTAATAAACCCTAAGTCTCGGACATAAAGAGTACCATGAATTTCAAGATCTTCTTCGGGGATAGTGAGAGGGGGTGAGAATGAGCTCTTCTTTAGAGGTGAAAGTTTGAGTTGCCATTCATTAATAGGTTTCACTAAGTGATCAGAACGATAGATTGCGAGCAGAAGCTTAACTCTAGGTACAACTGAGAGTCCGTTCTCTATTTCTAGGGTTTCTGTTGGTGCTATGGATTTGAAATCATTCTCATTCCCTCTCTCTTCTTCTCTTTATAAACTGAGATAACCGTTATGGTCTATATAATTTTCTAGAGCACCATCCAACAAGTTCGGATCTGTGGCGCATTGGTAGTGCGTCTGCCTCTGGATCAATCGGGTTCATATTTTTGATTTTTTTTCTTCCAATGATCCTTTGGCTCATGAGCGAAGTGTGGACGTTTCATATATTTTTTTTTTTTTTTTTTTTCCAATGATGCCTTTGGCTCATGAATGAAGTTTGATGCATCATCATACCATGCATGAACGATGAACGGAGACCAAAAAGAATACTGATGTATATAATGTGTGCAATGCGAACATGAATCATATATCAAAGCTGGGACAAAAATGCCCTGACCCTGGGAGATAGGACGAAAAAAAAAACGTCAGACATGGTACATATAAATATAATCTCATCCACAAACAGATTGATATAATAGCCAGGAATTTTTTCTGGGGCCATGATTCTTCTGTTAAAAAACTTCATCCTATGGGATGGAATACGCTATACAAACCGATTACCTAAGGGGGACTAGGTATTAGGAAAAGTATCCATCACAATAAAGCCTTGCTCATGAACAGAATCTGGAATATCCACGACAAGCCTAACTCCATATGCACCAAACTCTATAGCCAGAAATACCTCAATCATCAACCTATTTTCCAAGGTGCATTCCAAGTACCTACTACGGCCAGCCCACAATGGAAACAAATGGCAACTTTCATACCCTTTTTCAAACAGTTTATGTTCCATCGTATAGGAAACAGTATAAACACACCTATCCAAGCTAATTGGATACCTCACTTTCAAAACCTTGATCCTGCCCAGTGCTATCCTATCCAAACAGCGGCAGATATCATTGACCCTACCACTCATAACTGGAAACATGATCAATTATACAACCTTTCACCTACAACAATCCAACATATATCAATATTCACCTCCCAATTGACAACCCCCTAGATAAAATCATTTGGCCACTATCTAAATCCGGAAAGTACACAACTGCTTCTGGATACAATAGTCTAATCCAACACGATAATCTCTCACAACAAAAACCACTTCCACTCACCAAATTCATGTGGACATTACCATGTCCACCAAAAATTCAGCTTTTCTTGGGGAAAGCTATCAACGAGGGACTTCCAACCTTCTCTCTTACACCACATCAACCTCACCAATTCCAACCTATGCCCAAGATGCAGAACCACTCAAGAAATAGCAGAACACATGCTTATACACTGCCTAGTGGCTTTGGACACTTGAATTAGGCTGTCCAATCACATAACAACAAATCAGCTCAACGGAAATAACTAGCCACTTACCTTAACAAATCAAATCACAATATCCCAACTGCTACAAAGTCCGGCAAATACTTCTACTATTACATTACATCCTATTGTTATCTCCTTTGGTATCTTTGGACAACCAGAAACGAGCTCGTATTCAGACACACCGACTCACATCCTGCGGACATTCTAGCGAGAGCTATCCAACAACAACAAGAATTTGAATGGGAAATAATATTACCCCACCGATTCTCCCTGGAGAACCACCATCAAGAATTGCAACAAACAAACTCAAAAAAAACAATTACAATTTCTGTAGGATGGACCAGACCAGAAGCAGATTAGATAAAAATAAATACTGATGGAGCTGCTAGAGGAAACCCAGGATTAGCAGGATCAGGGTTCATTTGCAGAGATTCAAATGCTCAAACTGTGATGGTTGTTGCATAACCTTTAAGAATAACAGACTCTGTCACTGCCGAGACATGGGAAATGGTGCTATCAACTAGAACTGCGATGGGAAAACAATAGAATAAAGTGATATTTAAAACGGATTCAGAAATTCTAATGCGTCTCATCAAGACTCCAACTGAAGCTCCTTAGTATATCTCAGAAATGATTACAGATATAAAACAAAGAATGCGACAAATCACATGCTACGACATCAAACACACCTATCGAGAAGGAAACCAAACAGCAGACTCTAGCAAACTACGCAGCGGATGGAAGCCAAGCACCAAATTACACGACTACAATATGGGATCCGGCAATCCCACCTTGCATCAATCAAATTTTATTAAATGACTTTATGGGCATTAAATTCCCTCGCGTAATAACTCTTTAGTTTCTTCTATATAATATGCATGCTTCAAAAAAATATATAATCTCATTTGCGGAAGTGCCATTTAAGAATAATTTGCATACCTAATAGAAAAGGTGTAATGTTCATCCCATGTCATGGCACAATACAAAAAGCTAAAATTTGACTGCAGCAATGTGCGTCATGTAACATGATACATCACGACGCTTAGTGTTGTGTCACTAGTCAGCACGCTGGCATATCATAGTAGACGATACGGTTAAGCATGAAACACAACACGAGGGACATCACAGCATGATACGGTATTGTGCTAAAACACGACAAAATATACCATATTCTATGCAAAATTTCACAAAAATGTCTTTATCCTCGTCGATCTTTTACCATCTTATTTTTGCTATGTTGACTAATTTTATGGAAAAACACATAATATCTAAAATTATCAAGTAATGAAAGAATTTTTAAAATATAATAAATTAACATTGTATGTTGTTCGTTTTTGCTTTTCGTTTCATAGTAAAATAAATAATTGTATAATTGCTATCATAAATTTTTTGGCACACACTTATCTTTGTTAAATTAACTATATATGTCTTGAAAATTCATTAAATTACTCGTTATATATATGAAAAATGTACAAGTAGTTATTAATACTAGTGTCTTGTCTTATCTCTATTTTGGTTCCTTTTCCTTTGTTTGAATCTACTTTAATGTTTTACGTGATTTAATTATGTCCTGTTTTCCCCCTTTTGAGATTTGCGTGTCCTCGATTTAATCTACTCTAAAGCTTACAGTTTTTTTTTTTTACCTTTCTGGTTTCGATTTATGGCTTGCAGGTGTTAAGGTTTTCAATTTCAACAAACTTATGATTTATCATGATCTATCGGTCTGGATGTTTACTGTTAAAAGCATGTCTCATAGGTTAGATTTTACTCAATGACAAAAAAAAAGGAAGAAAAAAAAAATCCACACCATGATCTAAAAATTACCACGGTTACCTGTACTCTTCCGAGGGATCATGGGACATGTAAGATTGAATCCGTCATAACCCAATAAATCTGTCATATGATCCAAATTTTGGCTTCTTACATGCATTTTGAGCAATTTATTCAATGTAACTGGAGATCCTAAACCAAAATGGACCCTGGGGCCTAACATATGTCAATGAAAGTTAATTGATCAAGCTGGAAGATCACACAAGTTCAAGTTGTTCTTAGTACCATGGCCAATTATCAGATGGATTACTTCAAAATGCCGAAGAATGTAACTGATTCAATTGATAGAGTGCAGAGAAAATATTGGTGGATCAAGGACAATAAAAGAGGGGTAAATCCAATAACATGTAACTCAGTGTGAAGTCCTAAAATACTAGGTGGAACAAGCTTTCAAAGTACAACCAAATTCAATAATGCAACATTAAAAGATTAGCTAGGTGTATGATAACAGATCATAACTCCGTACGTTCCATAGTTTTAAGAGAAAAATATTTTTATAAGAATGACCCTCTGTATGATGATATTAAGGCGCAAGGGATTTGGATCTTGAGAAGCATTCATAGAGGATTGAAAATATTGAAGAAATATTATGTTTGGGGTATAGGTGATGGCTCAAGCATAAAAATCTGGAGACATAACTGGATTGGTAATATCCACCATTCTCATCTATCTCAGTCAGAACAACACTCAAATGATATTGAGACTGTCAACAAGATGTAGAGTTAGAAGGCATATCCAGCTAGATAACTATTCACGCCCTTTTTGTCAACAAGCTTCGAAAACAAATACTCAACTTCTTATGCAATGTGATCTGGCTAAACTCATATGGTTTGCCATTCTACCCAAAGATATGCACTCTCGATAAAACTTCAACACCCTGCAAAATTGGATAAAATCATGGAGTCAAGATCAAAGCATCATATCGAGAATGAAAAAAGTGTCCTTTTAGCCACTAAAATCATGTGAAAAATCTGGAAATATAGATACATAAAAGTTTTTGATAAAAAATACACTCACCCTAACAGCATCATCATTTGCATTAGAAAGTTTTGCTCTAAATACAACATCCCTGTCCTGGATACTAACAATATCTGCAGGTCTCAAGTTAGTAAAGCAAATCCAAAATGGGAAAAAGCACCAGTAAACTGGTGTAATCTTAACTTTGATGTTGCTTTTAAACAACTAAGAAAATCAGTGGTATTGGTCTAATCTTACGAGATTGTGCAGGAAAATGTTTGGAGGCAATGATGAAGGTCACTAAAGCTAGAGACTCTTAACAAGCTGAAGGCTTAGCTTTATTAGAAGTTGTTGAATGGATTAAGTGTAGGAGTTGGAGAAATATCATTATAGTAGGAGATTGTAAGTCTGACATTGAAGCTATGACTTCAAATGCTTTAAATTCCAATTGGCAGGATCAAAATCTCCTCTCGGATATAAGTAGGATTCTAGAATCTATTAGTAATATTAAGTGTGTTTTCTATCCTAGGTCGGGTAATGAAGCGGCCGATGGATTAGGTAAATATGAATGTGATCAAGTGTGGCCTGAGTAGTGCAACTTTTTTTTCTTGGTTATGAATTTGCTTTTATGATCAAAAAAGCTAAAAATAAAAATTATTTTGTTTGGAAAACAAAATATATGTGTGTTGGCACGACACACTAAGGTTATTTTTTTGATGTCCCGATATGCCATATTTTGCTTAACTTATTACTAAAAGAGAACAACATGACATCACGTCTTAATTCCTAGTACAACAACAACAACATGACACACGACATGCTATATGGATGTTTGTTCGTCTGCATGTCCGCTACGTTTTATACCTCTAACAAATATTTTGTTTCTCTTGATCATTTTTTAGCATTAAATAAATGATGTGATATTTCCTTGGATTTAATATCTTTTAACCATTTGTATATCATTTATTTCACAATTCTCAGTTCGAAGCATTTTTTAAGATACACCGTTCATCGAATTACTCAGTGGTTTTTATTTCACATGATATTATTGGTTTATTTACTCTTCGATTACAACCTGTACGAATAAGTGTTTAAGTCCAATGTTATTATCTATTTTGTTTCATTTCCTTCGATGTAACGCCATGAAAAATGTATGCCTTTTACGATTCAATGAAATGATTTTAGAAAATCAAAAACTAAAACAATCGAGTAACAATCCAAAACAAGAGTAGTTAATGTATATAAATATCGACCATGAAGACTTTACCAACAATTTGTAATAATGGTAGGTTAGGGTCGTCATCGTATAAGAATGGCACAATGACGACTCTATCGGTTATATTCAGACAGAGTTATTTTGTCTAACTAACGACTCTAGATATATATTTTTTTTTTTTGTAAGAGTTTTTTTGACTCTAGAGTTTTTTTGTCTATCGGTTAAGAAAATCTATATACTTAACTAACTTAATCTAATCAAATTAATTAATTAACTAATCTAATATTAATACTAATCACACATGGGCAATTTAGCCATTTGTAATAAGAAATGGATAAGGGATTTTGGAAATTGAGTTTTGGTGGCCCTTTTTTGTCTTTTTGCTGGTATACCAAAGAAAATAAAACACATGAATCTAAGTTTTTTTATGTATTTCGGCATCAAAATAGTTTGATTTTAAAAACAACTTTCTAGCCAGTTTTTTCTTTTGTTGAAAACTTTCTATCCGTTTGCGTAAGGATAAATTACCTGCATCATTCAACATGTTAGAGTCCATTGCAAAACAAATTCTCTTAAAGAGGGACTTTGAGGTCTATCTTAGTTAGGAGTTTACTTGATGCAAGAACTCTTAATTCACTTTTCGTTACTATAATCTTTTTTGGTTCTTGTTTCTCATGTTATGTGTCTACGTTCAGTGAATGAACTTTTTCATTTTGCGGAATCTTTTGTTATGTGTTTTCATGTTGCGTAACATGTTTGTTTTATTTTAATTTTTTTACTGAAGTAGCAGATATAACATTACTATTACTTACCGTGTTCATTTAACTTAATTAGTAACAATTAATTTTAACAAGTTTATGATTTATTATGATCTATCGGTATGGATGTTTACCATCGAAAACATGTTTCATAAGTTAGATTTTACTTGATGACAGGAAAACAAAAAAAAAACAACCCAAAAATCCACACCATCTATAAAAATTACCATGATTACCTTACTCTAATGTGGGATCAAACATGGGACATCTAAGATTGAATCCTTCGTAACCCAATAAATCTGTCATATGATCAAAATTTAGTGTAACCGGAAATATACCGCTCTAACCTCCCGGGATTTTCCGCGTAAACCAAAATGTACCTTGGGACCTAACTACAACTCTAACAGTTGCTTGTTTTATTAGCGGGAAAATAATTAGTTCCAATAACTAGTTGAGTCCTTCTTGCTTGTTTGTGGTTGGTTGGAAACTTTTAAAGAAAATCATGTTCTCCTTTCACAAAACAAAAGAAAAACGACCCAAAATCAAAGTAAGTAAGATGGAAAAGAAAATTGAGGTGGAAGAGAAAAAGATGTCATGAATCATGATTGACCGGGACATGAGGTTAAACCAATAAAATTGAGGTGAAAGAGTACAATTATAGATCACCTGGGTACTAGAGGGGCACCACAGCCACACCCTAACCTATCACTTTCTCCAACTCTTTGAGTCCAGATGATCACACCATGGGATTCTTTTTTCTTTTCCAAATTGATGACCATGGGTTTGTTAGTACTTCGATTTTCGAAACATTATCATAAATTATTAGTTTGAAGTCACGAGTGCTTTTTCTCCGATATGATTAGGGACGGAGCTGTTAAGGGTACTAGATACTAGATTTTGTGATGTTAACTAAATAGGTTTAGTAATTTGCTGATTTTAGTACTTAGGGATAAAAAAATGTTGAAAATTTTGTAAAATGTATGATTTTGTGGATTAAATGGGTAATTGATAACCGATGAAAGCTTCACATTACTAGGAAATTCAAGAATCAGATGGCCTAATATGAAAATAGTAAAGTAAACATAGTAGAATTCCTTTGCTATATATATATGTTTCTGCCAATGTTACTAGCTTAAATTCAAAACATGTTACAGTTTAATAATAAAATATGTTCGCAATCCAGTACAAAATCAAGAGAAGGTGAAATTTTTTTGCGGCCTTTGACCGCCTAACCAGATTTAGATCATGACTTTTAATATATGAATTTGTCACCCCTAAACAAAAGTTCTGGCTCAGTATATGATACAAAAATGCTCGACTCGAGCAGAGCCAAAAGAAAAAGACTTATGATACGGTACATATAATCTCATTTGAGAAAATTCCTTTTAAGGATAATTTGCATAAACCCAATAAAAAGACGTAATGCTCATCTCATGCCATGCCACACTACAACAAGCGAAAATTATCAAGTAATAAAAGAATTTGTTAAAATATAAAAATTAATGTTGTATATGGGTTGTTTTTGCTTTTCATTCCATAGTAAAAAAAATAATTGCGTAATTTTTATCGTGTAAAATTTGGCGTACACTTATTTTCAATTGTTACTTGTTTTATTACATGCTCTTTTTGGCCTTTTTTTTATTTGATTTCTATTTTTTTTTTGTTTCCAGGGTTCGCGTCGAAAGTGAACCGGTGGTATTTCCGATTTTCACAAACCACAACTTAGCATTAAGATGAAATTATTATTTTCATCGCTAGACTAAATGCAACTGATTTCAGAGGTTGCGACTTAAGGTGAAAATCCTGGGTAAGAAGATGAAATACTAATGCAATAACATTTGTTCTTCGGATTTCAACGTTCTAATACAAGACTCTTTTAGACGATAATTGGATCCTTCTGAATTCAATTCGTGAGTACAAACGGGTTGTAGGATTATTGACTCCATGACAAAATAAGTCTTCTAGGAACGTTACCGACTTCAAGATTTGTACGACCTTGATTCGACCAAGAACACACTGAACAGAAAATATGACATTTCCGAAAAAGAATTGAGAAAGAAGAGAAAGAATGTAATGTTTCTTAGTTTCTTTCATTATACTTATAAGAAGTTGATTTTTTTTTTGGGACATTCATTTGTGCGATAGGTGGTTTTTCAATTGTGTTTAATGGAGTTCAAAACTCAAACGAACTTAAGTATCCAAATACACAATTCAGGAAACAAACAAATTTAGGTATCCATTTTAGAAAGTGGTTAATTATTTTTATGACCCTAGAAAACATGGGTCTTACTCTTTTGGCCCTAGGGTCATAGAAATAATTATGCAAACTATTCTCATGACCCTGAAACAATAGTGAATATTTCCTGCACAGAATCTAGTTGTGCATATTTTCTGCGCGGATTCTAGTCGTGGATATTTTCTACACAACTTCATATTAATTTATTTGTTCATCTTTAAAAAACGATTTTCTACACTTATTTAATGTACATACTATATTATAAACAATTATGAAAGGTTAATTAACATTGTGGATAATATCTGCACACTAGAAAAACACCATGGATAATAACTGCACACTAAAAGAAGTCGTGAATAATATCTGCACACTAAAAAAGATACTATGAACAATAGTTGTACTTAAAAAAATTTCTTTTGATGATATCTACACACTAAAAAATAAGAAAAAAAAATTAAAAATCATTTAAGGAATAAAAAGTTCTAAAAATACGAATAATTCGATATTTGTATTTATGCTCGTTGGGTTGGTCTTTCAAAAACATTTCTAAACATATAAGATTTGTCAAATTCCTACGTAGGGTTTGTGAAATATGTTATATTGAAGTTGGTTTGTCAATTATACCCTTAAAGAATAGAGTTTAACATCTTTATTCATATGACCCTCTTTCTTTTCTAGAGGTCATTTCAATAAAGTTGGTTAATTCTTTTTTAAGTGGACTTTAAACCCAAGGCTATAAGAGTAAGAATGAGTGGGGAGAGGGCCAAACACTTAATTTCCACTTTTAGAAAACAGGTGTGATTTTTGAACTTCGGTCGCATGCTTGGGATGCCAGTTGAAAAGGTCAACATCCCTTGGTCGGATCAAACTGCCCCATGCAGTTTGACCTTTATACCATGATTTCTATTTAGAATGGAAATTTGTCTGTCGATCTTCACACAATTGACCCGGTTAAGGCGATCGCCCGTCCCACCAAATTTTGACCGAAATATTTTTTTTTCTATTCTTCTCGTTAAGACAGAAAATAACTTATTTTTCCAAAACATTTAAAAATATCCAATAACTATCACCACCGATCAGTCGATCACATCTTAAGATTAAGGTTCCAGATGAAAACTAAGGTTTTCGAAAAAGAAAAGGATAGGTCAACTATTGTTCAAGACATTAAACACGTACTACATGTTGGTATTTGTTTTCTTGAATGTCTAATGTTGAAATCAAAGTTAAGACCTCTATACGATTTATTTATACTAGTCCCGAATATAAAAATTGGCAATAATAATTTTTTATAGTGTGTTGTGTTTTTTTTTTTATAGAAATCCTCTTGATTAACAGTGTTGTGTTGTTACGTTCTTTTAGAAATCCTCTTGATTAAAAATTTTCCAACTCATATTTCATAAGTACGACCTCGGAATGGAACATAGAGTGAGGTTTTTGTGATGGTAAACTTGTGCCAATAACTTTTGGCAAGCGGTAAATGCTGATGGTAACTTTTGGCATAGATGAGTGGGGTTGATGGTAACTTCTATAAATGTTGATAGTAACTTCTGGCATAGAAGAGTGGGGTTGATTGTAACTTCTATGACAAGTGTAAATGAGATTAGTTTGTCTTTGAAATTTGATTTTAATTCCTAGCTATTTGTGTGTCAATTTAACCTAACAAGGGTTTACTCAATAAATACTTTTAGAGACGTGTGGAGATTTTGATGCGAATTTTAAGTTGTTGTAAAAAGTGATAAGTAGAGTTCGTTCAACTCGGGCTTGTGAAGGATTTTCGAAAATTAAATAAAGTTGTTTCAACAATAATAAGAAAATACCGAGACTCTGGATTCCACCATTGACCAATTAAGTGATAAATTCTAATCAATATTCATGCAAGTTTTTTCTTTTAAAGTGATTCTAAGATTTTTCCTTTAATAGATTTTTGAAGTACTAATTGTAAGCACGAAGCATGAAACATCAAAAGTATTAAAACCAAGCATGTCCCATCAAAACACTTCACAACTACTCAATAAAAACCATTTTTTCTTTTAAGTTCTATGCAAATAATCATGTTAAATAATTGCAATAAATAATTAAAATAGAACTATACCACTTTTCATGGAACAATAGCTTCCTCCGTCGCCTCGGCTAAGGGGTTTAGCTCCTCATATTAATCACTTGCTCAAAGTACATATTTATAGCTCAAAAGTTGATTAAAAGAGTAAAAGAATACACTGTAGTCGCTGAAAGTCTAAAACAGAAGACTGAATCGTTGCTGAAAGGCTTTCTGTGACTGCAGGAAACTGTTTGTAAACGATACTCAGCTGCTGCAGTTGAACTACGATACTTGTATGCGACGGTTCTATGTGGGTCGTATGTTCTTCTTCGTCTTCTCCGGTAACAGCAGCAGCAGCAGAACGCGTTTTCCTGCAAGTTGATTTTTTCGGCTCTGTGGTGTTCTAAACTTCCCCTAAAGTCCTCCTTTTTCTCCTAGGACTCGAACCAACTCTTTTATACATGGCAGGGGACAAGAAAACTCGAGAATAACTTCCTTTTATCTCTGTTTTACTTCCAACCCAAGACACGAGATTATTTCCCTTTTTCTCACCTCTGTACGCGTATGATTCTCTCCAAACTCCTCTCAGTTGATCATAAAACAATCCCATAGGATATATCTTCCTTTTCTACGCGTAACTTCCCCAAATAATCAAAACTTAACAAACCCGAGAACTCTTCCCTGTTTTAACGAGTCTCGATTATTCAGCCCAAGTTAGTCGAATAAAAACACCATACCAGGCCTATTTAGCTTAATCACGTTCAGCCCAATTGTTTTCTGCGATTAAATCTCTTTCAAACTCGCTCAAAAGCCAAATCCCAAATCTGCAGGCGTACAATAAAGTTTTCCCGCCTTTTTCAGAATTTCAAAAAGACGAAGAGGATGACCTCCCCTTATCCGTGGCTGGTCTCCCTTTAGCAACTGGGGCGGAAATAGTAATTTTTGAGGTGCGCATAGCAAGTGAGTGCCCCTTATCCAAACTGAGAATCCGAATAGCAGGTGTCCTTTGAGTGCATTTATCAACTTTTCGAGCCAATTTCGCCGCAAAAGCCTATTTCTCCAAAAACACCTACAGAGGGGTAAAATACCAAAATTAGTACAAAAATGGGTACCAACAATATACACAATAGAGATGAAAATAGACACATAAATGCGTCTATCAGATTTTAACAGGAAATTAATAACTTTCTGAGAGTTGTATAGAATTAGGTAAAATTTTGCAGAGTTATGAAGATTTTTATATAAGGCCTTACAAAGATTTGTAGAGTCCGGAAGAGTTGTAAAAACAAATTTTATACAAATATCTTTTTTTTTGAAGCATTTATATATAAAAACTAATATTATAAATATCTGTATAAATCAAAATTATAAAAAGACTAATACTATAAATATAATTTAATCTACCCCTTATTTAGAACGCGCAATCGGGGGATATCAAAACTAATTGGGGGATAGAGGAAAAACACAAAAACTGGATCCAAATATCAAATCAGGGTCACCCCTTATCTAATTATTTTATATAATTCAATCTACCCCTCACTAATCAGGTTTAGTTGTTAATTATAATTAGTAAAAATCTTAAGTATTTGTAAAATGATTAGTGTGTATTTTTATTTGAATTTGGGTGAGTGAGGTGAGAGTAGAAGGAGGGAAAAAATATTTGAGAGGGAACTTTTTTGGGTGAAAATGGAGGATGATTGTGAAGAGAGAATTGCTGCTACTGAATCTTTAGCTCAACTACAACAAGAAGTGTTTCTTCAATCTTCAGCTAATGATAACAATTCACAATTGGAATTATATGATGAACCAACACCCTTAGATCATGATTTTTTTGATCATGAAGTGTTTTGTGAAGAACCAACCCAAGAAAGTAAACAAGTTCAACATACAATCACTCACAATACTCAGGTACAGATGGTAGTGTGTTTAAAATCTGATTTTTTTTCATTTAATTAGCCATTTTTTTCTCTGAAAAAGCTCGGTGCCGGCATAGAAGAAGTATGAATACAATGTCGGCAGCACCTATACCGGCATAGTTTTCATACTATTTCTATGCCGGCTAACAATATCCCCCATTTTGAAATAACTGCCGGCGTTGTGTTCAACCCAAAAATTCATGCCGGCATTAAAGTTACTTTTACCTACCACGAAATATTCCACGGGATATGCTACCGGCATGGTTCACTCCTAACTTTACCATGCCGGTACAACAATAAAAACATCCAGAAGTTAGTGACTTTTGAAGTTAAATACCGGCGTGGTTTATAAATTATAGACCAAGCCGGCAGTTGGTTCAGGCGTGGAACCTCATGCAACGAGCATGCCGGCACCTGTGCTTCCGGCGTTGATTTACAAGAAAATACAATGCCGGAATCGATTCAAATTTGTTATTCAGTTTAGGTGCATTTTTAGCATGCCGGAACATTAGTCGAGCATGCCGGCACTTGTTTCCGGCGTTGTCTTTTTAGAAATGTGTATGCCGGAAATTTAGTCTAGCATGCCGGAACTATTATCCAGCATAGTATTTTAATTTTGTTTGGAACTAATTAAATTTTCTTTTCATTCATTCCTTAGATTGTGACATATATTGATCCAACAAATTCCAAACCGCTTGGTCCGGATACGTCCGAATACTATAAAATGCCTCCGGTATGTTACCAAAGAATACTTTCACCTAGTTTTTTGAACTTTACGTGGGGATTGTCTATAAAGAACCTTATACTGTCCCTTGTTTGTCCTTATGCAGGGAATAACATATAAAAATGAAGAATTGCTTGGGCTAAAGAGACAGCTCTAAAGTACATGAGTTTTTTGGTGAGGAATACCTAAGGTTCAAACAATCATTTTGAGATGGCTTGCGAGAGAAGTGGGGAATACAAGAAGAAGAATAGCCACAAGAGAAAAGATTATGTATATCCAAAGAAGACTAATATGGTATACAAGACTTATACGAGGAAGGATAACTGCCCATTTAAGCTTGTATTCTATTTAGAAGACAAGGAATGGGATTGTATGGTGTGGTTCGGTTGCCATAACCACCGGGATCCGAAAGATTTTGTTGGTCACTCCCTAGTTGCGAAGCTAAAACCTCATGAATTTAAGGATGTAAAGAGATTGACCAAAGAATGTATCAAACCAAGACAAATTCTCAGAGACTTCAAGGAAAAGGATGAGACGAACGTGTCTTCTCTAAGTACAATTTATAGCGCACAAGAAACTATTAGAAGGGTTGAATGGGACGGGAGGAGCGTTATGCAAGAATTTGAGAAGATTTTTTGGGATCACAACTACACGCGTATCATTAAAAAAGGGCCAGACAACAAGTCCCTTCAAATATTCATTTCGCATCCTTTGCTTGCAAAATTGGCCCATACATGTTTTGGTGTTCTTATGATGGATTGTACCTACAAGACAAACAAATACAATATACCGTTGTTCAACATCGTGGGGCAAACATCGAACAAGGTATCACTCACATTGGCTTGGTGTTTAATGGAAAACGAGAGGGATTATAATTATTATTGGGCATTACGACAATTGAAATTACTCTTCCGGGAAAATCAACTTCCGAGGATGATCATAACCGATAGAGAGGACGTATTAATGAATGCAATATCCGACGTCTTCCCGGATGCACAAAATTTCCTATGTACATATCATATACGTCAAAATGTGGTAAAAGCTTTCCATGCCTTGTTTGAACCCACTAAGGCGGATATTAGGAAGAGAATAATTGTTCAACTAGAGGAAGACGTCCGCAAGAACAAACTATCACCCGAAGAAGAAGAAGATGAAAGAGGCAAGATCAAAGAGCGTGTGGACAAAGAACATGAGGAAAATCATAAAAAGTGGTTGGAATTTCAAAGAGATTGGGAGAAATTTTATTGGTCTCTTACCGAGGATATGTACGAAAAGAATTTGGACAAGTTTATTTCCAATTGGAACGAAGTTTATCCGAGTGCCGTCTCGTATTGTCGGAATCAATGGTTGGATAAGTTCAAGGAAAAATTTGTGCGTGCATGGATAAACCGGTATAGACACTACAAGAATGAAGCAACTAGTATAGCGGAGTCCGCTCATGGGAGATTTAAAGATCTCATAAAGTCTAACCAAGGAAACGTGGTTATGGTCACCGAGGCAATGGAGCAATACTTTAAGAGTGATATCGATAGGATCAAGAAGGCTTTTGAGAAAATCTCAATGGAAAAGATGACTTCATATCTTCAATATGGTAAGTTGCTCCGAGGAATAGAATTTAACGTCTCTCATTGGGCAATAAAACATATGATGCGACAAATGATATGGGAGATAAACTACGGCAAACCGGGTGATGTGTGTATTTGTCCCGACATGTCTTCATTGGGGATTCTGTGTCGTCATATGCTTGCGAAGTATGAAGAAGTGATACCTATTGAGGTTATTGATCCGTTTTGGAAGTAACTATCTTTCACCCCTCCCCCTTTGGAAGGTCCCTGACAATCACCATGGGATACTAACGAAGAAAAGGAATTCTTTGAAGCTTACTCACGTGGAAATTCGGCTAGCCGGCAAGTCTTGTTGAGCCAACTAAGGCTAATTACTCGCCCATGGACAGCACAAAGTGGCCAACAAAGGGAGATCCTCCCGGTAGACCACAAACCAAAACGGCAAGGAGAAAACAAAGGAAAGAATTAAAAGAAATGAGTCAACGTGAATGTGAACTCGAGGCAAGTAAGAAACGAGATCCAACCGCATGTGAGATCTCAGAAGCAAGGTTCACGGAAGCGCCGGTTCCAAACAAAAGGGGTAGGCCGAGGAAGGAACCTCCATCAAATCAACAACAAACGGCGGATTCCGTATCCACACCAAAATCCGATGGATTGGAGGTTCCAACGAAAAGGGGTAGGCCAAAGAAGGTACCCACATCGATTGAAAAAGAACAACAAGTCGAGGAAGCGGAAGCCACATCTAGAGTCGATGTAGCGGAAGTTACAAAGAAAAGGGGTAGGCCGAGGAAGGTACCCATATTGATTGAAGAAGAACAACAAGGTGATGAGGCGACGGTGCCAAACAAAAAGGGAAGGCCGAATAAGGAACCTACATCAAGTCTAGTACATCAAGGTGAAAATTCCGAAGCCACACCAAACATAAGTGATAGCAAAGGTAAGCGGCCCATATCTAGTCAACAACAACACGATGGTGACAACTCCGTGTGCACGACCAAAGTTGATGTAGTTTCGGTTCCAAAGCGAAAGGGTAGGCCAAGGAAGTATCCACTCCTATCACATATTGAAGACGTTGGAAATGTAGAGATTGCATAGGATGGATTGGATATAATTAAGCAAAAAAAAAGGTAATATGAAGATGTATAAGGATCCCAAAACAAGTAGGACCATTAAAAGTTATCACACCAAGATAGAGTCTTACATAGACCAACTTCCTGAGGTTATTCGCGAGTATATTGTATATACGGATGATGTCGATGGACATGGAAATTGTGGCTATCATGTCGTGACCGAACAATTAGGAATCTTTGAGACGGCGGTTAGTAAAGGGATGACACCATGCCGATATGCTAGAAAGAGGATGGACGAACAACTTATGAAAAGAAAGAGATTTTATGAGTAAGTGCTTGGTCATGAAGAAGGGTTTGATAATATGTATTCTCAAGTGTTAGGGCCCGAGCAGGAGATGAAGTTCCTTCATACCCAATATTGGATGAGAATGCCGGTTTGTGGGCATCTAGTGGCGGATACGTTTAATTGTGTTGTTCATTATTTTTTCCCCACCGTACAAGCAACATTTAAACCAAAGTGGAAAAAATGCGAAGGATCTCTTAAGAAGAGAAGAGTTGTTTTGGCGTTCGTGAAAGGTAATCATTTCATTATTCTAAAACTCAAGGAAAATTGTCCATTGCCACCGGTTTGTGGGATGACTAAAAACAAGGATATAGATCCCAATCTTTGGAAGGAATGGATGGCATTGTATGGGGAGAATCACCAATTTTGGGATGCGTTGGCCTTATCAATAAAACCTCTCCAAGAGAAGATGAAACTTCATACGTGTGGAAGCGATGATGAGTAATTTGGATATATGTGGTTCACTGATATGTAACATTTTGGTTTTTTGGAAGTGTGAATTGTAAACATTAAATCATATTTCTATGCCACTGCCGGCATGATTATGTTTCAATATTACAACGCCATAAGCTTGTGCCAGCGTAGAACTAAACTTTTCAAACATTGCTGGGAATTCAGGAAAATATCCAGAGAAATTAGTAATTGTGCCGGCATTATAATTAAATTACACACCGTGCTGGTATTCTGACAAAAATATTTAGCGCCTTGCAAATGCAGACTACCGGCATGGTAGGCAAAAAAAATTCAATGCCGATACTCTGTAATTCCTATGATTTTGAAAATTCATAGTTCCGGCATTGATTTTACGCATTTCAACCATGCTGGTACAGTCAGAAAAACTCTGAAATTTCTGTGACCTTGGCCCATTCAGAGTGCCAGCATTCCAAATATATGCCGGAAAAGAGTTAATTTGACACTGGTTTAACAACATAATAAATCAAATAACAACACTAGATTGTTTAAAAAAACCATCTCCAAAGTTAAGAGGTTCCAAACCGAAAACAAATTAAACATAAACCAAATCAAGCAAAGAGTTTAGCAAGACACACAAACAAACACATTGTTCAAGACACACAAACAAACATAAACCAACACTAGATTGTTCAAGACCTAACTAAGACACATAAACAAACATAAACATAAACATAAACAAACATAAACCAATACTAGATTGTTCAAGAAACAGACGATCACTCGGTCCTTGGATTCTTGTGTACCCTCTTCTTCCTTTCGCCCCATAAGTCTTTTTCCCATGGATCTTCAATTTTGTCTATCTTTTGCTCGACTTTCTCCATTTCTTTCTGGGTTAAAACTTCTCCTTTCTTGTTCTTTTTCTTAAAGAACTTTGAAAAATTTCCTAGGCGCTGACGCTGTTGTCATATTTTTAAACATGTACTTACTAGTATGTACACTTGTATAATTTCATAGATATAAATTAAGAGAATAGGAAGTGAACAAGAAGTACATACCAACAACGTAAGGATCTTTTGTAGTCCGGGTACAATAGTTTCAGCCGAAATCGAAATGAAAGGTTATGCTTGTGGAGGAACTTCTACGGTAGCCATGCGTACAACATAAGGATGCGAGTACTTCAAATGACCTCTGAGAAAGTATTGTTCGATCTCATAACCGTTTTCCGCCAATTCCCTACCAACCCTATCCAACACAAGTCTTGGTTCCACCCAATCCCTCCAAGGTGCAGGAATGAGACTTGGGTCGTAAACTACCAGAGTATGGTTCTCATTTTCTTGGCATTGAGGAAAGTCATGAGAGAATATCTGATAAGATGTATCTGTAATACTTTTCTGCTTATACCCAAGTTGGCGCATTACACGGCGAGGGTTGTGCATAACAAATCCTTTTGGATGAAATAACGGTCCGTTGTAAAATGAAAAATTATCACGCCTTGCAAAGTGAACTCCTATGGTAGGGTCGAACACAACCTCTTTGGTAGTCATCGTGTCCAGAGCCAATCTCATATTTTTCAATCGAAGATTGTTACCGGGTTTCTGAATATTGTTGAACTCGTATCTCTTAGCTATATGCTCCTCGGGTTCGGAAAGGTTTTTGATCTTCAAGAAGGGGTAGTCCTTGAACAATGTTGGGAAGTGTTCATAAGCCCACACCTATACCAATATAGAATGATACATATAAGAAGCAGTGAATTTTGTTTCTAAGTTTATAATAAGAGTACATGTGAACAATATACATAAAAACATAAGTTTAAAAACAAAATTACCTGTAGTAGAGTGAAATTCCCGACAAATTGGTTTGTAACAGCCTTGGAGGCCCTTCTCATCTCCGTCATCAAATGTGCCATTACCATGGTGCCCCAAGAATAGGTAAAGACATCTTCCAACGGATCCAAGTATTGAAGGTGGTTTGCACTAACCCTGTTTCCACTAGCGTCAGGGAATACCTTAGTGCCCAAGATGAATAGCAGGTACGCAGCGGCTGTATAACAAATTTGTGCAGGGTCCCATCCATCCTTCAAACTTCTTTCCTGCGTTTTTTCAAACTTTTCCTTAAGCAACTTCAGCTTGATGGTCTTTGTCCTACTATTCTTGGATACATAGAAGCTTTCCACAGAAGTTTTGTAGTCCCAACCCAACAACTTGTTAGTCAGAGTGTGCAACTTCGACCATTCTAGGTTCGGACAATTATCTCCTTCTGCAATTGATTTGCCGAAAACATTCAAGCCTAGAATGTTCTGAGCATCATCAGGGATCAAGGTCATCTCCCCAAATGGGAAGTGCATAGTATCAGTTTCACCATGATACCTTTCGACGAAGCAATTGACTGTCACTGAATCACACTTCACATAATTTTCAACCAAACCATATAGACCAGACTCCCTTACTAATGTTTGGACCTCTTCACATTTCGTAGACAAATCCCAATGAGATGCGGCTTGGTTTCGGCAAACACGCACAGCCTTCTTGTGATCCTACAATTAGGAGATAATACGATTAAGAGAATTTACATAAATACAAAACAATACATATGCACAAGATAAAAAAATATTATATAGGTTTGATAGATAGTACGAGACCACGTGTCCTTGTAGCCAAATAGCATTCTCGGATCGTCAGCTTCACCCCAAATTCTTCCACGATCCAGGTCAGGTATCATGTCATCCGTATGAGGAAGGTGCGAACCTTTAACTTTTACTTTCCCTTTGCCTTTGCCTTATGTCGGTTTTTGACTTGGCCCACCATCTTCCTCTAAAACTTGGCTTTCTGTTGCTAATTGACTTGGATCAACCTCATTATCTTCCTCCTCACTTTCCTCCCCACTTTTCTCTTCATCTTGCTCATTGTGCTCAACTGTTGCAGTAGGTTCACGGATTACGAGTCGACTATGGTCATCACTCTCCCATTTTCCCCCTCTATTAGAGCCTGCCCCCAAACGCTTGGTGCGACCTTGTTCTCTCCCTCGAGGAGGCAGAGACTGAGGGTACCAAGATCGTTCTTCTTTCTTTTCTTAAGGACAACATCCTTAGCTTTTATTTTGTTAGCTTCCTTTGATTTAGCCCTATATCAAAAGAAACATGAAATAAATATAAGACAACTCACTTTCATATTTGATGCCGGCATAGATATACTGAAAAACGACATAGAATCATCAGTACCGGCATAGATTCTAGAAATATCAACAATGCCGAGACCTAAAATGACATAGTAATTTAACAACAACACTATGCCGGGATACTAAGCCGGCATTGCCGAATAACTGTGGATAATTCCGGTATTCCTAGGTAATTCCTAAGCAGTTCCTGGATACCAAAAGAGCACTGCCGGCACAGAGGTAGGAATTCAAATCTATGCCGTAACCCAGTACCGGCAATGGATGCAACCTAAAATCACTGCTGGTACAGATAGCAAATTCCTAGGGTTCTCTTGTATATTAAAAGTGCACTGCCGGCATAATCGAATAAATTTAATACAATGTCGTGACACCGTGCCGACATAGTATTCAACCTAAAATCAATGTCGGTACAGAACATTAAGTTTCAGGTGATTCTGTAACTCTATACCGGCATAGTATTCATACTAAAGTCAGTGCCGTAACTAGGTACCGGCATTTCCTTCAACCTAAATTCTATGCCGTAACTGAGTACCGGCATTGTATTCATACAAATTTCAATGCCGGAACTCGCTGAATCTCAACCGTTTTAGTTAGAGTTCGCGATTCTAACCTAAACCCACTACTGTAAATCGATTCAAACACTTATAAACTAGTTCAAAATCACTTACCTTCTCACAGAAGCCATGTTTACGAGAGGTTGATTGTCCGAGTTCTCCTATTCTTCTTCTTCTTCTTGAGCAATTCGATTGATCCTTTCTTGTTGTTTTTGTTGAACAATCGATTTAGACTTCGATTGGGTATTTGATTTCTTTCGTGGAGGCATGGTTATAGATAGATTGGGGTAATCGACGAAGATATTTTTGAATCGACGATGAAGAACGATGAAGAAGATGAAGATTTTTTTTTTCAAAACCCTAACCAACGACTGTGCCGGCACAAGTGAAGGAAATGGGGGATAAATGATTTGGTTTTGATTTTAAGTTTTTAGATTTTTATTTTGGGGAAAGAGTAGTATAGTCTTTTCATAATTTTTTAAATTAACCAAAGGGTATTTTAGTATTTTCACCCCCAAAAATTACCCCTTAGCAGACACTATTGGTTGGGGGAAGTAATTTATATCCCCCAATTAGTTTTCATATCCCCCAATCGCGCGTTCCTTATTTATTATACTCACTTCAACCAAATTAAAAAAAAAATCTTATACAGATAACATCTTTCTTTTGTTCAATAAAATGCAATAAATAGTAATAATAAAAATAATAATTATTACACATTTGTACAAAAAAAAAAAAAAAAAAAAGTGTTTAATCGTATGATTTATATACATCTCTGATTAATTAGGAATATATGCATCTATATATGAGTTTTATATAGATTGTATATTAATAAGATAAAATTAAGAGAATAAGAAATATTTTTAATTTTTTGGGAAGTCTTCCAAGATCTTGCATATTTTGCAAGACTTTCATCAAGGAAATTTTATACACAAAAGTCACTCAATGTCTTGAAAATAGGCAAGTATACAAAGTCTTTGAATTTTCAAGTTTAGAACGAGTAACACAAACTTTATAAGACCTTTTAACAATCTATAACCAGTAAGATAAACTTTGAAAGAGGTTTTAGAAGTAGACAACAAATAACACAATACTTTAGAATTCCGTTAAAGTCATGAAAAATCACTAAAAGTATTTATTGAGTAAACCCCCGTAAAAGAAAGAGATATACTGATAGGAGATTTACCTTAATATCATGGACGTTGGATATATTTCGATCTATGGTCCAAAAAAGGTGTAAAATCCTTCCCTCAACTTCAATTCTGAGAAATGCAATTTCAGAGAAAGAGTAATGGGAGTCAATTTCATAGATGCAGAGAAATACTAATGGAGCTACTTAATTATCTGTTCTCCTAACCTCTCTTCACCCTATATAAAGAACCTTCTTCACTCACCTTTTTTTCACTCTCACTCAACTAGCTAGAAAACTAAAGAGAAATACTGAGAGAAAACTTTGGTTTCAAAGAAGAAAGAAAGTAGAGAGCAATGCCTGGTAACACAAAGCAATCCGTCAAAAAAGATATGAAAGACACCAAACAAGACAATTGTGCTAAGAAAGTTAACGGAAAACACTATTTCCCTGACCATGGTAGCTATTTTTCTTTTAGTTCTCTTATTATTTTTGATCATTGTATTTTCTATTTTTGTATTAACTAACCATCTTGTGTTTTTCAGAAATTTTGTACAAAAAAAAAAAAAAAAAACAAGATAACATTGGAAAAGAAAGTAGTGGTGGTGGTGGCAGGCCTAGAGGTAATCATGGAGGTGGTGGTTGTAGTATTATGTAGGAATTTGGAGGTTGTTGCAAAGAGGGAACAATGTTGAAAGTTGTCAAAGATTAAACTCCATTCACATTTGTGGAGTTTATAGGACACTTGGCATCCAAGTGTATAGAGAAGTAGAGATGTAACTCTCTAGTATAGCCTTGGCAACCAAGAATACTTGGCTTGCAAGGTTTAAGACTTGGCTTCTAAGTTTTTTACTTGGATCCCAAGAGTTTGTGTAATATAAATAGAGGAGCTTTTTTGGGGAACGATACACCAACTCTAAGAGTATTATGAGTTTCTCTCCTACTTCTTCTGAGATTATAGAGCATTTTTTTTCTAGAGAGTTATTTTAGTGTTATGATTATCTTCTTGCTTTTCATAAATTAGTGATTGATTCATAAATTACTGATTGATTTATTGGGTGAATCATCCAAAAGAAGCGAATTGGCACTTAATTGTGCAATAAAAGTGAAGTCTATAAGTGGAGAAGGGCCAAAAACCAAGTGGAACTTGTTCAAATATAGGAGTCTTTGATATCATCTCGAAGAGGACGAAAAGACGAAGCCAATGGTGAAAGAAAGGAGTCATTCCGACATCGAATGAAGAAATTACAAGCATTTGAAGCGAGTCAAAGTTGCGGAATTTTGCAAAGGCACAGAATTAATAAAGGCACCCGCTTACATTACTCAGGCAACCGCGGTACAAAAACTGAGCTGTCAGTCTTCCAAGGCTGACTGTGGAATTTAAATGTTAAAAACGCCTGCAGTTTTGCTCGGGGCACCTTCATCTTCCTCCCCAAGTTCCATTCGAAGAAGTTCAGTGGGACGCGATCTTGGTTGCAGCTGTCCATGGTGGTCTGTTGATCACGGAGCTGGTGTTGCTGTTATATCATAATGGAGTTGAACATCAGAGTGAGAGAGACCGAGCAGTTCATAGAAGATGGCGATGAGTTGGCTGAGTTATGAGAAGAAAGTCTATGGCTGTGGATACGGAACAGAGTGTGGAGAACAGGCCCGGTTCTGAG
>JAJJMB010011222.1:3827332-4033360 GCA_023531105.1 Papaver atlanticum | reverse complement strand
AGCACAGGGTAGGACAGAGCAGTATTATTTCACAGGGCGGGATAGGGCGGGATAGAGCAGAATTTGAAAAAAAGATCCAATTGTTTTGTTCCATGTACAGACTTGGTTTACCTGGCAGTATTATTTCACCCATATCGTTTCAATTTTGATTGCATAATACAATTAGGGTGTATAGAGCAATAATCTTCAGTGGTGCCTTGTATATATGTTTGGTAATGAATCATGGGCGGCGCATTTCCTATCAACATGAACTGTGCTTATATGGTGATGAAGTTTAATGCCCCTGCATCATACTGTGCCATTTTATTACTCCAATATTGGGACCAAAGGGCGTTCTGAGCTTTTTCGCACAGGGTCGTCTAAATGACAGAGACGGCCCTGGTGGAGAAGATATGGAGGTTTGCAGGGACAGTGTATGAGAAGGTGGAGCTCGGTAATGGATGACTGATGATTGCTGTTGCCAGTGACAGGGAGGAGTTGAAGCTGTGATTATCTCTGTGATGGAACTAACGGAGTTGAGTTATGATGATCGGCGACTGGTGGAGTCTCGGATGATTGATGGCAGTGATAAGGAATTTGCATTTAACGGGTTTGGCTGTAAGGAGCTAGACGGTTGCTGAGAAGAGCTTGGCAGAGATGGAAGTGTTGCTCGAGTTTGGTGGACTGTGGAATATCAATGATAGAATGGAGCTGCTGCCATTATCGGCAGTCGATGATGAAGTGGCGAAAATAGGAGATGATGTGTTGATCGTGGTTGATGGAGCTCGAGGCAATGATGATGGAGGAGTTTGTGGTTGATGATCATGATTCATGGCACTGATGCTGTGGATGAAGAAGATTTCGAGAAGAAGTCAGGGAACCGAGTCTGGCAGTGACGAGGCATTTGAGTATGAGAAAGTCAGGTGGAGTTTGAAAATATCAGGGAACCTACGTATAGGTTTTCCCAACCGAGGATAATTACAGGGCAACTTACGGTGGGGTTTATCTATCCGTAGATAAACTCAGGTGAACTTACGGACCGGTTTTACCACCGTATCTAAACACAGGGAAGAGAAGAATTTATCGAGGGGAAAGATGTTGTATCTAAACACAAGGGAGAGAAGAATTTATCGAGGGGAAAGATTATAGGCTGTTAGTTTGCCGAAACTGACAAGCCAATAACGAGAAATGGCCAGACTTGGCCGTGACTGATTTTGGGAATTCTGATTAGTTTTGGCAATTACTTTTCACGGGGATCGAGGACGGGGACTTCTACAATTTGGAGACTATAAAAGAGACTTTTTAACCTAAGTTGAATATCTCTATATCTCATACTTTTGTTCTTCATTAAAATTTTAGGGTTTACCCCTTTTGGGGAAAAATCGGGAAACGGTGTAATCATGAAAGCTAAACTTTTGTTGGTTAAGGATGAATTCAAAGTTCCAGACGTGAAACTTTATTCATTATTCAAGTTTATTTGAGTTTTTATCATTATCGATTGTCTTTTCTTTTTCTAGGGTTTATGATTGGTTTCTAGATTATTCAAGTGTACAATTGAATTAATCAATTGATCATTCTATTGCTAGTAGAGGGTTGAGCGATCCGTAATTATCGTGCATCTCCTACACAAGTAGAAATCGAAAGACCTTGCAGAGGGATTATGCGAAGCAATTGCGTGTGAATACAACACTGGTAAGTGAACCGAGCGTAACGAGTTTAATTAACTGCTAGGATCAACCTAAATTCACAAATCTTAAAGCGTTCGATTGGGTTACATCTTGTAAGAATACCTCAAGGTGGTTCGGTTGGATAGAATCCGGTGACTAAGTGTACCTGTTATCCGGTGATACAAGGATTTTTGGAGATAGCTAAGCGTACATGCTATTCTACAGTTGGTGATATATGATTCTTATGAAAGGTAAACGAGTATATTATGCGAGTCAACGTTTGGTAACGGCGAATGACTCCTTGATCATCTTTCCTTTATTTGTTATTATTTTTATTTTACTTTAATCAAACAATTCCCCCCATTTATGTTTTCCTTTTATTATATTTTGCTATCCAAATAACATATCAATTACACAGCTCTCTGTGGGAACGATCCTTACTACCGCTATATTACTAGTTAATTAGTGGGAAATATCTTGATTAATTTGTTGCACTTACGATATGCATCAAGTTTTGGCGCCGCTGCCGGGGAGCGGTTGTTAATTGATTTGTTATTTGTTTTAGCTTGTTTTTGGTTTCTTGTGGGTCGTCATGTTTCCATATGGGAATAACATGTGCGGTACACAAGATCAAACATACAGTAGTGATAATCAGTATGGTTTTCAATCTCATTCATTTGAAAACTACCAACCATCCTATGGGTATAATCAAAACCAATCTTTTGGCTATGAGCAATATCCCACAGAACCTTACGAATATTCTCATACATGTCAACAATCTTATGAAGAGAATGTTAGTGAAAATCACAAGGATGGGAGGATAGTTGTACTTTTAATCAGTTGTTTTCTAGTAATATGCAGATGACAGAGAGTTTGGAACTAAAAACTTATGATACCGAATCAAGATATACTCCTCTTTATCGTGTTTTTCCTTCACTTAAAGAAGAGATATTGTCTAGAAACTCTATTGAGCATAATGGTGGAAAGCGTGTTAATGTCATAAATTTTTTTAAGCAACACGAGCAGCTAGAAAAAGCCGGTGCATCACAAAAGGCTCTTGATGAAATTAACAAGGTCATAGAATTGGAACTTGAACGTCATTTCAATATGGACGATTACGAGGAAGATTCTGATGATGATGGTGCTGAAAAGATTGTGATTGAGAATGAAACCAAATTGACTAAAGTCGTTGAAGACCCAATTGAGCTTTTCAAGGAGTATAATGATGCTGAGATTTTGGTTGAAGCATAAATTAAAAGTTTGATAGAGGACCAAGAAATACTTGAGATAAAATAATTCACTAGATTTAATTAAGAATGATGAGGATCTCGTACAAGGTTTGTCTAATCCTTTGCATAATTCTATATATGTTGATCCTTTTTCTCTGATCGAAGTAGTTCCCAAACGAGTTGTTAATCCAGCTTTTAGGAAAACACCTCACTTAGGATTGAGTTGTGTGCTTTTAAAGTTTTAACGGATTATTTTGCTTCCAAGTATCCACCACTTGATGTGTTTGATTCCAGCATTGTGCAGGTTCACCAAGAGGAATCCGAAGAAGTTCCCATATTTTATGTTCTCTATCCACTTCCAAGTGTAGAAAGGACTAAGTGTTGGGGAAACTTCCATAATGTAACAATTTCATTATTCATATATTATTTTAATCATTATGTGAAGTTGTTATTAGAATTTCAGATTGTTTTCTAGGTTGACTACCAGATTTTCAGATTGTTGGTATATGGACGATAACAAGAGAGTCGGGCTGACGAATTTAAACCAAGCGCTAAATGGGAGGCAACCCATAGGTATTGTATCTTAACCACTTTTATTTTTACTTTTTATAGTTTTCATATCATATTTGCATCCCCATGTTTAATTTCATAGAGTCCGAAATCTATTTTAGAAGAAAATTATGACGAATACCTTTTCGTCAGAAAAGTTCAGACTGCACGTAGTTCAGTCCAGAGACCATAACTGTTAGACCGTTTATCGAAAAACTGTTTCTTTTTGACACTTCGTAGAAATGACGTAGGTGAAAAACTTTTGTGAAATGGAGTTTTTCCAAATTCCTTACCAATTTGCACAGTTTTTGTGTTTTATCTGTTGTTACGTCAGAATTCAGAACTTTCGGTTTTACACATTGAGGACAATGTGAAGTTTAAGTGTAGGGGAGTATTTTGCATATAGATTTTTCATTTTGTTTTGTAAATATTTGCATGAAACCTTCAACTTGTAGAGATTTTAGAGTCACTAGCTAGCATACTTCTAGGTATGTTTATGTTTACATAAGGAATTGTCACCAAAATAATGGAACTTATAAGTGCTAGAGAATACTACACATTAGGTGTTATTAATCTTTACGAGAAGTCATTTACTGTTTGTGGCTCAACTTAACCATGCTGGTGGCAAATGAGGTGCAGAGGGAAATGCATTATTAGAGTTGCTGATCAATCATTAGCGGAGACTACCTATTTTCAAATCAACAGAGGCATCAGACCTAAATTGATTTTTTAAAAGACGAGGGTACCCAAATACACCACAATCTTTAATTTATCCACCTATAAGTCCTCTTACCGAAAGTGATTTTCTATGGACAAAGTCGAGACAATACTACAAATCGGTATTCACACTTTATGTGATTGTCCATGGATACGAGATCGAGACAATACGACAACCAAAGTGTGATTACTTGATAATAGGTTTGGATTTAACCAAACTCTATAGGATCACTATCAAGTAAAGCGGAGTTAACGTTTGTGTAATTTACTTCAAATTATATAAACAAATATAATTGCGGAAATATAAAAGTAAATCACACATCAAGATTTTGGTAACGAGGAAAACTGCAAATGCAGAAAAACCCCGGGAACAAGTCCAGAATTGAATACTCTCAGAATTAAGCCGCTATAAAAAATCTACACCAACTTCGTATAGTTGAGACCAAGCAACTACCCCTAATTCACTTACTTTCCTCAGTATCCATGCGCTTCCGAGTTCGATGAGTGCATGCACTGGAACAATTCCTTTGGATCGTATTCCAAACAATAAAGGAACAACAAATCTGTTTGGTAACAACTCTATTGATTCTTTAAGATAAGATATCTCAAGTCATATGCAAAGGCTCTTCCATTTAAGCTAATAAACTCCTTTGCCCGGTTAGATCAATCTAATCTCTATTACCGAAGTAATAAGATTCGTATTTGTAACAATCAAAATAGATTCTCAAGAGGACTATTAGGCGTTATCGATCTCACGCAACTATCAATCGAATAAATCCGATTCTAGTTGGATCCAAGACGATCAAGGTTTGTGCAACACAAAGATATGGGAAACCAATAAGAAATCTTCTCCGTCTTCAAATCTTCTTTAATCTTCAATTAAACCTGCACAACACCACATGAATCTCTTGTGATCAATCAAGCACAAAATGGAGTCTGTTAACAATGGATTATCACAAGATGTCTTTAGATCTACAAACAGTTCTAAAGATCCCGTCGATACTTCGATCTAGTTTGAGTGAATCTTATATCAGAAGAAGATTCTCAAGAATAAACAAAGTAGGTGCAATCAAAGTTTCAACAACCGCTAGTCAATCAAATCAATCAAAAACTAATAACACTGCAATTATCTAGTTTCCCACCAACAGTACTCGTAGAGCTTCTTGATCCCACAAAAGTCTTTAAATGAGCGGTCGTAAGAGATTTCGCCTAATTAGGGTACTTTCCTCTCCGAATAGACGGCTCCACCAGAAGAAAAAAAAAGATGAAATTTGCCTGGCTCTTAGGATAGTTTGCTAGAAATGCAAACTTTGGTATTTATTGACCAAGGATGTTTGGAAACCAAGGAATTTCCAAAACCGAAAATATTCGCAAGATATGCAATGAATGGAAAAATTCGTTTTTCATAATTCCAGTAAATGCACATTACTAATTTTTATTCTCTAGAGATATGCATTTAATTGCTGGTCATTAAAAGCATATATAACCAAAAACCTTAATTAAAAGATTCTTAATTAATTTCGGTACAGGATCTCCTTGAGTACTAAGGAATATCTTTGAACAATAAATGATAAGAGTTACTGTCTGTGTTCAAAGTATGTTGATATCTTTTCTCTGTAAATCATCTTTCATATTTACATTCTTGGAATCGGTTATACTACACTTCCAAACAAGTTTAGAATTGGTTCACCTGTATTCAAAGACTATTATGTGGTTGATCAAATATCAAATCACATCCATGTGTTCAATCGATTCTACCAATCACTAGGATCGGTTATACCCTAATATGGAAACACTTGTGATCGGTCACACAAGTTACCAGGACCGGTTACATCAGTTAACAGGATCGGTTACATCAATTACCAGGACCGGTTACCATATACTCATGGTATTGCTTGTGATCGGTCACACCAGTCACTAGGATCGGTTACACCAATTACCAGGACCGGTTACACCAATTAAAAGGGTCGATTACACAACACTCTGTGATCGGTCACACCAATTACTACGATCGGTCACACCAATTTCAAATATCGATCATACCATCTCAGGTGATTACTTAGGATCGGTTACACTAATTAATCAAAACTAGTCATACCAAATCATAAGTCAGGCATTGTGATTAGTTGTACCAAGATACATAACAAAGTTACGATCGGTTCTACCATCTGACACATATTTGTAATCCAAAGGTTTGCAATGAATAGCCGTACCAATAAGCCTAGATATTTCCCTTTTGATTCATAAAAAAAGTTCATGAATGTACTTCCTTTAAACAAATGTAAAAAATTGTTTCCTGGTATGAAATCTTCAACATTACCCATTCACATAATCATAACAGAATTCATAAGATTATGTCGATGTCATATCTACGAAGTTCAAAAGATAAGCGTTATACTTCGTAGTCTAACTCCCTAATACTATGATCATGTGATCATGTCTCACTACTAGAGTAATATATCCAATATTACTAACCTCAATAGGAAGGATGATGTCGTCGTTGTAGCTCGTTATTTCTTCACGTTCTTCAGGTCTTCGAGTAATACTTGTATGTCTCAACATTCCTGGACTTTCTAGTCTAACCTAAATGAAGTTGTCTCTGTTACATAATCAAGCGACTCTTAGATGACTTGTGACACACTAAAATATGACAACCAAAATTGACATACCAACGCTTGGTAGGTTCAATCGTGCTATACTCTAACAATCTCCCCTTTTGTCAATTTTAGTGATTAAACTCTTAATACCTATGGATAAACAAATTATAAGAATTCATTTTATATACAATTGATTCCAAGTTTCAACAACACAATAACCTGCATATATTCAATCAATAAATGTCATTGTTCACATTTGAATAACAAAGCTTATACTCCCCCTAAAGGTAAGATAGGTAGATATTCAATCCGAACATCTTTGTTATTCTCCTTTTTGTAGTCAAGATAACTACAACAGCAATATGATATGTTTCTCCCCCTTAGTCAATGATGTACTCTTTTGTTAGATATAACGTTTAAGCGCAATTGTCCTTTCCTTAGTTATTGCAAATCACTTGTTTACTCCATATATTTCTCCCCCTTTTTGTCACAAAATGACAAAGGTCCGAGCAAATAAAGGTCAAACCAAAAGGATCTTACAAATCTAAAAGACTTGTAAACAACCTATAAGATTTAAGCACGAAGGTTTCACATACCACTTTAGATAACCAATTATTAAAACCGAAACTACAAGTAATTTAGTTTTAATATGTTATCAAGGAAACAATTGCCCGAAGCAATTTTCCCTAATAGTTTAACAATTCGACTAAGAAACTTAATTCCCTTGTTAAACTATTTGTAAACATACAATCGCCTATTTCGATAAGACCAAAATAAAGATCAGAATTAACTTTATTTCTCTCATTAGGTTCTAATTATTCATACAATAACTTAGACCTTTCTCTTTAGACAAGACAAACACTAGGTTAGTTAACTAGTTTTTCTTGTCAAGGCATTCAATTAGACTTGAATAACCGAATCCTACAATTTGATAAGTCTAACTAAGATCTGAATTAACTTAGTTTCTCTTATCCGGAATCAAATTGGACTAAGCAAATGATCCCGTATTTCGTTAATCCATAAACAATACATACAAACCAAAATAAATTGACTTGCATAATTATTTTCTTAACCGGAAGCAATTGAAACAAACATAGACATTATAGCACCGCAATTGCACCGAAATTTCGTTAAGCAAAAAACACTTGATACCTATACAATAAAAAAGATACCATATAATAAGCCAAATAAATTGACACAGTTTTTCTTAACCGGAAACAATCGAATCATACACACACACACATCCATACACATCATAATTGAATATATCAATTGTACAAAAATTTTGTTAAGCAAAAGAAAAATATATGCAATATAAACATGCTTTTCTTAAACAGGAAAACGATTAACTAACAAATTCGTTACCTCAGATTCCGCATACTCTTTTCCCCAGAAAGATATATCATTAAGCGCAAGTTCAAGTAAGAACTCTCCCCCAGTATGTTGTCATCCACTCGCAAGAACAAAAGAACAACAACAAAGGCAACCTTTACCAGAGAAAGGTTGAGTCGGTTTTAACTAATGCGTGCCAATAACAAAAGTTGAAAACCCCTAAACACATATGTTATGCTAAACACAACTCATGAAAACACAAATTGATTCAACATATTGTGACTTGTTACATATGAGTTTAAGTCGGAACACCTTATAATCCTTTGATAAAGCCTACCAACATGGGCTAGAACTTAATCCCGCTAAATCAAAAAGGCACACAAACCATAAGGGTCACATCATATGAGATTGAATATTAAGGTTAATGAAAACCGAAATCAAACATCCCATTAACCGAAAACACATAACAAAAATATAGACATTCATGCACAGGCTATATAATCGGAAATTATCACAAGAAAAATTATAAAATAATAGTTTTAATCATATATAATTGATAGTTTTATTAAAAAATAGACCTTATACAATAATCGAAATAAATCAATAACTGATGTCTATTTTCTTGGATTAAGTGTTACAGCATATAACTTAATCCCTAGTGGTGCTCTGATTGTTCACTGAGGTTCCTTCAGTGTTCAAACTTTTGAAGTATGTATCGAGAGACCTGTCTGCAACCACTTCCTATTTTTCAAGCTTTTTAACTTGAACCTTCATGCTCGCAAGATCAGCTTTTGTTTCCTCAATCCTATCCTTGAGCCAATCTTGATTTCGAACCGTCACTATGAGATTGGTTCTTAGTTCTCCAAAACCATGGATATAGTCAATCATACTATCAGAAGGTATCCACTTGGTTTTTATTAGATCTTGAAGGTTGTAAGCCAACAGACATGATCATCTTGAGATCCAGCAGAACTATCAGAATCATAATCAGACATGATTTTTGATATGATCTTCTTCTTCCTTTCTGTATTGATTCCTTGACAATTCTTAACCTTTTGAGCTTCCTCCTTATTTTCCTTTGTAAAACTGCGAGTTATTGGAGGCATGCTCAGGAATTTAAATAAGAATTAATCAGGATTTCTTAATACAAGCAAGAGAAAGTTTCTCTTAAGAAGAGACAACTTTCGGACCGAAAATACAAGGAATTTCCGAAAATATATAAAGGATATATTTTGTTTCTTATGTCCGAACTTCTCATGCTGGAAGGTTTATTAAAATCCGAAAATTTCAAATAAAACCTATTTTTGGAAGATCATGATAAACATGAACAATTTTTCAGACAAAAATGGATTCACATTTATCCAGAAATTGTCACAGATTTTTTGATAAAAACACAAACGAAAAATTGTGCTCTCGTTTTATGTGCTTTCTCATCCCAAAAGTTATGAGAACGAACTAGGATGAGAGTGCACAATCTCTATACAACTAGGTTGTATCGGAGTAAGCCAGAAATGAAATCATCCAGAAATGAAATCTGGATCGAGTAATTTTAATGATACTTCTAGGTTTTCTTCAGAAATTTTTAGTGATACTTTAGTAAATTAAGGTTACTCCATCTTTATATATTCCATATGAGGATATTGATGAAAGTTTAAGTGAATGGAATTTTAGTTTAATTGGAAGATTGGATTTCGTGAAGATAAAGCTTGTTGTTGCTGAAGCATCCTTGAGAAATCAATGGAAATTATACCTCTTGGTAAAGGTTTTTTCATCATTAAACTAGAAAATGAAAAGGATATGATATACCTTTGGAATTATTACTGGATGGTGGAAAAACAAGTTCTAAAATTAAGACTATGGGAGTCAAATTTCAATCCAGCTAATCAGAAAACAACTCCTGCTTTTGTATGGGCTTAATTTCCTGGTTTAGGGATTGAATATTGGAAAGAGAAGATTATTATGTCTTTTGGTGATTCTTTTGGTAGAGCTATAAAGGTTGATGATACTACTTTAAAAAGAGAAGTTGGGTATTATGCTAGTGTCCTTGTGGAAGTGGATTTAGCAAATCCTATACCTAATCATGTGGTTGTGAAAACTAAGTATGGCAGTTTTAAGCAGGAGATTCAGTTCCCTAATATTCCAAAATTTTGCAATCACTGCAAGGTAGTAGGTCATCTGGTGGCTGAATGTAGGTCTAAAAGAAAAGAGACAGATCAAGAAGAAGCTTCAAATGATATTATTCCTGGTTTTACAAATGTTTGGAGAATAAAGGAAAAGAAGACTCAAAGTACTATTGGTTTTGATATCTTTCAAACACCTAAATGGAAGAGTAAGAATTCTGAGATTGATTGTGATGAAGATGTAATTGTAGATGCTATAATTCCTCCTGTAATCTAGAGTAATGGGAGTTCTTCTTCAAGAATTAATATTTCATCTGGCAAATTTCACAGTTTACAAGATATGAATAATGATGATTTAATTCCAATCAGTGTTGACAAAATTTTGGATGTGGCTTCAAGTAGTTCTTCAGTGCTCCAGGTTGTAAAAGTTGTTGGTGAAGGTGATTGTGTTAATAAAGAAGTTATAAATAAAATAGACAAACCAAAGCCAGTTAGAAGGGTTACAACAAGACAACAAGGAGTTTAAAATTTAGATAACACAAAAAGAGGAGTGAGAAATCCTACAGCTTCTCAACCTTCCACCTCTAAATGAAGACAATTTTCTGGAATGTCAGAGGCTTAAGAAGATCTAAAGCCACCAGTTTAGTCCTACATTGTGTTGGTGGCAGAACCAAAAATTAAATGGAATTCAAAAGATTATAAACTTCTAAAACTAAAGGGGATGAATCATATGGTGATACATAATTCTATCAATGAAGGTAAAGGTAATATTTGGTTGTTTTAGAGTGCTTCCATTTCTACACCTACTGTTGTTTCTATTACTTATCAAGTGGTGACAATAAATGTGGGTGGAGTTTTAGTTTCTGGTGTTCATGCTGCTTCTTTATTTACTGAAAGGAGAGAATTATGGGAGGAGTTAGTAAGAATAAGTGTTTTGGATTTACCTTGGTTAGTTATTGGTGATTTTAATACAGTTTTAAGTATGGATGAGAATATTGGTGGCAGACCTCCTTTAGGAGTGGCAATGCAAGATTTCCATGATTGTATGAATGTTTGTGGGCTGTTACAAACTCCAAAAACTAGTATGCAGTACACTTGGTGTAATAACAGAGCTGGTGTTAAAAGAATAGTGTGTACTTTAGACATAACTGTATGTAATGTGAAATGGATGGAGTCTTATCCAAATTGGGGTTACAAGGTGGGTGTAAGGGGAATATCAGATCATAGTCCTCTTTTGGGAGCATGTGCAAATTATATCAAGCCAATAAACATTCCTTTTAAAGTTCCAAAAATTTGGTTGGAACAAGTTGGTTTTAAGGAGTTCATAAAAGATGTTTGGAATACAGAAATAAGAGAGAATCTAGCTTTTATTTTTACTAATAAAATGAAGTTACTAAAAGTTAAAATAAGAGAATGGAACTGGAATATTTTTGGAAATGTAAGAGTTAAACTCCAAGAGGATGAAGATGAAGTGATGAGAGGTGCTCAAGTCTCTGATAGAGATCCTAGTAATATATCCTTACTAAATGATTTAGTGATTGCTAGAGGGAAACAAGAGTTGATTACTGAACAACATAGAGCAATTCTGCAACAAAAATCAAGAGAAAAGTGGATCAAAGATGGTGCTGGAAATACTAGATTTTTCCATACTTCAATAAAAATAAGGCAGGCTGCAAATGCAATCACTGAATTGGAAGATGAAGAAGAAACTATTGTAACTGATCCAAAAGTCATTGCAAGTAATTTAGAGAAACATTTTGAAGATAAATTCAAATATAAAGAAGTTACTTTTGCAGAGGGTATTTTTGAAGCCATTCCAAAGGTAATAACTGAAGAGGAAAATAGCATGTTGGAAGCTGTGCCATCTGATCAAGAAATTAAGGAAGCTGTTTTTGCTATGGATGCCAATAGTGCACCTGGACCTGATGGGTTCCCAGGTTTCTTCTACAGATTTGCTTGGGAGATAATGGGAGAGGATGTAGTTCATGCTATACAATACTGTTGGAAAAATGGTTTTATACCAAAAGGTTTGAATTCAAACTTTCTCTGTCTTCTTCCAAAAGTTAAATGTGCAAGAAAACCTAGTCAATTTGGGCCTATTGGACTAAATAACTTCAGTTTTAAGATTTTCATAAAGATTATCACATCAAGAATGTATGGAGTAATGGATAAAGTTGTTTCAGCTGAACAAGGTGCTTTCATCAAAGGAAGAAACATTCAAGAACAAATTGTTCTTTCCTCAGAAATGAAAAATGAATTGTATGTGAAAAGAAGAGGAGGAAATGTTGGGTTGAAAATAGATATAACTCAAGCTTATGATTCATTAAGTTAGGAATTTTTGTTTGAAGCACTAAGAAAATTTGGTTTTTCTGAAAAATGGATCAAATGGTTACATACTTTATTTTTATCTGCAAGAGTGTCAGTGCTAGTCAATGGTGGTCCTGTGGGTTTCTTTCAAGCAAGCAGAGGACTTAGACAGTGTGATCCCCTATTACCAATTCTGTTTGTAATAGCAGAAGACATTCTAAGCAGAACATTAAGCAAAATGGTACAAGAAAAGAAGATAATTCCTATGGTCAATAGAAGAGGTATCCAACCTACTCATATTTTTTTTGCAGATGATGTTTTCTTGTTCTTCAATGGTCATAAAAGAAACATTCAGTCAATGCTGAAACTTTTGAAAGACTATCAAAAATCATCAGGACAGGTTATTAATCAACAGCAGAGTAAAGTATTTATGGGTGGTGTTATTGAAGGAAGAAAACAGCAGATAGCAGATGAATTTAATATGCCTTTATTAAAGATGCCAGATAAATATTTAGGGGTCATTCTTCAACCTGGTAGAGTAAGATAAAACACTGTATGGGGGTTGGTAGAAATGCTTCAAAATAGATTATCTGGTTGGATGGGAACTTTGCTATCATTCAAGGATAGACTGACATTGGTTAAATCAGTTATTTGTAGTATTCCTATATACAATATGTCAGTCTACAATGGCCAGTAAAAGTTATGAAAATTTGTGAAAAAATAATAAGAAATTTCTTATGGTCATGAGATCCAGCAACAAGAAAAGTGGTAACCTTGAAATGGGACAAAGTATGTGCTCCTTTGGTGGAAGGTGGATTGGGTTTAAAAAGATTAGAAGTCATAAATAAATCTCCTCTTATTAAGTTGTTATGGAAAATTTTGAACTCTGATGTTGAATGGGCATTGTTTATGAAAGCCAAATATTTTTATTTTGATGGTGTGATGATTACAAGTTATAAAAAATCTTCAATCTGGCCTGGTCTTTAATGGGTAATGGAGGATGTTAAACAACATACAAGGTGGATGGTTGGTTCAGGAGAAAAAATATTAGTTTGGAAGGATGTGTGGATAAAAGAAAAACCATTATGTGAGATTTTTCTAGATGATGCATATATTGAATCTATTAAGGATATGAAGGTTTCAGATCTTATAGTAAATGGTAATTGGTTTATTTCACAAAGAATGTTATAATACTTTCTGTTAGAAGAATTACCAGTGTTAAGTTCAGGTGAAGATAAGAGAATTTGGACATCAACTCTCAATGGTGAATTTACTGTGAAATCTGCAGCTGAGTGTATTAGAATTCATTATGAGCAAAATGTGTGGGCAAATTTTTTTTGGCATCCAGTTCTGCATCCTACCACTGCAAGTAATGTCTGGAAAATAGTGAGAGGATTATGTGCTACTGATGAGAAAATGCAAGGAAAGGGTTTCTGTCTTGCTTCAAGGTGTTATCTGTGCGGAAATGAATCTGAAAATCTTGAACACATCCTATGGTATTGTAACTTTAGTCAGTTAATCTGGAAATGGTTGTGGAGCATGTTTTGTTTTTAAATCCTCAGTCTTATGAAGATGTGATGAACTTAGCAAAGTTTAAAAGCAATGCAGTGCAGGAAGTATTGATTTTGTCAGCTTCAATAACAATGATGGAGCTGTGGTTCTTAAGAAATAAAATTATCTTTGAAGCAGAGAAGCCTGATATGATATCCTTGAAGATTAGAATTCTTAAATTCACTAAGATTGTGAGTTGAGAATAAAAGGCCTAATGTGGGACTGCAGTTATGATTTCCAGGTTTCCAGAAATTTTGAAATGCAGAGAAGACCAGTGAAGATACAGAGGATTATGGAACTGAGGTTTAAACTTCCATTAATAAATCAAATACTAGTTTGCTGTGATGGTGCATCAAGGGGTAATCCAGGGGCTGCTGGTTTTTGCTTTGTTTGTAGAGATCATGAAGGTTCATTTCTGTTTGCAGAAGCAAGAGGTTTGGGGATAGAAACAAACTTCATTGCAGAGTTAATGGCAATCATAAGAGCAGCAGAATGGGCCATACAACAGGAAGTACAAGACTTAATAATAAATACAAACTCTACAGCAGCAGTCAAAGCTTTCATATCAGGTAATATACCTTGGTTCATGAAAACTAGATGGAGAAAAATAAAGAACAGTGCAATGCAAATCACTTTCATGCATTGTTATAGAGAAATAAATTTTACAGCAGATTCTTTGGCAAAGAGAGGAGCTGGTCTGGACAGAGGAGAATTTCACCAATTTTGGACAAAGCCAAGGTTCTTAAAACCTTTAGAATGCCCTGAAATAATTTACTACAGATTTCATTGATTTTTTTGGGCCTATATAGATACGGGCCTTTTTCTGTTTTTTCTTTTTTTTGTAATGGTTTGAGAACTATTAGGCTTGGTTTTGTATTCTTCTTTGGTATTAATAAAATCCATTATTGGTCGAGCAAAAAAAAAAAAAAACCTGAGTAAGCCTTTTCTTGCTTACAACGAGTATCTGAAACATAGTTCATGTTTCTCTTTGAAAATTTCTTCCCAAAGTGGTTTCTCCCAAGAAGATGATCCCTCCTTAATCTAATGTTATGATTATGAGGAGAAACTGTACTGATGTGAGAATTTTCAGAGATAGATAGATCTCTCTTAATTTTGTCAATGAGATTTTCATAAGACTTTCTCATTCTAAGGATTTCCTTATTATGCACATCAGTATGATTATCTGAAACAATTATCGGAAATCTTCCCTGATTGTTTCCTTTGGCAGAGATCTTTTCTTTCCCTTTCTTCTGGAATCGTTCTTCATGTAAACAAAGGCTGTTTCGACATGAATGAGGAGGAACCTTTTTCCAGAAGTGATTATCAACTCTTACTTCTGATTCTTTTGAGTTGATTTTATCTGGTTGGGGTATATTTTGTCTTTCTACTGAAAAATGATCTTTCAGTTTTTTAAGACAGAAAACTTCTTTCAATACTTTACCACAGTATTTTGAAGTAGTATAAGTTTCAAGTCAAGTGACTGAAAGTTGTATTCCTTAAGATCACTTTCACGGAATCGGTTCAAAGTTTCCTTTGGACAGATTTCGTTTGATCATCAGCAGATGTAGAAGATGGTTTCTCATTCTCTTCTGACTTGATGTAGTTAGGCAGACTATCATCATCATCATCATCATCATCTGTTTCAGATGTGACCAAACAAGTTTTGTTATCGCAGTCTGTAAAAGTCGAACAAGGACTTTTGGTTTCTTCATCAGAAGAAATTATAACAGAATCATTAGTCCGAGTCATAGGATGAGTCTCTTGATATTGAGTAAGAGATTTACCAAGAGCTTCTACTTTGATCGTGAGATCCATATTCTCTTTGGCCAGAATATCTAGTTGAATATCCTTTTCTCTGATCTCTTGCTTAAGAAGATTAGATTATGTCTTTATAATTAGCATCCTTGTAGACAAAGATCTTATAGGCTTTAGGAGTTTTACCAACTCTTTATCAGCATCTTCCTTTCCATCAGAGATAGACTCAAATGCTTTCGTAACTCCTGGATCATGAGTTAACGAAGTGGTAGCATCTTCAATATTTGAGTATTCATACTCTTGCATAACGTTAACTGAATCAGTCGTTAGATTCAATTCTTATAGGTTGGATCGCACCAAACACAAATTGTTAGATCTTTTCGTGTTTGCCTGCTCTGATACAAATTGAAAAGACGAGGGTACCCAAATACACCACAATCTTTAATTTATCCACTTATAAGTCTTCTTATTGACTGGCCCAATATTAATTTCTGCATAACAGAAAATCAAACTTCACTTTCAGTTTTGTGTGCTATTGCCTATTGGGTGTCTTTGGTTTGGAACATTACAAAAATATGATTATGAATATTCTGATGAAGCAGATTTCTAAAACTGTTTAAATGAGCGGTGGTAATTTTGGTTAGCCACTGGCTCACTCTTATCATTTTAGGTTTCAAAAAGAATACTACAAAATCAGCAACTTGCTCTGCAGTTATTCGTATGTAATGACGGTGTGTGTTTTGGATCTTTTAGTTTTTTTTTTGCATTTATTCTGACGGGTTTACCATTTAAAATTTTAAACATGACTAAGATACATAAATGGTGTGCAGACATGTACCAAAAAAGTTCAAAAATGATCAAGATGTCTATATAGATGGCATGCACAATGATCAAACGCTCGTAACTGATACTGTGCTTTGAAAAACCGTAAACTACAAGAAATACTGACAAGTCTTGGTGCAGCAACACCTATTTCACCATTATGAAAAGCTAGACAACTAAGATGCTTACATATATGGAGTAGTATCATATTTTAGATTCATGGGGTCAAAAATTACTAGCAAAAGTCCGTTGAATATAAAAATTTATGCCGGTCTGAACAAAGGGTCAGAATTACACCCCCAATGAGAATTATATTTTCCAAATTTGGATTTGAAGTTTGAACAACTAATTTCAATGTATATGCTTCAAAAAAAAGAAAAAAAAAACTAATTTCAATGCCTGATTAGCCCCGGTACCACCTTGTAATGTGACATCTATCGGATATGATAGGATCGATGGTAATTGGGCCTGTTGTTATCTGTGATTTTAGTCTTTTCTAGAAGAACATAGCATTCTCTCATTTTGAAAAGAGAATTACAGAGTGTCCTGTTTTTCTCGAGAAAATTGTACCAATTGTTCTACCAAATGCCTCTATGCTTGCAAGTACGTTTTATTTTCCTCTTACAAATGAATTTATCTCATGGGCTTTGCTAAATATTTGACTAGGAAAGCCCATCAGTGTACACTCTCTCGTACCCATACCAGCTAGTTTGAAGTTGGCAGTTTGCTGGTGAAATCGGGAACCACCTTCGGAGACAAGTGCCAAGAATGCAACCAACGAAGAGGAGGCATTCATGGCCAAGGCTTCTGGGATAAACAGCCGTTCGTACCTAACCCAGCTTCTCGCAGTCTCTTCTTCTAAGAATGGATTTAGACGTCTTTCGATTAACTAATGTTTCCTCAGGGTGTCCCGAAAATTAGTTGATTGGACTTATATTAACTCTTTCTCCTAATCAGTGTGGTAAAATATCATCTCCTTTGGACACAACTAATCACAGTCACAGCCAAGTATCAGTTTCTTTCTGCTGCACCTAAATGCCTCTATTATGTTTGCAGTATCTTCATCTTACTAACCTAACATCTGTACATATCCCATCTACAAAAAAGAATCACATACATTATTAATAGGGACACCGCAAGGGAATATTTGATAGCTTTGACAAAATATTTCATCAGATTCTGTCGTGTTAAGATAAATACATGGAAGAAGAAAAGATTACCTCCGTTTCAGGAAAAGTGATAATTTTCAAGGCAAAAATGATCACTTTTCCTGTAACGGAGGGAGTAATTCTGACCAGGAGCTGATTGTTGGAGTTCATGGGCTGCTTGGGAAAATCTGCAGCGTGGAAATTCAACCTTGAATTGCTTTGGGTGCAAGCCTTCTGAATCACTTTGCGTAAGACAAGAATGACAACTTTGCAGTGGAAAATCTGCAGCGTGGAAATTCAACGCTTGTTGTTATACTGTTGTACAGTATCCTGCAGTGGACCGTTTCTTTGCAGTGAGTTGTGGAAAACCTCACCTTTGACCCAAGACACCTCGTATTCGGCTTTAAGGCGTGATCCTTGCTGCTTAATAGAAAACCCACGAATATCAGTCAAATCCATACAATCGACTTAAGACATTTGCATATAGACACAGACAACAGAGACTGATTGGCATGTGCAGATATCAGTAACCCAATACAAGATATCATCCAACCCAATACAAGATATCATCCCAATACTCGAGACAGATTTTTGTTCCTGAATGGCACACGGGGTAGGGTGCTCAAGGAGACTGCTCGTTATAATTAAAACTAGAACTTGAAAAGAGAGCAGTTCAATGTAGGCGTCCAGGATTCAAATAGTCTTGAGTTGCACGTTTACATGCACATAGTGCATATGCAACACTAGGAGTCTACCCACTTTCTCCTGGGTCTGGCCGTGTGGGTCAAGGCTTTCCATCTTTCTGACACTAGTTTCTACTTGGATTGATAATCTCATAGTGATAAGATATGAATATGAAAGCAGGAAATATCTGCGGTGACCGACTGCATCCAACACAGCAAAATATCACGATAATTGTTCTTGAACAATTAATACAAACATTAAAGCCAAACCAACTTTTAACCTTTTGCATTGAGCGCCCACACAACACTTTCAGAGCGTTGCAGAAATCATCATATTTTTCAAACTGAACTACAATCTTGCACTGCAGACCAGAGGAAATGCTAACCTCACCCTCTTTCCTAGTTCTTAACTAGATCAACGTCCCCAGCAGCATTAAGATTCCTATTAGGCAGAAGTTGGAACCATTATAAATTACAAGATGTATAATGATTGCAAGTAGAATATGATCAGAAAGTAAAACCTCAAACCTGGGGAAGATAAACGGAAACGCGATACTATAATTTGTAAGATCATATCATAGTCCAAACCTAAACTTTCAATAAGCTTATATGAGGAGTGGATAGTTGTAGACTTTACGAGTAAGAGACGGAAATAAAAAATTTGATCACTTTCACCAGAAAAGCAATGGAGACTTTGATGAAGCACTCAACATTACATCCTGTACATTTAATGTATCAGCTTCACTGCTGCTGTCAGATTGCTGAGTTTGTAACATTCTTCTTTGTTCCTCATTACATGTACGTAAGTACGTTATATCATAGTTCATTCTAAAGTTCATTTAGTAGACCTCTGAATCATAAACAAATTCTTAGAAAGAAAATTCAGCAACCAAGACGTTAATGACATAATAAGCCTGTTTGAGAGTACTTTGGCATAAATGAATCTGGTCTGCTTGATTTCCAATTTGTCTCCACAGTGAACATGGTTGTCCACAAACATATCACACGCTTAAAGTCAAGATATTCGGGAATTTGATTTCAGAGTCCTTGAGCATATGAATTATCTTTAGAAATTATTATCTAGTCATATAAGTTCCCTTTTCGATAGGATTTCCTTGTCCAGGCTATGGAACAACATCGTTTGATTAATCTCTATTAACCAATCCATCCTATGGTGTAAAGCCACTGCTGACAGGTTAATACGTGAGGCCCTTCTCTTCATCCCTATTCGTAGCAAGTTACCTCATTTTCATTTAGGACTCCCTATATATTTTTCAGTTTCACTGGTTGGAAAGGGTAAGGAAACACAAATTTTCTTAAGTTCATTTACGCATTTAACATCCTAATCCCAGTTAACTACTAATGTTCAATATATTCTAACGCACTATAAATGGCTATATCAACTGCAAAGCACAAACGTTTACGCACGTCGGGGGAACTAATGTATGATACTTATTCAAAGAACGCATCGATGTACTTCAATTTTATTAGGCAAACTTGTCTAAAAGCATTACATTACCATACCAATATACATTGGTTGTATAAAACTTGCACTTCAATCATACCATTTCCAATCAGAAGGAAGTCACAGAATGGTAACTTATTCACTCCTCAACCAAACTAGTAAAGTTAACTACTAAGAACACCAAGTAAAAAAAAAATTCTCCCTTACCTTATTTATCCAAACACTGAAAAAATCGTATGACTGACGATCACAGAAGGCTCCAATGAAACCCTTGTTTCCGCAAACCATCTGGATGGAACCCCTCTTAGTATCAGTGTATCTGGTTGTTGCTTTCTAGTCCTCCCAAAAACACCTAAATCATCAAAAACAATTTAGCAATAACAAAAACTGAATAGACCCCACTCAGAATGCACACAAATTTAACAATGTTAAGCTCATACCTCGGTAATGAAAAGCATAAAAATCCTACCAAGATTTCTTCATCCCATTAAAATCATCAGAAATTGGAAGAACAGCATTAGCCTTCAACCTTCTTCCACTCTTCTTCTTCATCATCATCAGTATCACTCTTCTTCTCCAACAATTTTTTAATATCTTTAAAACTATGAATTTCTAGATCTTCTCGGGGATAGTGAGAGGGGGTGAGAATGAGCTCTTCGTTAACTAGTACTAGAAGTGAAAGTTTGAGTTGCCATTCATCAATGGGTTTCACTGAGTGATCAGACCGATAGATTGTGAGCAGAAGCTTAACTCTAGGTACAACTGAGAGTCCGTTCTCTATTTCTAGGGTTTCGGTTGGTGCTATGGATTTGAAATCGCGAAAGCTCATTCTCATTCCCTCTTCCTTCTTCTCTTTATAAACTTTGATAGTCTCTGCTTTACAAATTCTTTTCTGAAGCACAATAAAACAGGATCGGATCTGTGGCGCAATGGCAGTGCATCTGACTCTAGATCAAAAGGTTGCCTATTCGATTCATGTTAGATTCATAATGATGCCTTTGGTGCATAATTTTGATTTTTTTTTTCAATGATGCCTTTGGCGCATAGTTTTGATTATTTATTTATTTTTTCAATGATGTCTTTGGCTCATGAGCCAAGTGCATCAACATCCAAACTACCCATCATGTGTTTTGATTTTTTATTTTATGTGCAGACTCTCAAGGTGGATGTGATTGAAAAAACTGAGTTGACTCAGTTTTTATTCTTTTCATTTTGAATCAATTTTGATTATGTCTTTATGAAAATCATCGAACTACCTACAAAATTATAGTATCTAGATCTTTTCTCAAGCAGGTCTATGTCTGTTATTAGATTGCAAAACCAAATCCAAGTTTTCAAAAACATATCTTAAAAACCTTTTGATAGTTGTGTTTTGTTTTTTGATTTGGATAATTATGTTTATCTTGATAATGCGGTTTACAACTCTGAACTCCATCTAAATTTCCAATATTGTCATCTTTATATTTTGTTATATTTTTCTCAATCCCTAAATCTTCTTATTCAAATATCTAACTAATTTTTTCTTTGCTCATCTCTTTATTGTTTACATGGTTTTCTTCGAAAAGCATAGTGTTTTCCTCTAATTCAGTGTTGACCAGAGCGTTTGCAATAGTGGTTGTTATGCTTGTTGAAGTAATTGGTCTCAAGATTATTGAAAAGAATGTCTGGTTCAGAATGGAATCGGTTTGGCTCAGTAGTAAAACTCTCCAGAAAAACCAGAGCAAATCGGATGTAAATACGGGTAACATAATTATGTTTCAAATTCAAAAAATTATTCCCCCTCTTGTGCATATGAATTTTTTAATTGTTATTCTTTCCTTTCCGGGAGGAGTCAATTCTGTTCATATCCATCAATCCATGCGGAGATATTTGGAAGAATATTCTACAAGAAACCCCAGTCATTATCCTTATATTGAGCACTCTTAACCGCATATCTCATCAAAAATAAAAATAAATCAAAGGAAACCACAAAAACAAACTACTCTATGGAACCTTCTGCAAACATGGATACCTAAGGAAAAAACAAAGAAGTATATCGCTCATCATGTCGAAGATGAAGGACACAAACCTAGAAGTGATTGAATCTCAAAAAAAATCAGTTGTCACCCTAAGTTTGAAGGAGAAGAAGAAGAAGAAGAAAAAACAAAAAGAATAGGATGTCTGTATGGTAGGAAAAGTTATGAAAGCGGGAAAATTCTCTTATAAAGCTGTGGAAAACAACACCGGATTAGGCTTTTTTTGGAGACTCGAGCAATATTTGGAAAAATATGGAAAACTAAGAGTTTTCTCGAACGAGGGAGTTTCAAGAGATGAGGGAAATAATAATAATAAAATAAGGAGTCAAAGAAGCGTGGGATCGGCCACGGCCGCTGTATGGCCGCCTCTTCCCTATTTTTTTTATTATTATTCCTTACTTCTACAGATTTCCTCGTTCGTCCATATTTTTGGGTGCTCGTTCGTGCATTATTGATAAGTACACTCGCACCATTTTCTCGGAACTTACTAGGTGGTGGCCCATATGCCCGAACATTGAATATTTATTAATAATCCATGGAATTCTGCTGGGAAAAGTCGTGGATTGATGCAATAAAATATTATAGTAAAAATAGAATATTTTCTTAGAAATTCAAATGATGAATACTGCACTAGAATTAATTAATTGATGGTTTTATACTAGCAGGTAATCTGTCTAGGAGCATTATATTTATTCGAGAATCGAGGTGATAAAAGCATCATTCCCGTTCTGAATGTTTATTCTGCATAGTCAGGGGATACTGCTACAGCTTGAAGACGTTATTGCTCTATAATAGTAGGCAATCTGTCTAGGAGACGTCCAATCATTCTCGATTCTATACAGAAGTGAATACCGAAGATGTTCAGTATTGATGAAATATGCGAAATATTGAGAGCTCAGCTGGGAGGCTTTAATGATTGCTCATTTATGCATGTTCTGAGAGATGCTACACACTCGGTTAGATATTATCGTTGCATGATCGTTCATGCTTAAATTATGAAATATGAATTTCACATACTCGTCTGATTGCTGGATCAGAAATATGGAAAATTATGATTTTACGATTTTAGCCTTTGTCAAAAATTCACCATCGATCAACAGTAAGTACATGGCAAAACAACATTGCTAATATAGGGTGCCAATTTACTGGGAAGGATACCAAACCCATATAGGAAAAATTAGAAATGCTTTGTCCAATATGAGTTTTGGTACCCTTCCCAGTAAACTGGTATCCCCTATTAGCATCCTTGATGGCAAAGTCAAGGAAAAATAACAACATTTATCAGATGAGGTACGGGTAAAATACCCCGTTCTCTAGAGCAGTGCCGGAGGGGGAGTCAAGTATGTATAAATGGGGCATTTTCCTACCATCTTCCAAAATTTAATGTATATTTCCATATAAAATCCTTGAATTTGCATTTCTATTATGAAGATCAAGCACTTCTTGGTTTTGTTTTTATGCAGTTTGTTGTGTAGCAGCTGAGGTAACTTTTGATCCTTCTAGTGATAGAAGGATTTGGAGTCCATCTAAGAATGGTAGTTTCTACAAAGTATGCCTATGGACTCTTAGTGTAAGTGGTAAACCAGTAACGCTAGCTGATCTTTGGACTTCTATTTAGAAGAAGAAGAAAAAAAGCCAAAATCCAGTTGTTTGTCTAGAAAGCTTTAAAAGAAGCTATACCGGTCAAAAAAATCCTCCATAACATAATACATATCTCTGATTATACATCCACAAGGTGTAGAATGAAAACCGAATCAATTACGCAATCTTTGATCACATACAAAGGTCTTACTAGAGTATGGACCATGCTAAGGATTCGAGATACAAACTTCCAGAATTTCACTTTAATCCAAGAGTAGATATTGGATGCAATTACACTCATATCAAGACCAGTTTAGTAGAGTAGAGCATTTCCCATTATTAGTTCGCATTTTATTGTTCATCTGGACAAGTCGAAATGCAATTGTGCACACATATAAGCTTGAAAAAGCAGTGACTATCCTTGCAAAGGAGAAATCAATGTTGATGATGGCATCAAAACACCCAGCCTTCACTTGTATCTCTATCATAATCCAGAATCAGCTTATTTCTCGTGTCTCCACCTGAAGATTGGGTTAAAATTAATAATGATGATGCTTGAAATCCCAACTCTCTGAATGGGGAGAAAGTTTTATAATTAAAGAGTCAATTCATAGTTTCATATATGCTAAATCAACTAACCTTATATGTTATTCTACAGAAGAAGCAGAAACCTATGTCATTATAGATTCCCTGAGAGCTGCGAAGAAGAAAAAGTTCGATCTTATCATTGTAGATAGTGATTCGGCAGTGATTAGAAAATTAATAAGAAGATTTTCTTGGGGGATTTCCATATTCACAGTCTTTACCAGTATATTAGAATCCTAAGTTCGAGTTTTCCATCTATCTTATTTGTTTATGCTCGTCGAGTTGCACATGAACTTTACCAATGGGCCACGAAGAATGTGAGCCATATGGCATGGTCAATCCCACCGGTCTTGCTTCCACCTTTTCTTAGTGGCGATCATACGATGAAGTAGGCTTATGTATTTATCTTGATTATATATATATATATATTTATATATGAAAAACCTAGGGAAACTCTTGTTATCGCTTGTTTTATTACATATGTCATGATTACAGTATTAAGCTTTTACTAATTGGACATTGTGTTGACAAGTCATCCCTCCATTTGGGATTGCGCCGATTTTTGGTGATATTTTTATTTATACTCATGTTTATTGTTATTCAACCTTGCATTGTGATTACTAAATCATATTTTGTGGTCTAACCTTGAAGCTCATGGGTGCATTTAGGCCTTTTAGTGGTCTAACCTTGAATCTCATGAACTTTTTCATTTTACAGATGCTTTTGTTATGTGTATTCATGTTGTGTAACATGTTTGTTTCATTGCTTACTGAAGGAACAGACGTCGTCCCCTCTCTATTCTACACCCATCTCAATCAAGAATCCCAACTGATGACATGGAGTTAAACCAAAAAATAGTATTGGCCAGAAGAAAAAACATGACCCATCACTTTCTCTCACTCTTTCAGTCCCGATGATCACACCGTGGGATTCTTTTAACTTTTGTAGAACCAATAGTCATGGAAACCAAAATGAATGGCTGGTAAATGGTGATGGTAATAACTTCTGGCATAAAGGAGTGGGGTTGATAGTAACTTATATGACAAGTGTTCATACATTTGCGGAAATTAGTTGTCTTTGAGATTTGGATTATCCTAGCTCTTTACGTGTCGATTTCAACTAAAAAAAAGGGAAATGCATGAATATTATTTACGATTCTAGTTATTTGATAGGAGATTTACCCTAATATCATGGCCATTGGATAATTATTTACATCCTTCCATTACCTATTCAATTAATCGTAACTCTTCTACCCGACCACCTCAGTCATTTTCAACTAGAAATGCGATTTCCAAGAAAGAGTAATAGAGAGTCATTTTCATAAAAGCAAAGAAGAGAGTAATGGAGCTAATGGATTTTCTCTTCCCAGCCTCTCTTCACCCTATATAAGGAACCTCTTTACTCACTTAGAAAGCTAAAGAAAATACAAAGAGAAAAGAAGTTTTGGTTTCAAAGAAGAGAGAAAGTAGAGAATAACAGATAGAAAATAAGTTTTAGTTTCAAAGCAGAGAGAAAGTAGAAAAAAATGCTTGGGAATGCAGTAGAAAGTCCATTAATTAATACTCGATTATTTAATAGACTCTGTTAACTAATATTTTTAACTGGCCCCGAGTCGGGGTCAATGCGTCAAATTAGTTTCTGGCTAAAATTATAAGATAATAAATTTTTGATTACCTATGTAGACCCTATATGAAATATAAATTAATAGTTTATTATATATATATAATCAATACATTATGAAGACTTTTTGAAAATGATTCAGTTGTCTTCTGGTTTTTGTTAAATTCAATAACACATTGAATTTAATCTCTAATTTTTCTTGTCATCGTAAGAAATTTTGGTGTTTTCTTTCTCATAGATCAACAAGAAATTATTCAATTTGGTATTGTTTTTATATAGGAAATATTTTTTATTTGATAATAAATAAAATGTTATTTATAACAGATTGTATTTATAAAATTATGTTTCGATATTGTGTTTATAAAAATATGATTTGATATGATATTGTGTTTATATAGAAAATAAAAATATAGAGAAAAAATTATTTAATAAGAAATTTATCTATAACTTAATAAAATAATATCTCGCTTAACTAATAAATTTTGGCGGTCCCAACATCCGTCAAAAAAGATATAAAAGATACCAAACAAGACAGTTTTGTTAAGAAAGTTAACAGAAAACACTATTTCCCTGAGCATGGTAGCTGTTTTTCCTTTTGTATTAATTAACCATCTTGTGTTTTTCAGGATTTTTGGGAAAATCAAAGAAGAAAAGCCAAGATAAAGCAGGAAAAGAAAGTATTGGTGGTGGTGGTGGAGCCGCTGGAGGAGGTGGTGCCAGGCCCATAGGTAATCATGAAGGTGGCGGTTATAGGATTATGTAGGAATTTGGAGGTTGTCGCAAAAAGGGAAACCTTTAGTCTTTGGGGTTTCAAATTTGCTGTTGCTTTTGATATTTCTTTCTAGTTTCTTCTTCTTCTTCTTCTTCTAGCCTTTGGAAGTTGTTTTGTAATTTTTATTATGATGATCATGAGCTTTATATCACAATGTAATCGATCATCAGTTGTATCATTACAAACAACTGACAGTATCTATCTTTAATTATTATGAGTAAAATCCTTCTGTTTCTTTCTTAATTATACAAGAGTCTTCATTAGTTTAATTGTTATTTGGATATGATTTTGCCAAAATATGTACAGCTTCAAAAAAAGATTTTAATGGTGTTATGCAAATATCAATACGCATACAGAGGTTCTCCACACAATGTAGAGACCAGAGAATCTTTTGTTTCTAGTCTCTATGTGTATTCAGTAATATCAAGTTTTGTTGCTTTCAGTTCTGGATGAATGCTTAAAATGGTAGAGATTAAGAGACCCGCTAAGGTCACAGCAAAAGAAAAATAACACAAACTGAGTAATACAAATCAAATTTTTGAAACCCAAAATATAGTGTTACTTGACTGATCAGAATCACAAAGGGAAAGGCTATTATTTGAGTGATTTATCAAATGCTCATGTCAGTCAGGTAGCTAGGGGGTCTTGTACCCATTAATAATACTTTTATTTTTAATGTCATTGATTAGTTCTTCAATTTTTTTATCCTTGTTGTTGAAAGTGCTGATATTTATTTCAACCCAAGAACCCAACAAACAACGGTTGGTAAACGTTTTCAGACTTCCTTATCACAAACCGATAAACCAGACGCTGACCAATTCTTAATAACATCCTAAGTGGAACCAGAGATAATCCTTCCAGCATCCCGACCAAATAAGCTCCAGATTTTCACTAAACAACATTAAAAAAAGTACCATAAATATATAGTAAAATATGTGTCCATTGTCAAAATATATTTCATTTTTATCTTACGTCTAAGTAAATGGTAATGACAGAGTGTACTCGGTGTATTCTATGACACAAATGAAAGGGAACAAATAATGTATAGTAAATGTAACATTACATATGTTTGGTTCTTGGTCGATTTAGCCATTTGCTAGTAGGGCCAAACAGCTAAACTACCTTCTAGACCATTGTCCCACATAGTAGCAGTTCTTACTTTGAAAATGAACTTTTATCACCGATCTTAAAGAATTTCTGGTATATTCCTATTTGGCGGTTTTACTCCCATATACAAGTATTTTCCAAAATCATGCATTTTTCTAAGATAAAAAACATGTCTATTTCTAATAACTCGTCATGTATTTATATTACTTTACCATTTTTTTCCTCATGAGCTAGTTGTAGGTAATGTATGATAGATGACTAGTATTTTCCAAAATCCTGCCAGCATCCCGTCCAAATAAACTCCATATTTGCTTAGAAAGTGAGCAGTTCAAGAAGATATGATCAGCATTAGATTCACAGGAGCATTCTTACATAAACAACAGATGTTGATAATGTTGTTACCACTAGGTATGACAAGAGCATAATTTCTTATTTGAAGATTATCCAACGTAAGTAATCTATCGAGCACACTTTGCCATAGAAAAAAACAAACTTTGCGACGTCAATATCGAGATCAAATCTTCTTCACTGTGAGGGAACTCGAGATTTGCAGACTTAACGTAGAAATCTACAGAATCATCACCTGTCCGCACCAAGGAATCTTCTTCTTCCGGATAAGAATCAGTGTTGGAGGTGATAAAGAAAAGTTCAGTAGTTTGCATATCTTTAAGTTAACATTCTTCGGGCAAGACCCAAATCCCAGTTATAGCCTGTAGTGTTAGTTACATAAGCATCTTTAATAGACTTACCTTTGATAATGGAAAGTCTGCAAAGGTTTTGACAATCCCAATAAGTGAGCCTTCATTGCCCCACTTGTCTTCCCAAATGCGAATATAACCCCTTTACCGATCTTGATTCGAATATTGAGAAGAAATCATCCCTAACAGACCCTATTTGTTCCAAATGCTCACCCCCATGGGGTTTCTTGGCATTCTTAGTTTTCCAAACACAGTCATCAATCCCATATTTTCCTTCATAATTTTAAACCATAAAGTGTTTTCTTCCTTTCTCCACCATCATCTCATAAGAAGGAATCTTCAATTCATATTTATCAAATTTATTATAGCCAAACCTCCTTTATGCAATGGCCTACAAACTTTTTTACGCCCTACACAGTGTTGCTTCTTAGGACTACAGTCATGCCAAAGAAAATCTTCAATGCTTTTTTTCTATCTTAGAGAGATTACAGATCGCAGGCACATAAATAAAGGGAAGAGTACACAAACAAAGGATCACCCAGACAAGGATTGAGATTGCACTCTTCTAATACAACCAGTAATCCACATTCTCCACACTCCGCCAAAGATAATTTTTGTTAACATTTCATCAAGAAAGGGCCATCTGAAAGACTTTCTCTAGGTTTATTTTGCAAACTAAACCAGGAATCTTAGATTTTATTGCAAACCTTCGTTAGCAATAATAACACTATCCAAGATTTGATGGCCTTTCAAGCCACTACTTATCATTAGAGTCGATACTCCTCAGCTGCATACCGTCCTGATTCATACAAAAATCTTCATATTGCAAGAGAATCTATCCTTGAAATGGTCTTAAATACTAGTTCTTATAACTTGTTTATCTTCAATCCACGAGCATTGTTACCTTTAAACTTATCAAAAAGTATTCCTCCTCCTTATCATCTTAGTGATTAGACGGAAGAACTTTGTATTTCTATCCCCCATCAAAGTGCCATTGCATTCTCGATTAGCCTAGTCAATGGAGATGTTGCATGTCAGCAAGTTTTTCGAATTTGAATTTCTGCCAAGGACTTGAGAGGTGGAGAGGACATTATCATCACCTAGTTGATCAAGGACAGGTATATCCTCCAACGCCTTCTCGTATTTTCTGTCTATCTTCCCAAAATCATTATGGTTTCACTGCTTAATGATTTCAGATTTGAGAGCTTGAGCCATTACAAAACCAACAGTACAAGGAGTTCCACCACATAGCTTCGCATCTAAACGGTGGAGGGCCTCAATCTTATAAATTTCAAGTAAGACATATAGGCTTGTGGTCCTAGAAAGGGTTAGCTAGAGCAGTAACAGAGATAGATGGAAACTGGTCACCCCATCCAGCGTTAATCAAGTAACAATCAATAAGGCTTTTAGGCCTATTAAGAGCTTCAAGTAAATTTTGCAAAAGACATTGGTGGATCAATAAGATCCAATTCACTGCATAATTTATGGAAATCTTTCGTACCTTGGTTAGTTTTGTACAAAAAAATCTTTCACACATGAATTTAATGGTAAGGACTATACATGTACTAATAATAATTTAGGTACTGGAACTAAAAGATCTAGAATAGATATGACATTAGGATATGGTGATTGGAGTGTAAATTTTCCCAACTCTAAGTTAATGTATTTAACACAGGTAGGGAGTGACCATAGTCCAATCATGCTAGTGTATGATTCCACTATACCTAGATGTTAGAAGCCTTTTAAATTCTTTTTAACATGGTTGAATGATCCTACTTGTGCAACTGTCATTGCTAATGCTTGAAATGCAAGTGTCAATGGTTCTCCTGCCTTTCAATTGGTCACAAAATTACATACAACCAGGAAAAGTCTCTCTTTGTGGAATAAATAACATTCTGGTGATATCAACCAGAAAGTTGACAGCTTGCAAAAGGAACCGAATACACTTCAAGAAGGTGGCCAAGATTCTAATACTCATAATGCTATTATAAGTATCAACAAGGAGTTAAATCAGTGGTATAAGATTCAAGGTGAATTCTATCAGCAAAAGTCCAGAGACTCTTTTATTAAAGAAATGGATTACAACACCAAGTACTTCCTCACCAAGACTAATAAGAGGAGAACTAGAAACAACATAGATTCAATACAAGATCATGAAGGCAATTGGCTTCAGTTTAGAGAGGAGATTTCAGTTCATCTTACATATCACTTCAAAAGCATCAGTATCACTACTAATCCAGTTCTCGATGAAGGTTTATATTACATTCTTCCTACAATTATTTATTTTGAAGATAACAATTCACTCACAAGAATTTCATCTTTTCAAGAAGTTCATGATACTCTAAGAAGTATGGAGAATTGGAGTGCTATAGGTCCAGAGGGTTTTCAAGCAGGTTTCTACAAGAGTCAATGGGAAATTATAGGAGATGATGTTTGTAGGATGGTCACAATATTTTTGAGACTAAACATAACCTAAAATAGATTAATAAGACTTATATTTCTCTTATACACAAAATGAAAAAGTCTATTTGTGTTGCAGATTACAGACCAATTGGTATGTGTGATACATCTTACAAGATCATTTCTAAGATTCTTGTGAAAAAAATGAAGCCCCTAATGGATAAAATTGTCTCCCCATTTCAAGTTGCATATGTCACAAGAAGGTTAATAAGTGATAATACTGTCATTTCTCAAGAAATAATACATTCAATGAAGAACTTTGGTCGAGCATGCCGAAACTGTGATCCGGCATAGTATTTTAATTTTTTTTTGAAACTAATTTATTTTCTTTTCAAAATTGGTTGGATGACCCTTAAATTAGAAATGTCAAAAGCCTTTGACAGATTAGAATGGTCTTTCTTGATCAAAGCACTCAAGTATTTTGGTTTCTGTGATGATTTTTGTGATATGGTCTATCAATGCATCAGCACTACTTCTATGTCAGTAATGCTCAATGGTAGTCCCTGTGAAGAATTCTCACCAACCAGAGGAATCAGACAAGGTGATCCCCTTCACCTTATTTATTTATTCTAGCAATGGAGTTTCTTTCAAGACATATCACTGTTGCTCAACAAAACAACACCATCAAAGGTATTAAAGTGGCTGGTCAAGCTCCAACCATTAATCATTTGATTTTTGCAGATGACTGCTTGATCTTCACTCAAGCAACCCTTACTTCAGTTAATAATCTTCTGGAGTTACTTCATAACTTTAGTTTTCAGTCAGGACAAGTCATAAACTTTGGAAAGTATGCAGTACATTTCAGCAAAAAAAAACTAAACCAGGGACTGCTGAAGTTTTGACCCATATTCTTGGTGTTAAAATAATGAATTATAAAGAGAAATATTTAGGGTCTTTTTTAATTCTTGGTCACTCTAAACAAGAGTCTTTCAAGTCTATAAAGGAAAATTTCCTCACAAGATTCTCCACTTGGTCTTCAATTTCACTCTCTCAGGCTGGTAGAGGGACCATGATAAAACATGTTCTTAATTCAATACCAATATATTAAATGGGTACTTTCAAACTTCCTAATAATCTTTTAAGTCAGCTTACTTTAGGGCTGCATATGGGACGGGACGGTACGGGTTTTTGCCTAGCTCAGTACCTGTACCTCCCTATGGCCGGTACCTGTACCTGTGCAATAGGGACGAGACTTGTACCTGTTTAACTCGGTACGGGACGGGACGGTACCGGTTCTTTACCCGTAACGTATGTAAAATTACAAAAAAGAAAATAAAGCTAAAAATCTTCTAAGTTCTAAGTTCAAATGAAGTTATGAACCACACCAAAAATTCCAAAACCCTAAAATTAAAAACCAAAAAATTACAATCAGTTTCACATCTAAAGAAATCAACAAAAACTAAATAAAAATGAACAAAAACTAATTAGTTTTCAAAAACCCTAACTATTATTAGACGTTATTACTTGTTGCTCGATACTACGGGACCGGAATAGCCTAGAACCGTTACTTGTACCTATTCTAGGCACGGTACCAGTTTTTGGTACTTGTACCTGTCCCGTCTGACCGCGGTTCCGGAACGGTTCCTGCGGTTCCGGTACGGTTCCACGGGACATGACGGTTCCTGTGCAGTCCTAGCTTACTTCTATTGAGAGGAAATTCTTTTGGGATATAATTCTAACAGAGGAGCTAATCCCTTAGCTTTGCAAAAAGATTACATTTGGCAAAATTTGTTTTCAAACCTGAAGCATACTCAAACATGATATTGGTGCTTTACAAATCGGAGTTGCTGCGCTGAGATATCAGTTTCTAGATCTGACAAGCATCATTTTATTTTCCCAGTTGTGTAGGATGGCAAGTCAACCAACAAAAAGATTCTAACAAACCAGACAATATACAATGGTACTGTAAGTTCATAGATCTAATTCTTAAAGAACTTGTCTTGTAAAATGAAAGTAAAAGTTTCATAGTAGAAGAAATTAAAACAAAAGCAACTTAGGAAATTGTAAATACAACGGGATAATATGCAACTCCTCCGAATTGATTATAGAAGACTCGGAGTAATATATAACTAATGAATAAAACGATAGCTAAAGAAGAAAACGAAGCTTGCCTTGCCAGAAGCGACAGCAGCAACAGAATCGTGATAAAAAATCAGACGTGAGCGCATATGACCGATAATCGAAAATAAGTAGAGCTTAATCGTATTGAATGTCATGTTAGAAGAGTATTTAAAGAACATGAAGAATCCCAGTCCTAAGCAAATACCGAAAGCATAAATAAATTCCTAAATTAATCTGAATTACAATGTCTACTGAATTAAAACCCTTGGTATCTAAACAACATACAGAAAGAACATTCTACGGAAAACCTTTGGGCCGTCATAGTTGTTAGGGGCCCGACTCCAGAGCACTCATATTTCCGGCACGTGTTGAATACGCTCAGGAAGTGACATCAGTGTGAACTGTGAACTCACATTTTTAACTGATAATAAAATCCTCCTTCCCTATCGGCTTAAATAGGAGAAAGAAAAAAGTTCTTTGAGAAGTGACTTAAAAATAGATTGGTTAAATTATTTGATTTGCACTAGTTATTGGCATGCTTCCCCTATAGGACTCATGAGTTCATGGAAAAGAAAAGCCTAAGCTTGGGCAAAATATAATTGTTTAAAAATATTCTAACGTTATAAAACTAACTCACATCCTGGTATGAGTGCGCTTCAGCAGTGTCATCCATCAACTTTTGAACATTCCCCAAATTGATCTCACCTTGTATAGCTTTGATAGCATTATTTCCTGCTTCTAAGCTTTCAAAGACGGCCTTTTGCTTGCTTGTAAGCTCAATGTCGTTCAACTAGGTCAAGATCCAAATTGAAAAGGTCAAATGTGTTGTTTATAGCAAAATGCTGTACAGATGTAGTAACTTAAAACGAAGTCCAGATTTTACATTTTTGACAACTCCAAAATATTGCAATATATTTTGTTTGCGAATTACTTACTTGTTGCTCGACAAATTCATGATCCACTTGCTTTAATAATTCTTCCTGGGTCTTTTTCTTCTGTAATGCAAGTAAGGCCCTGTCTTTCTTCTTCTCACGAATCAATTCTCTAACAGCTTTCATCTCAGCTTCGATCACAGCATCAAGCTGAAGAAATAACATGAAAGAAGTCACACAGATATCATTGGCGTTTCCATATCCTACTTGTCACACAAGAATTCCTCACAAGACTGTTCTATAACAAAAAAAGATGGGAACCAACAAAATAATCCAAGAGCCCAGAAGGCTAGTTCCAGGTTATGGTTTACAATTTAAACAACCCATGAGAAACTCCAACTGCAAGCATGATTTTCAAACAACATACTCGGGAAGAAGAAAAAAAAAAAACAGAAACGCACATCATATTTTTTATTCACGAGTACTACATGGGACTATGACTGACCCGTAGTAGATAATCCATCTATTAGTTCAAAGAAACTCCAAACATTATGAACCAACAGAGATTAATATGTCAGTTCATAATATAGTGATATTCAAATGATTAGTTCGTTCAATAAGACCTATATCCTCACCTACATTCAAAGAAATTCCAGTGAATGTCTAACAACAAAATGGTATCATTCACAAGTTACCAATTGATCCCATGTTAATAATGCTATTCTTGTTAATGTCTTGATTGAAGTCCCAAAATTGAACTTTATACAAGGGACATCCAAATATAATCCTCCTCAAACTTCACATGTTATACGAACACGCTTAACACTACCCCATGGTCTCAGACAATTTAAACAGGCTCTATCCATGGATATAATGTTACAACAAATAGAGTTACAATTAATAATTATCAATGTGCAGGGATAATGAATAATAAATAAAGTGACTTCCCCATCCCCATTTCTTGTATTCTAGATGAATCTTGTGCCTGTGTGCCCTATAGGCAATCCTCATCACTTTCTTGATTGCTGTCACGACAATGTCTCAAGTTAATCATACTTTTATGCTCTTAGGAAAGTTCCAAGCTTTTGAATTTAGAGCTTTCAAGTAATTTGTTGATATTTATGAAGAAAACATCAATATAGATAGTGTTCCTAAGGATCCAATATGAATACTTGGCGCTAGTAGTGTACCAACTAGGTGTATAAGATGTCTCACATTCATCATACCCTCTTTTCACTTTTGCATAGATGAAAGCCTTCTAATAATTCTAATTTATTTCGTAAGTCAGCATATAGGAAGAGAAAAGGATAAATCAGATTTTACTTGTTGTATATGAATTATGTTGGTTTGAGTGATTAGCACTTAGAAGTTAGATCGAGTAGGCAGTACTATATATGAAAGTTAATGTGAAAGAATAAAGTCGAGTAAATTATAGCCGTAAAACATGGTGTAGCACTATCCAATACCTAATGCCATATGGCATTCCCATTCTGGACAAGGTTTTGTAATGTTTACACAGACAAATATGAGAAATAGTTCAACCATGAACAGACAAGTTCAAAACCAAATAGAAACCTCGAATAGCTTTCAAATTGCAGGAATCAAAAGTGACTGTAAAGACCAACATATGTTTGTACGTACTGTTTCAGCTTTGACCGAGGGAAGTTTTTCCTAGCCATTGTGTGTTTGGCTTTCTGGTGGCTTCTATTCTTGATATTGCGATTGGAAAGTACCTTACGAATGCACAAGTCAAAATTAGTTAGACATGAATGTAATGAAGAAGATTACTTGGGTGAACATAACAGAGTTATGAGTTTACCTGATGCCCTTCAGTAGTTCAAAATTTCACAAGATCCTCCCACCCCCTGTCAGGTTAACGCATTGGGTTTATCTGCAAGACACTTTACATTCGTACCGTGGGGAGTATAGTGATGTCTTTTCCATTTAGCTTTCTTGTTTCCAAATATTCCAGAAGCAATAGACGGGGTAGCTTTTTTATAACATTCATCTAATACGAGTGAATCCTGAGATAGATAAAATAATAAACATGTCATTAGTTGCATAAGTCACACAATCAAATCATATAGTACACAAAACAAGCATAAATAATATAAAGAAATGGCTATTCTTCACTTTTCTATTCTTCATCATTTGTAAATTCTTCCTCATTGTTTCAAGGAGAAGAATTTTTTTTCGGAAACCTAAAGGTTCAAGTGTAGAAAGAACACAAAAATAGCATCATACGACATTCGTAAAGTGCGAGAGCATGCTTTCAGCTACCAAAACATCAACAATATGTGTCCCTCCAGCCTTACAAATTTGAAATAAACCTAAAAGTTCTGATTCAAATCCACTTAAATTCCAGTTAAAAGAAATAGGGGGAGTTTGAAAACCAAACGACCACACAAGAAAAATTCTGAACCTATACACTTAAGATTTCTCCGCTTCCTGGTCACCAGGAAGGGTGAATCACCTAATCATGATATGGGTACCTTGATTCTGCAGCATCTTCGTAAAGACGCTTGTACTATTCTTCCTGCCATACAAAGAAGTAGTCCATGTCTTCTAGCTCTGCCTCAAATTTGCTTGCTAAGTCTTCAAGGTATTCATTCCTAACACGATCACTGCCATTGCCAGGTAATTTTCTACATAAATGACTTGTAGTTGTATGCTTGTATGGCTAAATTGAAGCAGCTTCTTCAAAGCTTTGTTACAGGACTTTAGAATATAAGCATCATTAGAGAACTAATGTGAGGTTGCAACTCTTAGTCTTAACTATAGAAAACAAATTGAACGCCACTATGGCTTCCATATGACCCTGTTATCCACAAGTCCAGAAATCAAACAACCATTTCTATCACCCTTTCTATTGTTTAAGAAAAGTTAATAGATAGTCAGTTATGAGTACGAAGTTCTAATTCAGTCGTTTAGTTTCATGTTTACATGCATTTCAAAATTGTTCACATGCATAATAACCAATCAGAATTGTATATCAATATTCTTTATTGCATAACAACTGATACTCATTTCTTTTAACGTTTTAGTTTTATGTGAGGGTAGACAGAATATGAACAAAAGGGTACAAATTAAACTAGATTACTAGCCGAGCAATTCTCACAAGACAGACATGCTCAGAAGTTACTTATACCTAACAAGTAACAAGAATTAACCAAACCCAAATAGGTTTATATCCAATTTAAGAATCCTAGATTATATTGTCCATGATGTCCCACCAATACTTTCAACCCATATTTTTCTTTCAATCAGGTATTCTAGTGACATGAATTTTTTCATGATTTTGCAATACATAAAAAGAAAAAAGAAAGATGAATGCAGTGCAGTGCAGGAATTGTTCATCTAAACCAAAAAATAGGATAACAATTAAAAGGCAACTTGACTTTGATAGAGTGCTGTCGAAACAAACTAGTGATTCCGAGGAAAACAAAGGCAAATAGGCAATGATAAGTTAAGGCAGGCAGTAGAATAAAGGTTTCAAATATAGGACGAGGCGTTCGAGTGCTTTGATGCAAGACGGTCCAATTATGTATCGCTAAGTGTGCATTTCCTTGCCTGTGGGAGTATCGCCAAGTGCTTTGATGCAAGCCACAATTAATTAGACATGAATGTACGGAAGAAAAGTACAACATAACAGAGTTATGAATTTACCTGACGCTATTCAGTAGTCTATAATCTCCAAGCTCCTTCCATTTAGCTTTCTTCTTCCTAAATATTTCACATGCAGTAGACAAGGTAGCTTTTTGATAGCGTTCATCTAGTACGAGCTAATCCTGAAATAGATAAAACAATAAACTTGTCAATCAGTTGCATAAAGACAATTGAATCATATGGAACACGAAATAAGCAAAAATAATGTACAGAAATTAATTTTCAACGGTTATTAACATGCCAACAATTGAAATAAGAATAATGTTGCAGGTTCTGCTGAGTATGTTAACCTGAAGTTCGGCCCACAGCCATTCATTATCCTCCCGAGCTTATGGTCTGTCCATGAGCCGCTGAGATTGTTTTTGCAACACCCCAATGGCAACAGAATATCGTGTTTGATTATCTCCACTAGGTCCATTGTCTTCCGAATTGAGTTCTTCCATAGGTTTCGTCTTTCCCATGAAAGATGCAAGATTGGTATTATTATCACCTCAAACCTTTTTCGCTCTAGGGACTAAAACTGCTTAAAAAGACATGTTAGTTTTTTTTTTTTTTTTTTGACACATTTCGCGGGCTAGGCACAACCCAAGCCAAAACAAAAAAAAAACACACAAAAAACAAGGAAAGCGAAAAGAACTAAAGAAACAAACTAACTACTACTACTCTTCTTTCTCGAAATCACCTTCTGTAACTTATCAGCCGCCAGAATTTCTCTGAAATCTGTTGTAAACTCATCAAATCTAATTTCCACCCAAGGGACAGTAGGATGAAGGCTAGCCAAAAAATCAGCAGCTCTATTAGTTTCTCTATAGCAATGAGACACCTTCAAAGAAGAAAAAGTATTCTTGAGCTTCTTAATTCTCCTCCAAATGTGTAAACATCTCCAAGGAGGCTTAGAACCAGGCCTGGTAAAGAGATGATAAACTGCTTTTGAATCAACTCAAGATGAGCTTTAGTTTTGTGAAGAGATATAACACTCTGCAGACCCATTTCAACACCCTGTAACTCATGAGCCATAACAGTTAAAGGAAGACTCCCTCCACTCACTGCACTCAGAACTTCTCCTTCATGATCTCTTAGGATAGCACCACAACCTCCAGAATCTTCTCTCTTTGACCCATCTGTATTTATCATTATCTCATCTTCTTCAGGGCCTAACCAAGTACATTCAATATATTCAGATTTCTTAAAAATACAATCCACCTGCCATCTATTCATAAACCATTTATTCTGAACTTTATCTTCCAACTTATGAACAGAAGCTGCCATTTTATATCTGACATCTTGAATAATTAAAATACCAACTTGGTCAGCTGAATTAAATTGAGAACGAAAGATCCTCTGATTTCTCTCCTTCCAGACATGATAAATAAAGCCATTTAAAGCTAACTTATGAACCATGGAGATTGTGTTATCCCCTGAAAAATTATTAAGAGCCCATTTAATTTCTTCATCCCAGCTGCTCTCCAGATTTCTAATAAACCCCAGTTTAAGAACAATGCCCTTCCAAATTTGAGAAGTAACCATACATTCATGAAAGATATGATCTTCAGTTTCAATCTCAGCATTACTGAAAACACAAGAAGCATCTTGAATAACTCCCCAATTTAAAAGCTTGTATCTAGTTTTTAGCCTCTTATGAAATGCCAACCAAGTAATAAAGGAATGTCTAGGAATATGTTTTTTAAACCAAACCAACTTATACCACAAAGGATGAGCATTAGGGGTAGAAAGTGCAGAGTAAGTATCTTTAATAGAATAAGCTCCAGAATCACTCACCTTCCAAATTAGCTGATCTTCCTCGGTAACATTAAATTCAGCTGTTGAGTGTTGAAGCACAGCCTCATTTGCAGCATCATCCATAAACACAGGGAACTCCCACTTACCATCCACAATAAAATCAACCACAACAGCATTATTATTAAAATTAAGAATGGAGAGGGTATCTGGCTCAATCCACTCTTCTAGCTTTCCTTTTGGGTGCCAACAGTCATTTAGCATATTTGTACTATTCCCATCTCCCAAAATAACCCCAATCTGCTTCTTAGCTAATTCTTTATGGTCAAGTATTCTTCTCAAGCACCAAGATGAGTCATGAGGGATCTCCATAGTCAAAAAATCTTGATCTTTGATTAAATTTCCTTTAACCCAATCTGTCCAAATAGTGACCTTGCCTGAGACCAAATCCCAAATATGTCTTAAATTGGCAGCCACATTTGTAAGCTCTAAATCTTTAATCCCTAAACCTCCACAATCATAAGGTTGACAAAAATTTGGCCAGCTAATAGGATTAAATCTCTTCCCCAAATCAGGACCATCCCATAGAAATCTTTTGAAAATAGTGTTAAGTTCTTTAATGGCTCTTTTAGGTAAAACAAAACATGACAGCCAGAAGTACACCATTCCATTCAAGAAATCTTTAATCAAAAGAACTCTACCAGGAAAAGCAAGGAATCTGGCTTTCCAAATCTTAACTCTCATTCTTATCTTTTCAAGAAGGGGAATGCAATCCTTATAAGAAAGTCTAGCAGATAAATGAGGAACCCCTAGATATCTAACTGGCAGTTCATCAATAGAACAATCAAGAGCTTGGACAATCAGATTAAGGGTGGCATCATCAATAGCAGAGTGAAACAAACAAGTCTTGTGTCTATTTATTTCTAATCCAGTACATTTGCTAAATTTAACTAAGCAATCATTAAGAGTGGAAGCAGCAGTAAGAGTACCTTTAAAGAAAACCAGAATATCATCGGCAAAGCATAGGTGAGTGAGACTTGTAATCTTACATCTTGGGTGAAGGCCAAACTTCTTCTGCTGCACTTGATTGGAGAGAATAGAACTGAAGATTTCCATCACTAGGAAAAATAGGTAAGGTGATAATGGACAGCCCTTCCTTAAACCTCTTTTGGCTCCAACAAAACCATAAGGAGAACCATTAACTAAGATAGAGAATTTTGAAGTAGTGATGCAAAGATTTATCCACTCTATAAACTTATCAGGAAAACCCATATTCTTTAACACATAAAAATAGCAGCCCAACTAACAGTGTCATAAGCCTTCTTCAAGTCTATTTTCAAAGAACATCTAGGAGACCCCTTTTTTCTATGATAGTTTCTCACAATTTCATGGGCCACCATGATGTTATCTTGAATAGCCCTCCCAGAAATAAAAGCAGACTGGTTTACACTAATAAGACCACTCAACACCTTCTTCATTTGAAGAGAAATGATCTTAGTTATGCATTTATACACTACATTGCAGCATAAAATAGGTCTGAAGTCAGCAACTGTAGCAGGATTTTCTTTCTTAGCAACCAAAGTTATGAAAGTACTGTTGACTTCTTTTAACAGTTTAGACTTATCAAAGAAATTCTTCACAGCTGCTACAAAATCATCTCCAACAATACTCCAGGGGCTTTACTAGATCCAATAGTAGCCAAAGCTTCCACAATCTCCTCCCTGGTAACTTGTTTAACCAAATCTTCTACATCAAAACAAGTTAATATAAAAATCCACAAATTCTTTAGCTATTTCTTGATCCTCCTCCAATTTCTCATTAACACTGTTATATAAGGCTAGAATATTGTTCTTGGATCTTCTTACTCTCAAAGAATTATGAAAAAAAGAAGAGTTAGTATCTCCTAAATTCATCCATTGTATTCTTGACTTTTGCTTAGCAGCAGATTCTTCAAATTTAGCAAGTCTAACATACTCATAAACATAGTCACTTTCTCTACTAGCAAGATCTTGACTAAGAGGATCAGATTGGAGTTGAGCTTGGGCCAATTGCATATTTTCCTTAGCTTGTAGAGCTTGCTCAGAAACATTTTTAAATTTCCTTTTCTTCCATTCAATAATTCTTCTTTTAACAAATTTGAGTTTAGTAACCATCTGGATCATGGGATTTCCTCTAACTTGAATCTTCCAAGCTTGATTAACAATATCTAAAAATTCAGCATCTTCAGTTAAGAAATTATAAAATCTAAAAGGGGGTGGCCCATGTTTCCTCTTCTCAAAAACTGAAACAACAGCAGGAGAATGATCTGAAATGCCTGGAACCAAGAATTCAGCCTGTGATAATTGAAACTGTTGTAACCATTCCACATTTGTCATTACTCTGTCAATTTTTGATCTAACAATATTACCATCCTGTTGAAAATTTGACCAAGTGTAGAAGCAACCAGAGAGAGATAAATCCATTAAGTAAGAATTCTGGACACAATCAGAAAAATCTTGATAATGAAATGGCATAATACTTGCCCCACCAACCTTATCAGAAGGATGAAGTAAAGAATTGAAATCCCCTAATAGAATCCAAGGCCTATTATTCACACCAGCAAAAGAAGTAATAGAATTCCATAAACTCCTTCTAGTAATGTAGTAATTATCACTATACACAAAGGTAAGAACAAAATTCATATTTGAGGAAGTAGCAACATCCAAAAACATGGCTTGAGGACTAGAATGAATTAAAGTAATAGTAACCACTGAAGGGTTCCAACAAACCCAAATTCTACCAATAGAATCAACGACATCATTATCTAAATAATTCCAAGAAGGATTAATATTATTTCTAATCCAATTTTTATTTAACTCTTGAACATGTGTTTCAAGTAGCCCTATAACAGAGATCTCATTATTTCTAATTAAACTTTTAACTTCAAACTGTTTTAGAGGGTCATTGAGCCCCCTAATATTCCAACCACCTACCTTAAGCATTATTTAGGTTTGGAAGAAGAAACAGTACCTCTAGCAGATTTTTTCAAATCTGTCAACTTAGGAAGAAGATTTGCATTAACAGCATTAAGAGCAATCCTTTTTTTGAAAATGACCCCTTACACCAAGTTGCCCTTCTTGTAAGTCAATATCATCTCTATTCAAGTTTTCCTTATTAAAACTTTGACCATCTTCACTACTTCCTTCAGTAAGTCCATCTAAGAGAATAAACTTATTATTCTTTAGTGAAGTATGAAGATCCACTTGCTGAATAATAGGCTCTGTATTTAAGACTGGGATGTTAAAATCAAGATGAACTACATCATTATCCTCCTCCATAATATATGGCTGACCCTTATCATGATCATCCAATTCTTCTTCAGAAGTATAAGAACCAGTCTCCCTTGGATCCCTAGATCTTTTAGAAGTTTTAGTAATCCAACCATCTTCATCCATAGTAGTAACAGATTTTTTAGGAACCCACTTTTGCACCACCACATGAACAGGTTTTGCTTGCTTCTTAGGACACTTAGCTAAAGAATGACCAAAAACAGTGTACTATGTGCATCTAGTAGGTTTCCAAGTATACTCCACTTTGACCTCCACAGTATCCTTTCCATCTATAATGAGAGGAATAGAGTTAGGAAATTCACAATCAGCAGTAATTTCCACACACACTCTTGCATAACTCATTCTAGTCCTATTGAGAGTTTGTTTATCCATCATAATAGGCACTCCAATATTACTAGAGATCATACCCAATCCAACAACATTCCACATATAAAGAGGTACTTGTCTCAGATTCACCCAGACAGGAACTGAGCGCAATTCAGCAACATCTTGTTCAATATTCTTGTACCAAGGTCTAACAAAGAAGAATTGTTGTGAAATGAATAAAGCACCATATTCTAGAGCAGTTCTACGATCCTCATCATTATCAAACTCAAAAATAAACATATTATCACCATTGATTGTAAGATTGAAATAACCTTTAAGCTTCCAAGCCCTAGAAACAAAATTCCTGACCAAATGATAAGAAAGTCTCTTACCCACAAAGAATCCAACCACCATGTTCTCAAGGCGATTAATTTCCTTTTCGAAGGTTGTTGTAGATACCTGAGTAATAACCCTCTTTCCATCTTCAAACTTAGGAGGAAAAAATGGAATCTCTGCTTCAGGGACAGGATCCTTCTGCTTATCAAAGAAAGAATCCCAAGCTTTCGAAGGAGCCAATTTCAGAGGAGGGGATTTCTCAAATCCCGGTGGAACTTCAGGATCCAAAATCTTAGATCCAACTCTATCAGAATTAGGTTTCACAATAGCTTCCCTAACAGAGCCCTCTATATTCTGGGAAGACGAAGATAGAGGCTGAGAAACTTGCGATACCATTGAAAAAACACTCTCAATCACTAGAAATTACTCGAGAGAAGACCAGATCCAGCGAAAACGATGAAGGAAAAGGAAGAAAAACTCAGTTTGACCAATGGTCAAAATCGCACGGCGAAAGTCAACCTCTCTCTATTCTCCCACCATTCAAGTTCAAATCTACCCGCAATGTATGGATATTCGACATGTTAGCTTTCTATATATATATATAGTAGTATTAACAAAAAAAAAAAGATCCAAATACAGTACTTTGATGTTATCGGGGATTTAAAAAAAAATGATTTACCAGTAGCCGAGAAATTAGAGTGCTGATCTTGCTCTCCATTTTCTTGATCTTCCATCCTGTATAAAACAATAAAGTTTCTTCCATAAGATAACAACACCGTTAATATAGCTTATTGATCAGTAGATCAACACAACAAAATTTAATCTTACATCTTTATAAAAGGTGAGGGAGACTCAAGGGGTCTAAACAAACTCCAATACTCGCAGAAATTGAATGGACATTTACTTCCAAACATTCTACATGGCACCTGAACTATAAATACCAATATCCATCATTAAGTCAAAAACTAAGCAAATATACGCATTTACTAATCCAGATACTCATGCCCAATACACCATCTAGTAGCAAAATTATTTCTCAATAAGTTCGATAGATGCCGTTGGCCCATTACAAGTATCTTCTACATAAATGACTCGTAGTTGTATGGCCAAATTAAAGCAGCTTATTCAAAGCATTATTACAGGACTTTAGAACAAAAGCAATGTTGGAGAACTATATTGTTAGGTTGCAATTTTTAACTATAAATAACAAAATGAACACCACTGTGGCTTACATATGACGCAATTGTACCGGCATTCACTTATTCCACTCCCATGCTTAAACAAAAAAAGCCACTAAAGCATATATCATACTCTCCAGGTCAGATAAAGTGAAGTCACCAGACAAACATGGAGTTAACAGAGCAATATAGCTTAAGTTTAAATAAGTAAAATACACTCCCAAAAGTCGAACAGGTGATATAAAGACAGAATAACAGTAGTCTTGATACAGAACTCACTAAGACAATGTCAAAAAGCATTTAGATTCACAAAAATGCTATTTACCAAGTTCAACAAAGATTACCTCACCAGTTCATAAGTAGGTATCCAGGGTCCCATACTCCTACAGTTAGTTGAAAGGTTGATCATGGCTTTCTATCTTCGCATCTTGTTCCCGTGATTCTTTCAACGAAACTAAGGCGTTCTTATGTCACAGAATTGAAGATAACAGACTCTAACTTTGTTAATCTTGACTTGAGGCAAAACAAATTCTTCAGATTCATTCCCTCCAAAATTGGTATTCTTTCAAAACTCGCCCACCTTGATCTTTCTAAAAATCAATTGATTAGATTAATCCCTCAACAGATTGACAATTCACATTTTCTCACTGCTCTAAGATTGTAAGAAAACGAACTTAGTGGTTCAATCCCTAATTGATTAGACTGATTAGAAGACTGTGCCGAAGAGAGTAGCTGAAAACCTAGGTTACCTGTTAACATTCCGTGTCCGCATAATCCAACTGATTAAAATGAGTAGCTGATAAACCATTTCTTTCTCTTTGCCTTTCGGTCTTCTGAGTCTTCATCATCAACCCAAACAACTTTGATTTCTTACGCTTTCATCCATATCTTCTTTCTTTGCTGGAGCATCCAATTTAGTGGATAAGGGCAGAACCCCACCGGGTGATGAGGTGAAAAATATGAAAATGAATAGATTGATGGTGACATCATGATACACAATTTGTTGTTGAGTTTTGAAATGTAGAACCTCCTATGTATCAAAATCAAAAATTGCTAATTTTGTAATTAATTGAAATCTCAGAGCCAGTCTCCCCAAATCGGTAGTGGCGATTAACGCAGTAATTAAACAGATATTATCCTACTTTTGGACACCAGACCTGAAATCTTAATGCACAAGGTAATCCATTGCCAGTATAGCTTATTGGCACTTGTGCATCAGTAATTTCAAAGCAGACGTAAATATGCTTGGAAAGGCCTGACAAGCTAAAACGTAATACTAGTTGATTTAGTACACCCGCAAGACAACCATTTTCCTTTTTTTTTCTTTTTTTTTTTTTTGAGAAAGGGCAAAGTTATTATTGATTGAACTTCATCAGAAAAATGAAGTAACATTTACAGAAAAGAGCTATAGCTAAATGCTATCAATACAGCTCCCCAGTTACAAATTAAGGTGCTCAATGAATAAACCTCAAAGAACTTACTGCCAAGAGACCAGCTAAACATTGTACATTTTATCGAAATAATAAGCAAGAATCTTACCATCGTAAGCAACATTCGGCAAGAATTATTATTTTCCATATTATTGTTTAATTGTTTTCACAACATAAACAAGAATCTTACAATCATTTGGCAAACTGAAAAAAAAAAAAGTGTGGTTGAAGGAAATTTTGAGGGATCTATGGAGTTGCACATTTTAGTATCATAGAGGAACTAAGTAATGGTTTGAAGGAAATTTTTAGGGATCTATGTCATCAACACCCCTTGAGTTAAACCAAGTTGTGGTATAACAGCTGCAGCATCCATAACTTTTTCTTCCCGGTAAAGTGTATATTTTGAACCATATCCGCAACGGTAGCATTTTCATCTCTTCATAATTTGAAAACCACCGGAAAAAGGTCCTTCAAAACCCCTCTATCCACCGACCTACCATTCCAGAAGTTAATAGTTGCACCATTTTTTTATCTTGAAGCTACAACGGGTTTGAATAACAGGAACCACTTTTAGCACATTCTTCCAAGGACTTATACATCGGAGAGAGTTATCATCCGTAGGCATGAGAAGTCTTTCATTGTTCTTAAAATTTTGATGTATTATTCTCCTCCACAAAGCTTTCTTACATTTAGAATATCTGCAAATCCATTTTGCTAATAATGCCTTGTTCATAATTATGAAGTCATTTACCCCTAGACTACCATTGATCTTGGAAATAGAAACCTTTGTCCAAGAAACCCATGCCATTTTTCGATTGTCATCAAAATGCTCCCCAAAGAAAACTTATCATATGCTTGACAAGTTGCTTCTCAATACTAACTGGCGCGCTGAACAAAGAGAGAAAATAAATAGGAAAACTAGATAAACAATGCTTAATTAAGACCAACCCCCTTCTTTTCTATACTAGCTTTAGTTTCACTCTATCCACTACAGAGTACCAAACTGAACAGTTTCTAGAGATATCCCTATTTGGCATTTCTAGATATTTGATAGGCAAAATTCAGTTTTACATCATATCTCCTTAGCCTGCACCCACACTCACCATTGTGCCCTTCTCTAAATTAAGCTTCATTCTAGTAAAAACTTCAAACATGGAGAATAATGAATAACCTCTGTACTTCATCGACATTAACATCAATGGCGATAAGAGTATCATCATCAAATTAAAGATGAGAGATGATAGTGCAATCTTCCGCAACTTGAAAACCATGAATTTGAACTTTCTCTACTGCTTCATTCAGTAACTTAGACAAGATTTCAATAACCAAAAGAAAGAGATAAGGTGAAATAGAATCACCCTGTCTAAGCCATTTTGTTGGCTTGAACTTCTCAGTTGAACCTCCATTGGCCAAAATAGATAAATGAGAAGAAGTCACACATCATTTCATCCAAGAGACCATTTGCTTCCAAAACCATGCTTCTGAAAAATGCAAAAAAGAGATTGTAAATTGAAATTGTCAAAAGCTTTCTCCATATCAATCTTACAAAGAATACCATGCTTTTTCTTCTTCAATCTACTATCCACACATTCATTTGCAATTAGTGTATGCTTATCATGGATGAAAGCTAATTGATAGTAAAAAATTAGACTTGGCATGACTGTCTTTAGTCTCTCTGCAAGAACATTTGAAAGAATCTTGTAAGCACTACTAATAAGACTTAGAGGCCTGAAGTCCTTAGGAGTATATGTTTCTTCTTTCTTAGGAATTAAAGTGATAAAGGATACATTAAGTCTCCAATCCAGAGACCCATATCTATGGAAATCATTCAAAATATTCATGAAGTCCACTTTTATTGTACCCCAACACTTATTGTACAATTCAACAGTAAACCCATCTGGACCAGGAGACTTGTTAGCTCCCAAATGCTTCACCACCTTCCAAAATTCTTCTTCTGTGAAGTCTCTCTCCAACCAAGCCTTAGCTTGCTCAGATATTCTAGGAAAATGAAGAGTATCTAAAGAAGACATAGAGAAAGAGTTATTAGAAAAAAGATTTATGAAATAATTCCTCAAGTCTTCTTTAATGACTTCCTGCTCAAAACAATCAACCCCATTAATCTGAAGCTTCACAATGGTATTTCTTTTCTTTCTTGAGCTATCTATCTTGTGAAAATAACTAGTATTTGAATCACCCCATTTAAAGCCTTTTTTTTTTTTTGCTTTTATTTGCCATTTTCTAGCTTTCATCATATCAATAGTTGACATAATTTTATACCTTTCCAACGAATTGGTAATATTGCTTATCTTTGCTCTTTTGTGATTTCTTGGGACAAAAGCATGTATATCATCTAATAAAAAAAATTCATAACATCTACCATTTTTTATTATTATGCACTTAGCCACATTAACAAAAGTACCATAAATATATAGTAAAATATGTGTCCATTGTCAAAATATATTTCATTGTTATCTTACGCCTAAGTAAATGGTAATGACAGAGTGTACTCGGTGTATTCTATGACACAAATGAAAGGGAACAAATAATGTATAGTAAATGTAACATTACATATGGTTGGTGCTTGGTCGATTTAGCCATTTGCTATTAGGGATAAACAGCTAAACTACCTTCTAGACCATTGTCCCACATAGTAGCGGTTCCTACTTTGAAAATGAACTTTTATCACTGAGCTTCAAGAACTCCTGGTATATTCCTAGTTGGTTTTACTCCCATATACAAGTATACTCCAAAATCATGCATTTTTCTAAGAAAAAACATGTCTTTTTCTAATAACTCGTCATGTATTTATATTACTTTACCATTTTTTCCCCTCATGAGCTAGTTGTAGGTAATGTATGATAGATGACCAATATGTAAATTTGATATATTGCAAATGCATAGATCAAATAGAAAGATTTGCTTGAAGATAATAGATCGTAACTTAATTAATCATTGGTTTAAATATTCGATACATAATAAGCAAAAAAAAAAATCAAGATAGGTCAACTATTGGTCAAGACATTAAACACGTACTACATGTTGATATTTTTTTATTGAATGTCTAATGTGGATATCAAAGTTAAGACCATACGATTTATTTATACTAGTACCAAAAATAAAAATTGCCAATAATAATCTTTTATAGCGTGTTTTTTTTTTTAAGAAATCCTCTTGATTAACAGTGTTGCGTTGTTTTTTTCATTTAGAAATCCTCCTGACTAAAAATTTGTCTACCCATATTTCATAAGTACGACCACAGAATGGAACATAGAGTGAGGCTTTTTTGATGGTAAACTTCTACCAATAACTTCTGGAAAGTGGTAAATGTTGATGGTAACTTGTGGCATAGAGGAGTAGGGTTGATGGTAACTTCTATAAATTCTGATGGTAACTTGTGACATAGAGGAGTAGGGTGTATGGTAGCTTCTATGACAAGTGTAAATGAGTCTTTGAAATTTGGATTATCCTAGCTCTTTAACAGTAAGAGTAATGGAGCTACTGAATTCTCTTCACCCTGGCCTCTATATAATGAACCCTTATTCTCTTCCTCTCATTACAAAAAGCAAAACAAAAACAAAACATAACAGAGATAAAAAAAAAAAAAAAAGAGGATCATTTCAAATGCCGGGTAACACAAAGCAATCCATCAAACACGGTGTCAAAGACACAAAGAAAGACAGTGGAGCTAAGAAAGTGAATGGACTACACTACTTCTCTAAACATGGTAAGCTCTTTTCCTTTAGTTCTCTTTGATCATTGTATTTCCAGTTTTTGTATTAATTATAACCATCTTGTGTTTTCAGGGTTTGTTTACAAATCAAAGAAGAAAAGCCGGGGTCAAGGTGGAAAAGAGAGTAGAGGTGATGGTGGTGGTGGTGTAGCCGCTGGAGGAGGTGGTGCCAGGCCTAGAGGTAATAATGGAGGTGGTGGTTGTAGTATCATGTAGGTCTCAAGTTAGTAAATTCTTTGGAAACGTAAGGTGAAGTCTTTGGTGTTTTAAATTTCTAGTCTTTGGAAGTTGTTTTGTGATTTGTAGGTTTTAAATTTGCTGTTGCTTTGTAGTTTGTTTTTTTTTCCTAATCTTTGGAAGTTGTTTTGTGATTATGATGATCACGAGCTGAGCTTTAAAAGAAAACAATGTAATCCATCATCAGTTGTATCATTACAAACAGCTCAGAGTATCTATCTATCTTTAATTATTATGAGTAAAATCTTTCCGTTTCTTTCTTAATTATACAAGAGTCTTCATTAGTTAGGGGGTCTTCTATCCATTTTAATGTCAATGATCAGTCTTTCAATCTTTCTCTCCTTGTTGTTGAAAGTGAAGGTATTTCTTTAAACCCAAGAACCCAACAAACATCGTTTGGTCAACGTTTTCAGCCTTACTTATCAGGAAACCAATAACCAGATGCTGACCAATTCTTAATAACATCCTAAGTGGAACCAGAGAGATTGATAATCCTGCCAGCATTCCGACCAAATAAGCTCCATATTTTCACTTAACAACATTAAAAAAAGTACAATAAATATATAGTAAAATATTTGTCCATTGTCAAAATATATTTCATTGTTATCTTACGCCTAAGTAAATGGTAATGACAGAGTGTACTCGGTGTATTCTATGACAAAATTGAAAGGGAACAAATAATGTATATTAAATGTAACATTACATATGGTTGGTGCTTGGTCGATTTAGCCATTTGCTAGTAGGGCCAAACAGCTAAACTACCTTCTAGACCATTGTCCCACATAATAGTGGTCCCTACTTTGAAAATGAACTTTTATCACAGAGCTTAAAGAATTTCTGGTATATTCCTATTTGGCGGTTTTACTCCCATATACAAGTATTTTCCAAAATCATGCATTTTTCTAAGGAAAAAAACATGTCTATTTCTAATAACTCGTCATGTATTTATATTACTTTACCATTTTTTTCCTCATGAGCAAGTTGTAGGTAATGTATGATAGATGACTAGTATGTTAATTTGATATATTGCAAAAGAATTGATCAAATAGAAAGATTTGCTTGAATATAATAGATTGTAACTTAATTAATCATTTGTTTAAATATTCGATACATAATAAGCAAAAAAAAAAAAATCAAGATAGGTCAACTATTGGTCAAGACATTAAACACGTACTACATGTTGATATTTTTTTCTTGAATGTCTAATGTTGATATCAAAGTTAAGACCTCGATACGATTTATTTATATTAGTCCCAAAAATAAAAGTTTCCAATAATAATTTTTTATATTTTTTTTTTTTTAAAGAAATCCCCATGATTAACAGTTTTGTGTTATTTTAATCTGTTACAAATCCTCCTGATTAAAAATTTGCCTACTCATATTTCATAAGTTCGACCACGAAATGGAACATAGAGTGAGGCTTTTTTGATGGTAAACTTCAGCCAACAACTTCTGGCAAGTGGTAAATTATGATGGTAACTTGTAGCATAGAGGAGTAGAGTTGATGGTAACTTTTTAAATTCTGATGGTAACTTGTGACATAGAGGAGTAGGGTTGATGGTAACTTCTATGACAAGTGTAAATGAGTCTTTGAAATTTGGATTATCCAAGCTCTTTAACAGTAAGAGTAATGGAGCTACTGAATTCTCTTCACCCTGGCCTCTATATAATGAACCCTTCTTCCCTTTCTTTCATTACAAAAAACAAAACAAAAACAAAAAATAACAAAGAGAAAAGAAAAAAAGAAGATCATACCAAATGCCTGGTAACACAAAGCAATCCGTCAAGCAAGATATGAAAGACACCAAAAAAGACAATGGTGCCAAGAAATTAATGGACCGCACTATATTTATAAGAACGGTAAGCTCTTCTCCTTTGGTTCTCTCTTTATTTTTGATCATTGTATTTTCTGGTTTTGTATTCATTAACCATCTTGTGTTTTTCAGGATTTCCTGGCAAATCAATGAAGAAAAACCAAGTTGTGGTATAACAGCTGCAGCATGCCTAACTTTTTCTTCCCGGTTAAGTGTTTATCTTGAAATATCCACAACAGTAGCATTTTTATCTCTGCATATTTTTAAAACCACAGGAAAAAGGTTCTTCAAAACCCCTCTATCCACCCACCTACCATTCCAGAAGTTAATAGTTGTACCATTTTTTTAATCTTGAAGCTTCAATGACTTCGAATAACAGTTACCACTTTTAGCACATTTTTACAAGGACTTGTACATTGGGGAGAGTTATCATCTGTATGCATGAGAAGTCTTTCATTGTTCTTAAAATTTTGATATATTATTCTCCCCCACAAAGCTTTCTTATATTTAGAATATCTTTAAATCCATTTTGCTAATAAAGCCTTGTTCATAATTCTCAAGTCATTTACCCCTAGACCACCATTGATCTTGGAAATAGAAACCTTTGTCCAAGAAACCCATGCCATTTTTCGATTGTCATCAATATGCAGCCCAAAGAAAACTTCTCATAAGATTGATGAGTTGTTTCTCAATACTAACTGGCACGTTGAACGAAGAGAGAAAATAAATATGCAAACTAGGTAAACAATGCTTAATTAAGACCAACCCCCTTTCTTTGCTGCGCTAGCTTTAGTTTCACTCTATCCACTACAGAGTCCCAAACTGAACAGTTTCTAGAGAAATCCCTAGTTGGCATTTCTAGATATTTGATAGGAAAAAATTCAATTTTACATCCTATCTCCTTAGCTGTAAGGTCTATTACATCATGTGCACCCACACTCACCATTGTGCTCTTCTCTAAATTAAGCTCCATTCAAGTTAAAACTTCAAACATAGAAAGAATAGTGAATAACCTTTGTACTTTATCCACATTAACATCAATGAAGATAAGAGTATCTTTAGCAAATTAAAGATGAGAGATGATAGTGCCTTCTTCTGTAACTTTAAAACCATGAATTTTAACTTTCTCTACTGCTTCAATCATTAACTTAGATAAAATCTTAACAACCAAAAGAAAGAGATAAGTTGAAAGATAATCACCCTGTCTAAGCCCTTTTATTTGCTTGAACTTCTCAGTTTAACCTCTATTGACCAAAACAGATAAATGAGAAGAAGTCACACACCATTTCATCCAAGAGCCCATTTTCTTCCAAAACCATGCTTCAGAAGAATGCAAAAAGAGATTGTCAATTGACATTGTCAAAAGCTTTCTCCATATCAATCTTACAGAGAATACCTGGCTTTTTATGCTTCAATATACTATCCACGCATTCATTTGTAATTAGTGGATGCTTATCATGGATGAAAGCTCATTAATAGTCAAAAATGAGACTTGGCGTGACTGTCTTTAGTCTCTCTGCAAGAACATTCGAAAGAATCTTGTAAGCAGTAATAATAAGACTTAGAAGCCTGAAGTCCTTAGGAGTATATGTTTCTTCTTTCTTAGGAATTAAAATGATAAAGGACACATTCAGTCTCCAAACCAGAGACCCATATCTATGGAAATCATTCAACATATTCATGAAGTCCACTTTCAGCGTACCCAAACTTATTGTAAAATGCAGCAGTAAACCCATCTAGACCAGGAAACTTGTTAGCTCCCAAATGCTTCACCTCCTTACAAACTTCTTCTTATGTGAAGTCTCTCTCCAACCAAGCCTTAGCTTGCTCAGATATTCTAGGAAAATGAAGAGTATCCAAAGAAGACATAGAGAAAGAGTTATCATAAAAAATATTAATGAAAAAATTCCTCGAGTCTTCTTTAATGACTGCCTTATCAAAAAAATCAACCCTATTAATTTGAAGCTTCACAATGGTATTTCTTTTATTTCTTGAGCTAGCTATCTTGTGAAAATAACCAGTATTTGAATCACTCCATTTAAAGACATTTTTTTTTCTCTTATTTGCTATTTTCTGCTTTCATCATATAAATAGTTGACGTACTTTTATACCTTTCCAACGAATTGGTAATATTGCTTAGCTTTTCTCTTTTGTGATTTCTAGGGACAAAAGCATGTATACTATCTAAGCAAAAATTAGGGCTGTCAATGTATAACCGAAGTCCGACATCCGTTTCCGAAAATCCGGCATCCTATAGGATTTAATCTGACATATCGTATATCGGAACCGGATATGTTATCGGAGATTTCATCTTAACCTTATCGGAATCGGAATAGGCTAATTCCATTAGGCTAATATCCGACATCCGATAGCCTAGGGGTGTATTTGTAATTTACGACCCTAGGAATTATCTGCTACTTGTAATCCAGTATCGATCTAGACTCATTACTCTATATTCTTCTCTGAACATTTTTTTCTTCTCATGTCTCAACAAAGAAACTACCAAAGTACTGATTATAATTAGAGAAAGATCAAGAGAGTAGGATAGATCGAGAGAGAGGGTCAAAGATTAGAGTATAAAGATCGATAGATGGTCAAACGTAATTAATGATTGATGTTTCCAGATTAGGTTTTGAATTTTTTTTCTCAATTTGATTGCTGCAAAGCCTGCAATTGCATGTTTGATGTTTAATGTTTTTCCATTTTTTGTTGAATTCCCTTCAAGTCTATAGAGAGAAACAGAGAAATTAGGGTTTCTATTTTTGATTTTGGTTATTGGGTTTAAATACAAAAATTAGGTTTCGATTTTCTAAGAAGATGTTGATTGTTGTTCCTCACCCCTGGCAGTACGTTCCCAATCTTCCACCGTGGCTACCGCAAATTCCCTAATGAAGATGACGACGACAACAACAACGAAAGCAATCAAATTAATGAGACCCATGTTCTCAAATTTCAAGATGATCTTCCTAATTTCGATTTTGGGTTTGCTGGAATTGAAATTGGTAGTACTGATTGTATTCAAGAGCAATTAAAAGTGGAAGAACAAAAAAGTGGTAGAAACAGAGGAAGAGAAGGATAAGGAACATGAGAGTGAAGAGGTACAGAAACTATATATGAAATTCTATCGAATTCCTTATCTTGACGGTGGTAATAGTTTTGAACAACAACCCAATATTATTTCAAATACTGTTTAAGAGAGTTTAGTGGATGATGTTTCTGGTTCTTTACACCTATGAAGTTTCTGATGATGATCGTTCAATTTTCTCCTACTCAGACATGAAATCACAATGGGTTTCAGTCTCCAACTAAGAAGTGAAGATCTTCAGTTATGTTAATTTAACTAATTAGCTTCCATTTTTCATTGATGTTTTTATGTAAAATTTGTTTATTTTCGCTAGAAACCGGATTTTATCGGGGAAAAAATCCGATATCCGATAAGTTAGCCTAACGGAACCGGATTAGGATTTTTGGATTCCGTCGGATATTGTCGGATACCGGATATCCGATAACCCTTAACCTTAACCTTATCGGTATTGCCAATATCCAGCGGATATTTATCCGTTACCAGCCCTAGCAAAAATTCAAAACACCTACCATTTTTTTTATTATGCACTTAACAAAATTAACAAAACATAAATATATAGTAAAATATGTGTCCATTGTAAAAATATATTTCATTGTTATCTCACGCCTAAGTAAATGGTAATGACAGAGTATACTCTGTGTATTCTATGACACAAATAAAAGGGAACAAATAATGTATAATAAATGTATTATTACATATGGTTGGTGCTTGGTCGATTTATCCATTTGCTATTAGGGCTAAACAGCTAAACTACCTTCTAGACCATTGTCCCACATAGTAGCGGTTCCTACTTTGAAAATGAACTTTTATCACTGAGCTTCAAGAACTCCTGGTATATTCCTATTTGGTTTTACTCCCATATACAAGTATATTCAAAAATCATGCATTTTTCTAAGAAAAAACATGTCTTTTTCTAATAACTCGTCATGTTACTTTACCATTTTTTTCCTCATGAGATAGTTGTAGGTAATGTATGATAGATGACTAGTATGTTAATTTGATATATTGCAAAAGAATTGATCAAATAGAAAGATTTGCTTGAAGATAATAGATCGTAACTTAATTAATCATTGGTTTAAATATTCGATACATAATAAGAAAAAAATAATCAAGATAGGTTAACTATTGGTCAAGACATCAAACACGTACTACATGATGATATTTTTTTTATTGAATGTCTAATTTTGATATCAAAGTTAAGACCTCGATACGATTTATTTATACTAGTCCCAAAAATAAAAATTGCCAATAATAATCTTTTATAGTGTGTTGTGTTTTTTTTTTTTTAAAGAAATCCTCTTACTCAACAGTGTTGTGTTGTTTTTTTCTTTTAGAAATCCTCCTGATTATAAATTTTCCTACTCATATTTTATAAGTTCGACCACGGAATGGAACATAGAGTGAGGATTTTTTGATGGTAAACTTCTGCCAATTACTTCTGGATAATGGTAAATGCTGATGGTAACTTATGGCATAGAGGAGTAGGGTTGATGGAAACTCCTATAAATTATGATGGTAACTTATGACATAGAAGAGTGGGGTTGATAGTAACTTTTATGACAAGTGTAAATGTGTCTTTGAAATTTGGATTATCCTAGATCTTTAACAGTAAGAGTATTGGAGCTACTGAATTCTCTTCACCCTGGCCTCTATATAATGATCCCTTCTTCTCTTCCTATCATTACAAAAAGCAAAACAAAAACAAAAAAAATAACAAAGAGAAAAGAAAAAAGAAAAAAAAATCATTTCAAATGCCTGGTAACACAAAGAAATCCGTCAAGCAAGATATGAAATACACCAAAAAGACAGTTGTGCCAAGAAAGTTAATGGACCGTACTATAATTCTAAGCACGGTAAGCTCTTTTCCTTTGGTTCTCTTTTTATTCTTGATCATTGAATTATTTTTTTTTGTATTAATCCATCTTGTGTTTTTCAGGATTTCCTGGCAAATCTAAGAAGAAAAACCAAATTGTGGTATAATAGCTGCAGCATGCATAACTTTTTCTTATCGGTTAAGTGTATATCTTGAACCATATCCGCAACAGCAGCATTTTTATATCTTCATATTTTGAAAACCACAGAATAAAGGTCCTTCAAAACCCCTCTATCCACCCACCTACCATTCAAGAAGTTAATAGTTGCACCATTTTTTATCTTGAAGCTACAATGGCTTTGAATAACAGTTACCACTTTTAGCACATTTTTACAAGGACTTGTACATTGGGGAGAGTTATCATCTGTATGCATGAGAAGTCTTTCATTGTTCTTAAAATTTTGATATATTATTATCCCCCACAAAGCTTTCTTATATTTAGAATATCTTTAAATCCATTTTGCTAATAAAGCCTTGTTCATAATTCTCAAGTCATTTACCCCTAGACCACCATTAATCTTGGAAATAGAAACCTTTGTCCAAGAAATCCATGCCATTTTTCGATTGTCATCAATATGCAGCCCAAAGAAAACTTCTCATAGGCTTGATGAGTTGTTTCTCAAACTAACTGGCAGGCTGAACAAAGAGAGAAAATAAATAGGAAAACTAGATAAACAATGCTTAATTATGACCAACCTCCCTTCTTTGCTATGCTAGCTTTAGTTTCAGTCTATCCACTACAGAGTCCCAAAATGAACAATTTCTATAGAAATCCCTAGTTGGCATTTCTAGATATTTGATTGGTAAAAATTCAGTTTTACATCCTTTCTCCTTAGCCGTAAGGTCTATGACATCATCTGGACCCACACTCACCATTGTGCTCTTCTCTAAATTAAGCTTCATTCAAGTTAAAACTTCAAACATAGAAAGAATAATTGATAATCTCTGTACTTCATCCACATTAGCATCAATGAAGATAAGAGTATCGTCAGCAAAATAAAGATGAGAGATGATAGTTCCTTCTTCTGCAACTTGAAAACCATGAATTCAAACTTTCTCTACTGCTTCATTCAGTAACTTAGACAAGATTTCAACAACCAAAAGAAAGAGATAAGGTGAAAGAGAATCACCCTGTCTAAGCCTTTTTGTTGGCTTGAACTTCTCAGTTGAACCTCCATTGACCAAAACAGATAAATGAGAAGAAGTATCACACCATTTCATCCAAGAGCCCATTTGCTTCCAAAACCATACTTCTGAAAAATGTAAAACAGAGATTGTCAATTGACATTGTCAAAAGTTTTCTCCATATCAATCTTACAGAGAATACCTGACTTTTTTCTGCTTCAATCTAATATTCACATATCCATTTGCAATTTGTGGATGCTTATCATGGATGAAAACTCATTGATAGTCAAAAATTAGACTTGGCATGACTGTCTTTAGTCTCTCTGCAAGGACATTTGAAAGAATCTTGTAAGCACTACTAATAAGACTTAGAGGTCTGAAGTCCTTAGGAGTATATGTTTCTTCTTTCTTAGGAATTAAAGTGATAAAGGATACATTCAGTCTCCAATCCAGAGACCCACATCTATGGAAATCATTCAACATATTCATGAAGTCCACTTTTATTGTACCCCAACACTTATTGTAAAATTCAGTAGTAAACTCATCTGGACCAGGAGACTTGTTAGCTCCCAAATGCTTCACCACCTTACAAACTTCTTTTTCTGTGAATTCTCTCTCCAACCAAGCCTTAGCTTGCTCAGATATTCTAGGAAAATGAAGAGTATCCATAGAAGACATAGAGAAAGAGTTATCAAAAAATGATTAATGAAATAATTCCTCAAGTCTTCTTTAATGACTGCCTGATCAAAACAATCAACCCTATTAATTTGAAGCTTTACAATGACATTTCTTTTCTTCTTGATCTAGCTATCTTGTGAAATTAACCATTATTTGAATCACCCCATTTAAATCCTTTTTGTTTTGCTCTTATTTGCCATTTTCTAGCTTCCATCATATCAATAGAATGCATGTATACCTTTCCATCATATCAATAGTTAACCATTTATATTTATATATTTCACAATTTTCTGTTCGAAGCACTTTATTGTGAATTCAAATAAAATGACCATTGAATTACTCACCATATTTGATTTCACATATTAATGAGAGTGTGAATATCAATATTATGCGGAGCACGTGTCACGGTTTTAGTGGTCGCGTGTAGGATAACTGTGTAGCCCTCGCTACACGAAGGAATATGGGCAGCAGAAGATACATTCGTATATCTACTTTATCCCATCCCAAGGAAGGATACCTCGACGGCTAAGATGGAAAAGTAGAGCCTAGACTAGAGAGAGGTAGCTGGCGAAGGGACAGAGGTAGATGACAAATCCAATCATCATTTAATACGCAAATCTCTTATCTACACGCTTAACCAAAGCACGTGGAGAGAGATGAGATGGCAGAGTCTGACTGGCGAAGGCTAGCGGTGAGCGATGGTACAAACTGTACTAAGGCTGGGTAGTTCCCGAAGGAACGTGGGTTAGCTGAGGTGGCAGAGTCCGACTGGAGAAAGCGTGCGGTGAACGAAGGTACCATTTGTACGGAAGGTATATCAGGGGACGATGGACCCAAAGACAGCAAAGATATATCTGGAGTAGAAGGGTCTATAAATACCAAGCTTCACCAATAAACAAGGGCATTCAAGACTAAAGGGAGAAGATCTAGTCTTAAGCTTATACCTCTTTAATGTTTAGAACTTAAGTAACTTTAGCTTGAGTTCTCTCTATTACTTTGGGAAGCATTTAAGATCTTTGTAACCACCAAAACTTAATACAAACAATCACTCATTACCCCGTGGACGTAGACTAAAGTCGAACCACGTAATCTCTTGTGTCTCATGATAACTTAGTAGCATTTACATTATATTTGTGCTCTTTGTTATTATTGTGATCTTGAATACCTTTTACTACTTAGAATTATCAGTTCAACTGAGATATCAATACTACTTAGTATCCGATTCTCTGAGCTGTATACATTACGTAGATTATGGGAAAATTAGTAGTCACAGTGAGTTTGTCCACTCTTTGATTTCACATATTACTGTTACTTGTTTTTTTATATGTATTTTTCTCTCTCTACAGTTTCAATTGTTCTTGTTTTCAGGGCTCGCATTAAAAGTGAACTGGTAATATTTTTGATTTTTATAAACCACAACGGAGTATTATGAATGAAAGTTTTTATTTTCATCACTAGATGAAACTGATTTTAGAGGTGAATGTTACGACTAATTAATGTTGCAAATTCTAGGTAAGAAGATGAAACACTAATACAACAACTGTTCTACTTTTGACTTCAAGGCTCTAATACAAGACTCTTTTAAATGATAATTCAATCCTTTCGAATTCAATTCGCGAGAGTACAAACGGGTTACAAAATTATTAACTTCGGATATAATAAAGTCCTGTAACAATGTTACCGAATTCAAGATTTGTACGACCTCGATTTGACCAAGAACACTCTGAACATAAAATCTGACGATATCAAAAAGGAACTGAGAAAGAAGATAAAGAACGTAATGTTTCTTCGTTTTCTTCGTTATGGCCAACATTCAGTGCCAAACACTTATAAGAAGTTAGACATCCATTGGAGATGTCTATTAGTCACCAACATGCACGATAGGTGGTTTTTCAATCGTGTCTAATGGATTTCAAAATTCAAACGAATTTGGGTACCCAAATACACAAATCAGAAAACAGGTGCCATTGTTGAACTTGGATCACAGTTGACTTGGTCAACATATCAAACACCCCTGACATTGACCTTCGTATCATCATTTCGACTTACCGGATCAACAACTATCACCAATACATCTTGAGATTAAGAATTCGGATGACAACTACGGTTTTTGAAAGTAAACTGATAGGTCAACTAGCCAACACATTAAATACAAACTACATGTTGATATTCTTTTCTTAATTAGCTAATGTAGAGCTCAATACATACTCATTTGTATTAGCCCCTAAAAACAAATATAGCCAATAATAATATTTTATGAGGTAGGATCGTGAACACTCTTATATGTACAATCTTACTTGATTTGCATCATTTTTTCCATAATACTCAAATGTCAATGAATATAATGTTAATATTTTTAGGACTAGTTTGTCACCCGTGCTACGCACGGGTATGGACTCATGTTTTAAAACTAACTACATTACAAACAAAATTATTAATCAAAAATTAGTAAAAAAAACAATAAGCTGATATCTGAGTTGGTGTGCAAAAACAAGTAAGATAAAACAAAAAAGGTTCCACTTAATATAATACGAATGTAACTAACCCGTGCCTTCAACCAAATCAAGTGTGTTTGCTTTGCACAAGAGCAGTGGCGGAGCCAAGATTTCTAAGTTTGATGTGGAATTTTTTTTTTATGAGATGCAAAAAAGAGAAATGAGGCTTGTAAATAGCCTTGTTACAAAAGTATCTGCGACCACAAAAGTATGTTTTACCTTGTTATTCATTGCATCCAAGATGGATGACGTATATTTAACCTGCATGTGTTTGCATTGATGCTTTTCCGTGGCTTCTAATTTTGGTTGAACATTTAGAAGCAACTGAGTATATCGTGGTAGATTTTGTCATATTTCTGGAATATAGGCAAATAGCTATGATTATTGTCCAGTCTTCATAATTCCTGGAATATAGCTATGCTTTTCCTTGGCTTCTTATTGATTTCCAGAGTATCCTTTCACAGGTAAGTGTGTAATTCGCGTGGTATTTCATAGTTGATGGATGCTATTTTAGTTCCTTTTTGGAAGTAACAAAATGGATATTTAATTGTATTACTGATCTCCATGGCGGAACCATGCACGGTGGAAAAACAAAACAATCTAGCATTAAATACTTATTGCAGATGTACTTTATATAAATAAAACATGAAATGGGATTTGATAATGTTGGTTATGGTGTCCGTTTTCTGTAAAGGAGTAGTATATGGAGCTGGTACTGGCCCAGGTGTGTACGACGTCCACTCTCCTGGAATCCATCAACAGAGGAGATTGTTGAGCGTTCTAAGAAGATGATTACAGGTCTGGAGAGCAACATTTCTTTTGATTAATGCAAATTATGGGCTCAAACCCGTAAGTTTGCTGAGGTCACATGGTGAAAGCTGCGAAGATCCTCCGTGAAGAGCTTGCAAGTGCTAAATGAGAGATGATGTTTCACTAAGAAGGTGATACTTTTATTACTACTACAGATCTAATTCTTGTGTGATTAGAGAAAAGAAAAATTATCTTTTGTGATTCCAATAATTACTGAAAGCTCATTTCTGAAAAATAATCTTTTGTTTTCTTTTTCTTTCCTTTGTTTTTCTTTGTTGTGATTACATATATATTTCATTCTCTAATTTCCTTTCCATCTGCATCTATGTACGGATATAATATGTGCGCACCAGAGCATGAAAGACCGTCCAGTGCTAATATGAAGTTTAAGAAACTCTGTTCGGAATCTGCTGCTGGTTTGGAATCCCCCATCTCAGAGGCTGAATGTTTAGCGGCCCTAAAAGGTTTAGGTCAAAACAAGACGCCTGGTCCAGACGGTTTTCAAGTGACGATCATTAAAAAATGCTGGCGCTTTATGAAAGATGATATCTTGAAGGTGGTCAAAGATTTCAATAGATGGGGCACTTTAAACTGGAGGTGGTTAAAGAATTCCTTTCCTTTTTTGATTCCTAAAAAGCAAGTAGTCAAAGAGATAAAAGATTTTCGACCGATTGGCCTTCTAAACAACATTTACAAAATGATCAGCAAAGTGTTGGCTGAGAGATTGAAAAGAGTTCTTCCTTCAGTAATTTCTCATCAACAGTCGACTTTTCTCAAAGGGAGACAAATTCTTGATAGTGCTCTTCTGGCTAATGAGTGCAAGGATTCTCGAATCAAAAGTGGTATTCCTGGTGTCATTTGTAAAATTGACTTTGAAAAAGCGTTCGACCACATCTCATGGGAGTTTGTGGACAAAGTTCTTGACAAGATGGGATTTGGCGAACTATGGCGCAAGTGGATTCAAGGATGCATTACCAACACACCTACTTCAGTATTAATGAACGGCTCAGCTCACAGTAAATTCACTACAGGGAAAAGTCTAACTCAAGGTGACCCTCTCTCCCCGTTTTTATTTCTTGTTGTGTCAGAAGCTCTTAATCTTCTAATGTAATGTGGTCATGAATCAGGTCACTTGGGAGGTTTTGAAATGAACGTAAATGGAATCGAAGTTAGTCATCTTCAGGATGCCGATGATACTTTAGTATTCTTAGACGACTCTACCGAACAAATGAACTATCTTAGATATTATCTTTTGGGTTTCGAGATGTTGTCAGGTCTGCGGATAAATTTTGCAAAATGCAGTCTCTTTGGTATTGCTGGAGCAGGTAATCATGAAGCCATGTCGGCAATGATGGGTTGCAATAACCGAATTACTTCCGTCGAATTATTTGGGCCTTCCGCTCGGAGACAACTCGGCCATTTCGAAAAAATGGGAGGAAATCATAGAGAAATGCAAAAGTAGACTTTCTTCTTGGAAGAGGTCCAGCTTCACAAAATCGGGTAAGTTAACTCTAGCAAAGAGTGTCTTATCAAGTATTCTCATTTATATGCTTTCTCACTTTATTGCCCCCTAAGGTCTTAGAAACTCTAGAAAGGGTTATTTGTAACCTTATATGGGACTCTTCGGAAACAAAGAAAGGATATCATTATGTGGCCTGAAAAACATGTTGCATTCCTCTTAAAAAAGGTGGACTGGGTATTAAGTCGTTGAAGAGCATGAATAGAGCCTTAGTCTCTAAATGGTGGTGCGATTCAACAAAGAAAAAACTGCCTTACGGAGAAATGTGATGGTTTCAAAACACAATGCGGCGCAATCTGCGAGAGAAACACAGAAGCCAAAAGCTACTAAATGCGGGGTATGGAAAGGTATTTTCTCTCTTCTCAAGTCTTTTAAAGATTGCACAAAGTTGAAAGTTGGAAAGGGTGATACCATCAGATTTTGGGAGGATAATTGGGTGGGTGATTAGGCCTTTAGCGTGAGATACCCGCTAATATATGTTATCTCTTCGGTGAAAAACTGGACAGTTATGAAGTGTGCAGAAGAGTTATCTAGTGGCGGGGCTTGGAACTTAGGTCTTGACAGAAGATCAAAAGATAATCAAATACAAGAAGTGTCTTCTCTTATTGCAGTCATCGAGAGTATTTCTCTAGACTCAAATGAAGACTCTATAGTTTGGTCGCTAGATAAGACTGGAAACTTCACGGTCAAATCATCTTATACTTGGTTTAACAAAGATCATGAAATTGTAACAAAAAACTTAAGTGTCTAGTCGAGATCTTGGCTGCACAAGATAGGTTTTTTTCTTTGGCAGGTCTATCACAAGAAGATAGCTACGATGGATACTCTCCGCAAAAATGTCAAACTAATTGACAACGTCTGTCCTCTATGCAGCAAAACAGGTGAATCCGCCACTCATATTCTTCTGCATTGCTCAATCTCTGCCGGTAAATGGAGCTATTTCATGTCCTATGTTAAGCTGGAGTGGCTGATGCCGGATTGTATCGACTTAATCATAAAGGGTTGGAGGATCAAAAATCTCTCATCAGCTGGTCAAGATTTATGGCAGGTCCTTCCAGCAGCCATCACTATGACTATCTGGACACATAAGAATAAATTGGTTTTTGAAGACCTTACTTTCAACGTGGAACAGGTGATCCAGCAGGTCAAATTGCAAGCCTATTTTTGGTGCAGAAACTTGGATGCTTTGAAAGGTGTACCTTTGGATACTGTAATGCCCAATTGGGGACAACTCTTTAGGTAATATTGTATTAGTTTGTCTTTTGTAATTAGTTTAGTATGGAGGCTGGTATCTTCATCGGTTCCTCCTGTTCTTGGATGTACTTTGCTTACTTCTAGTAAGCTTCTATTATAAAATCTTAACCTTTGCCGTGGAAAAAAAAGAGAACATGAAAGATATATTTATCTTTCAAACTTATTTTTCATTGAAACGTGATCAAAATGAGACTACTGGGGTTCATCAGAATCCAAGATCTTACAATACTTCCCGGTTCTAGGAGTTACTGTGATTAACCTCACCATATAATCTGCCGCTACCATTATAACACATACAATTATTAGCGTAATCCAAATGTACAAACAATTGACGGACTTATAAATAAAAGTCCAACCAGTCCAATAACACATACACTTATTAGCGTAATCCAAATGTACAAACAATTGACATATTTATAAATAAAAGTCCAACCAGTCCAATCCACCCTAATTCTACAGGAGAACAAAAGAAAACTCATTCGTAAAAAAAAAAAAAAAAAAAAAGGGTTAAGCCCAAATAAGAACTCATAATTGGCAATTGAAACTCATAGGTTTATGATAATTGGACTTCGTGGGCTAACCGTCATGCAGGCGTTACTCATCTCCTGAAAATAGCTTCTGATCATTCCCCAATCCTTCTTCATACAAAAGCAATCGACTGGCATGGGCAAAAGAAATACAAGTTCGAGCATCTGAGGCTAACCCACCCACAACCCAAGCAAATCGTTGAGACAGACTGGAGCCAAAAGAATGACTCGTAATCTTCCTTAGATCTTCAGCTAAAACTAAATACAATAGGGGAAACCCTTATGGAATGGAACAAAAAAACCTTCAGACACCTACCAAAGCTATTCAATAAATCGACGGAGCAAATCCGATTGGCACAACATCAATGTGATATCCGGAGTGGTGAAGAACTAGACTACTGGCTGAACCAAGAAAAACAGCTTCGGAGCCATCACCTAACTTTGCTGCAATGTCACGCAACATCCTGGCAACAAAGATCCAGAATCCAATGGCTTCAATTGGGAGACGCCAATACGACTTTCTTCCACACGAAAGCGACTATACACCAAAGCCGAAACAACATACAACAATTACAGGACCAGGAAAACAACTGGATTAGCGAAACAACTGGATTAGCGATAAACATCAGGTAATTAAAATCATCCTTGATCACTTTACAGAACAATACTTGGCACAAAAAACATCAGTAGATGTGGAGCTCTTTGAAAAAATCACACCAAGACTGACAGCTAGACAATGTGCTAAGCTAACGGAGGAGGTTTCAACCTCGGAAATCAAACAAACTCTGTTTTCCATTAACTCGGAAAATGCACCCAGACCTGATGGATATACGAGCAAGTTCTTCAAGGTTTTTTGGGAAATCACGCACCATCAATTAATAGAAATGGTCCGCAGTTTCTTTACAGCCCTAAACAGTCATCCCCTCATGAATCACACAAACATCACCCTAATCCTAAAAATTGATCATCCATCAAAACCATCCCAATTCAGACCGATCAGCCTCTGCAATGTGGTGTACATAGTGATATCTAAAATCCTAGTAAACCGCATACGACCCCTTCTCCCATTCCTCATAAGCCCATTCCAAAGTGCTTTTGTTCCTCAGAGATCAATACATGATAACATCGCAATTGCCGGGGAACTATTCCATTATATTAAGACTTCCGCTCTTACCAACGACCCAAAAATAGCTCTGAAATTGGAAATTAAGAAAGCCTATGATAGCTTAGATTGGGGATTCATCAAAAAATCCTTCACCACGATGGGATTTCCAACCATGTTTGTGGATTACATAATGTTATGTATAACTACAGTTACTTATTCCATCAACATTAACGGCACGCCACACGGGTACATCACCCCAACAAGAGGAAATCGACATGGGGATCCTCTCTCATCATATATCTTCATAATATGTGCAGAAATCCTATCGACAAATCTAGGAAATCTAGAAGCTCAAAAGCTGGTTAAAGGGCTAAGAATCTCTCAAAAAAGCCCCACCTATTTTGCACCTAATGTATGCAGATGATCTCCTCATCACCCACAAAGCATCTCAGGAAAGCAACAACCACCTCAAGAAGATATTCCTATCATATAGTTCATCAGCGGGCCAGGAAATCAATATGGAAAAATCTACGGTAATTCTCCACCCAAGACTACAACAACATCTGGTGGATGCTCTGCACCATTTTTTTGATATGCCACCCTCCTCAACCCCACCAACCTACCTAGGAGTACAATTCAAGCATGGAAGAACCTCTAGTCATATTTTTGACCCAGTGCTGCAACGTTTAACACGAAAAGCGCAAGGATGGATGACCAAATGCCTCACTCAAGGGGGAAGGTTAGTACTCATTAAAACCTCCTTAACTCCTACCTCTAACCACCTTATGCAAACACAACTTTTCCCCATACATATTCACAAACAGATTGACCGTATCGCCCAGAACTTTTTCTGGGGACACAACTCATCTGTTAAAAAACTTCATCCTTTAGGATGGAACAAGCTAAACAAACCAATTGTAAAAGGAGGTCTTGGAATTAGGAAAATTTGTCACCACAATAAAGCCTTACTCATGAAAAGAATCTGGAACATTCACGCTCAGCCTAATTCCATATGCTCCAGATTATACAATGAGAAATATCTACAAACAAACCTATCTTCCGAGAAAACACACTCATTCCTTCTTCAGCCAGCCCACAATGGAAACAAATGGCATCCCTGATACCATTGTTCCAAATTCAATTTTTCATCGTATCAGAAACGGTTTAGACACCCCCATCCAAGCTAACTGGATCCCTCAATTTCAAAACCTTAACCCTACTCAATGCTACCCGATACAATCAGTAGCTGATCTCATAGACCCACTTACCCATAACTGGAATCACGATCAGCTGATTAACCTCCCCCCTGATGCTATCCAACACATTATAAATATCCACATTCCCTTACATATCCCTCCAGATACATTACTTTGGCCCCACTCAAAATACGGAAAATACACCACAGCCTCCAGATATAATTTCCTAATACAACAGGATACCCATTACCACCTCGACCCCCTTCCACCAACCAAATTCCTTTGGGCCTTACTATTCCCACCAAAAATTCAGCTTTTCTTGTGGAAAGCTATAAACGAAGGTCTGCCAGCCTTCACTATCCTACACCGCATCAACGTCACATACTTCAACCTATGTCCCCGATGCAACAGGGAACCAGAAACAGTCGAACATATCTTTCTTCACTGCCCAATAGTATTTACCGCCTGGAACAACCTCTTATCTCACATATCCCCAAACCAACCCCAAAACAACAATTCCAATTTAGTAGTAAATTCTCAAACAACCATTTCACAAATTTTACAGGCCTCTAACAATATCACTTCTATCTCGGAATCCTGTTTTCTATTCTAGAATCTATGGACGTCTAGAAATGATTTAGTTTTCAAACAACACCTTACCCCGGCGGACCAAATATTGGCACAAACCTTGAGGAAATAACATGAATTTGAATGGGAAAAAAAGGTTCCTCCCCCAATTATCCCAGGGGAACCACCAACAAGAGCGACTCTAACCAATATTAGAGCCATAACAAAAATCAAAGTATGATGGATCAGATCAGCACCTGATTGGATAAAGATCAATACTGATGGTGCTACCCGAGGACACCTAGGAATGGTGGGAGACGGCTTCATTTGCAGAGATTCAAACGCCCAGGTTATTTTGGCTCTTTCCCAGCCTCTGGGTATAACAACGGCTCTAGCCGCCGAAACATGGGCAACTCTTCTGGCCTCAAGGATTGCAACGGATCGACAATGGCCAAAAGTTATTTTTGAGACAGATTCGGAAAACCTGATGCGCTTCATAAAAACGACGACGGAATCCCCATGGTATATTGCAGATATGATATCTGAAATAAAATAGAGAATGCAACAAATACTACACTGTGATATTCAACACAACTACGGGAACCAAGCAGCAGATGGTTTAGCAAACTATGATGCGGACGAAAGCCAAGCATGAAACTTCTCAACGACTATATGAGACCAGGCAATCCCATCTTTTCTCCACCAAATTATTTCTAATGACTCTATGGGAACAACATACCCACGTGTAATAGCTTTGTAGGTACTTTTTATTTCGTCTCATGCTTGAAAATAAAATAAAATTAGAACATGAATTCTAGTTTATGCATTTTGAGTCCCTGTAATAGGATATAGTACATCCGAGACCTCTTTATATAACTCATATGATTGAGTCTGATTTACCTTAAGGGATGTTGTCGCAAATGCACAAACCATATTGACTTCAACCTCGGTTTCGATTTCAAATTGAAGTTGCTTTATACATGTATAAAGCAACTTCAATGCAAGCTCTCTACTCAAAAGAAACGCCCCTTTGCTTAAAGTGCTTTATATAGCGAAAGACAAAATCCAAAAACTCTTATTATTACTTTTTTGGTAATAATACCGCTCAATATCTTAAAATTCTTAAAATTTGGCTAATTATTACGATTTTGGGATTGCCTCCATATCCAAACAAAATAATCAACAACTTATATTCAAGAAATATTATTAATTTTTCTTAAGGGAATGGATAGTAAAAATAATTAATAAATATGATTTCACGATTTGTTGACAGTAATTGAAAATCGTTAAACCAGAAAACAAGGTTTCAGAATTTTATACCTTGCATGTGATTATTATTATGACCACAAAGCTTTGGAATAACCGTTACCGATATCCATGAAATCCGACTATTGCGCTGTTAATCACAAAAAAATAAACATATAAACAAATCCAAAACAAATATATATAAAAATTTACGATTACAAAACGTAAATATCACAGAATAAAATAGGGATATTTTGATTTTGGGTCCCAACTTTGTGACCAGTATAGCGTTTGGGTCCCAGAAAATTTGATATTAGAGTTTGGGTCCCAGGACAGTAGTTGACCGTCTCGACAGACTAACGACTGAGATTGCTTTTTCGTCGTGATTGTTTTTTCTTCGTTTTCTTTTAACAAAACTCACGAACTTCATTCATCACCAAACCACACATGAACCAGTAGAAGAAAATTTCTCTCAACAAAACAAGATTGAAATACCTCTCTGAGTTTTTATTAACCCTAATGCCTAAATCAAACAGTCTCTTAAATTTCTCAGTAATCTATGATTACTATATAACTGTTGATTTTGACTTAGGATTTGCTGGGATTATTGGTTGGCTTTAGTCCAAATTATTATTGGGTATTAACTGTGTTTTTATGTCTAAGGTTCTGATATGATTTTGACATGTTTGCATATGGAAAATTGAAGTAAATTGATTGATTATTTTGGTTTTGGGTTAGTGTTGCTGCTAAGAAATCAATGAAGTAATATGTGTTCTTGAGATTGTTCTTGTGGTGGTCTGGTGGAGAATAATGGGTAGGAGTTCGTTTTGGTTTTGGGTTAGTGTTGCTGCGAAAGTTGGGTACCAATTTGTTTCAATCTTGGACACCGTTTGAGACTGTAAAAATAGGTGAGCGGAGGTGCTAATGTCATTGATTATTGTTGATGAATGACTATGTATTAACGATCTTTTTTAGAATCCTACTAGTATCAGGATAGCTGGATTGTTACCCAATACAAATTTGCAGGTTGAAGAGCATATAAAGAGAGCCAAACAAACACCGAAGTGACCTCTCCATGCATCTCCAGTTTCGCTCTTCAAGTGTTTGTTAAAAGTCTACAACTAAGTCATCCCCACCACCAGTCCGTTAGATTCGTTTCAGTAGATAAAATCAGACCGTTAGATGCGTTTTGCTAGATTTGTAGATACACATGGGACTCACGTGCTAACGGTATCTGACGGGGTTTACTAAATTGAATATTAATTAAAATTAAAATTTATTTGGTACCTGTCAAGACGGTCAACAACAGTCATGGGACCTAAACTCTAATATTGAATTTTCTGGGATCTAAATGCAACATTGGTCACAAAGTTGGGACCCAAAATCAAAATATCCCAATAAAATATTATAAATATCACCTTATCACACAGCATCATCGCATGAGTTGATCTGTCGAGAAGAGATAAAGCATCTGCAGATCAAAAATCACCATTAGTCAACATATTATCGGAAAAAATCACCATTAATCAACATATTACCGGAAAAACTGAGAAATAAAAAAGCAAAACCCTGACAAAAACCGATGAGACCTTACCTTAGCTTGAGTGCATTGTATAGAGAGCACGCCAGCCTGGATTTCCAAAAAAAAAATCGATTTAGGAAAAAAATCCATAATTTAGGAAACAACACCCTAAAAGTTATGAAACTTTTGTAATTTTGTAGCTATATTAATCTATATCACCATAATTAGAACGCGCAATTGGGGATATAGGAAAAAGACAAAAACGGGATTTAAATAGTAAATCAAGGTCACTCCCTATCCGGGTAGTTTATATAATTTCTAATATACCCCTCACTAATCATGATTAGTGGTTAAATATAATTAGTTAAGTTAATAGATTAGTTTGATAATCATTAGAATAAATCATTATCATTGAATTTGTTGATGCAACAACATTAAATCAAGATATTTATGATCATGAAAGTTTAGGTGAAAAACAAACCAGGAAAGTAAATAAGCTGAACATACAAGTGCTCCAATTACTCATGTATAAGTATTAATGTATTTAAATTTGATTTTTTTCAATGAATTCCCCATTGTTATGCTGAAAAACTCAGTATCGGCATGGTGAAAGTATGAATACCATGCCGGCAGGGACCAAATCGACATGGTATTCATACTTTCACCATGCTGATACACAATATCCCCCCAATTTTGAAATTGTAAGTACACTACCGGCACACAAAGTTCATTATCGAGCATGCCGGTAGTAGTGCCGGCATGGTCGATTCCCAAGTGAACCGTGCCGGTTTGGGGACAAAAATATACAGAAAATCTGTCTGAAGTAGCAAGTTTCGGCATGGTATTCATCCTAAAAGCCAAGCCGGCACTCAGTATCGGCATGGTATTCATCCTAAAATCCATGCCGGCACTCAGTATCGACATGGTATTCATCTTAACAGCCATGCCGACACAAGATACCGGCATGGTATTCATCATGAACACAATGCCGGGAGTGGATTGAAACTGAAACTGAAATAAGATTGGGTATCACATACCTTCTCAATGAAGCCATTTCTTCTTCTTCTTCTTCTTGCTCAGCAACAATTCAATTTAACCTATCTTTAAGAACTTGATAGGGTTTAAATTTGATTTTGATTTTTAGTTTTGAATTTTAATTTAGATGGAAGGGTATTAACCTAAAGTGTATTTTAGTATTTCCGCCCACAAAAAACACCCCTTAGCGGACACTATTGGACGGGGATGGTAATTTATATCCCCCAATTAGTTTAACTATCCCCCAATCGCGCGTTCCATAATTAGTGTTTAAACTATATTTTTGGATAAAAATATACTAGTACAACCGTTGCCACGGTGGGAGGGCCGACCGACCGAAGAACTTGTAAAGGAAATTTTTTGTGTAAAAGAGATGTTCAAACAAAATTGTATTAAGTTGATAATGTAAAAAAAGTAGTGTGGTAACCTTTAAATGACAAAAATACGAAATTAGCTAACACTGAAAACGGATAGTATGCGCTAATCAGAAAGTAACACCCAACTCTAGAGTAATTTTAAGATTGAAAATGAGGTACATGCGTCTTCTTTAGTTCGAATTTCCCCTAGGAGTCTCCCATTCTACTCCGAGGATGAGATTGTGATAACCGTACCTATTGATATTGTGAATCGCCCTCTCAGCATCTTCCTTGTTCACAAAGTTTACAAAACCAAATCCTCGACTAATGCCAGTCCTCTGGTCTACAGCAACATGAACATGACTGATAGCACCAAATGTTCCGAATAGCTCAAGCAAGTCAGGCTCGTGAGTATCTTCTGAGAGGTTGGTGACGCAAACAGAGTTTTCTTCGTTCCTCCGTGGTCTCATCTGTGATCTGAGTTGTCTCGCGCCATCTCTCTGGCCAGGATGAATGTAGGTTCCTGAATTGGAAGTGCCACATAACAAAGGATCTTCTAGAACCTTGGTGTCATCTTTGCTACCCGCACTTAACCATATTAGCAACTATTGATTTCGTTTAACTGACAAAAAAAAATATATATAAAAAAAAATTGTGGAAATATATAAAACATTCCAGGTTCGAACTCAAGATTGAAATATTATGATCCCCGCTTTAGGTTCAGATATCCGGTAACCGGAACTGGTACCACCGGCTCACCATTTTTGTTGCGTTTCCGCACAGTTTCTGCAGCTCCATTCCCTGCAATATCAAATTCCAACACAAGCATACACATTCAATCACAACCTGCGAAAGTACTACCAAAACCAATGTCAGTAAACACCATTCGCTTCAAATTCCGTGCAGTCATATGCCCCATAAGCCACAGCAACAATTCAGTTCTTCCCATCTTTCATTTTAAGAACTGCTCCCATTTCAGCATACTATTGGATGACATAAATCAAACCCGTAACTTCCCAGATTCACATCGCCACCAGGAACACTTGAAGAAGCAACTCACCCATAACTTCTCATCCTGTAATTCATGTATTCAACATTCACCACTTGCACCAATCACTGCACTGTCTTCTAGGTGCAACAGATACAACAACTCCTTCACTACATCACCCAAGTTCTTCTTTGTATCTTACTGCCAGCAAACCCATTGGCCATTGCAGTAACACAGCAAATCTATCTACATCCCTAATTTCTCACTGAGTGCCTCCATTGCAGCTGCACCCATTCTACTGCTGCTACTTTTTATAATCTCATTTCTCACTGTTGACTGCAACAGCTACCAGCACCCAAATCCATGTGCATCTTCCTGGTCACAGACCATCAATCCACAATTCAACCACACTAACGCATCCACTCTTCTTGCGCACAGCCACCACAACACCTTGCTGCTCCTTCTTCCCATTTCAAACAATTTCAAATCCCCATCGAGACAACACAACAACAACGACTACTCTCTGTGGCTTTCTCGGCCAACAGTTCACCATACAAACTCCTCCATTAAGAAACTAGTCGCAGTTCATTCAGGACTTACAAACGCGTGTTGTGTATTGTGTTGGTTATGTAGATATGACCTGCTGGTTATATCTTGATCATTCCCATACCTCCTTCCCTGCAGTTAATCGTAAATTCAATACAAACCCACATCTCTTGTCACCGACAGTCTCTAAACCAAGCCAAGTACAAATCTAATTCAAACCCAAGTCTCCAATTCTTTGTAAACTCTCAGACCTTGAATATCTCATTCCATCATTCATCGACAAAAGTTAATGGAAGCAGTTCAAAATCCAGATCCTCTTTCTTCATTCAAACAAACTACACAGCACCATACAGACTCGTGCAATTCAGACTCATCTTGATGTTCATCCTTCTTCTCTTGAGTTCATGCTCCAGCTCTAATTCAAGCCAAACTTAAACAGATTCATTACCCATCAACGGCATCGATATAAACTGATCGATTCAGTAACGAAATTAAACAGATTCATTACCGAACTTAGAATTTGTTTACTTCGTCGCAAAATTTCCCAATTTCATTCACTTCTCAAGTCTCAGCAGTCAAGTTCTCAACTCCACATAACTGCCTCAAACAAAATAAAAGGTCGATATTCATACTTCGCTTCTCCGCATTTTCTTTTAACTCAATCTGATAGGCTTGCAGACCATCGAGTGTGTTCTTGTAGTCCTGGATATGCTGGTTTATCTCCTCTTTGAACTTGTCCTGTATGAGCTTCAGGCGCTCTTGTTGCTCTGCAAAATAATGAAAGCTATCAACCCTCATAGTATATACAGAATAAATTTCGTTTACTGTCCTCAGTAGCACTGGAATTACTGTCAGTGCCTAACTCAAAAATCAATAGATGATGATGCACAAGCATGCAGCAAGCTCTTGATTTTTTACTAAACTGCCAAAGACACCTTAAGCACATAGAAGTTAAGTCAGAAAAACAGAACGATTCAACTGAAACCGACCTATACAAAACATTACAAACTGTTACACAAGTCGGGCATATCTCAAATCGCAAAAATCTAACAGGGACATTGTATAATATGCTGGAATTGTTGTTCATAGAGCTATAATCCTCAAGAAGCCATCCTAGCTTAGTTCAATAAAAAAAATGGCTATAATCAAACCCAACAACAAACAATAAATGAAATTTTCTGAAATGATGTTGCTTATTCCAATCCAACAAATTTGCTTATGAGATCCAAAATTCATGGTGGTTTGTAAGATTACAGTATACCTAATCTCAATTCCAAATAAAAATTCTATCCCTATCATGTTTCAGTTTCCAGCAGTGTTGAAATCAAATCCTAAAAAATTCTTTCCCTATCATGTTTCAGTTTCAAGCAGTGTTGAAATCAAATCCTAAGGAAACCCTAGGTTCTTCATACTTAATTCGACAATAAAATTGATAGCAGTTGAGTGATTAAATCATTGAAGAAGATATGATGAACGTTGCTTGAAATCGTACCTTAAATTAATCATCATTAGCTTCAAAATTCCTTGAACACTCATTGAGCCAACACACAGCATCAACAGTTTGCAGTTTCCTCAAAACCACCATCACAACAAACCAAGAATTCCCAATTTCTATCTCAGATCCATCAAATCGACACCCATTCCGTAATTCGAGCAGTAACACATCCTCCAACTTGTTTCTTCTCTTCATTCCATTAGCAGCAACTTCTTCTCGTTCTAATTCAATATTGAGATTAAACTCAAATTCAATCTAAACCCATCTTCTCAACCACCAGCTCCATCTTCTACCTTGCTTTATTACTACAAATCTCCATCAATCGAACATCTCAGATCCACATCTTGAATATCAAATACCACCGAAACCCTAATTTCCTCTGAAATCTCTGTCGACGAAATCTCACCAACATCAATCAGACCCAAATCAAATTCTCCTTCTGAAATTCGTCGATTTCATTTCTTGATCTCTCGGGATTATTCACTCGAGCATCAGCAGGGCAGGAGCAAATCTTCTCTCAATTTCTGTGAACCAAAATCGAAAGAAGAAGTAAGAAGAAGGAAAAAAAAAGAAAAAATTGAAATTTGGAGGTGGTCGGATTCGAACTCAGGGCTTCTACCTCGAGTTTTACTAAACTGCCCCTCAACAATTAAAACATTTCCAACCTCCGTATCCTTTTTTATGCCTACGAAATTTACTCGATTACCCTTATTTTGTGTTGTATTTACTCTAGTTTTAGTGAGAAATGAAAACACGGAGGGCTCTTTAATCCTTTCAATGTTGATTGAAAAAAGTTTGGGACACCAAATCCAATCTTTTTGTGTCAATTGATAACATAGGATTTACAAAAAAGTTGTCATATAAAGGTCCTCCCTCGCTTCGCTCGGTCGACCCAATTACATATCAAGACATAAGAAAAATCGGAAATCGTCTTTATTTAATAAAATTTTTATTTAGACTTATTTTATTATTAGTTATGGTATGAATGAAATTAAGAAAAGTGATATGAAAAATAAAGCTTATTATTTTGTTATTTCCTGAATATTTTGTATGCACTTTTTTGCATTGGCTCGGTTTAATTTTTTATTTCAGATTCTAACAATTTTACAATTTTTTACTTTTGAACATAATCTCTAAATGTTGTTGCAAGAAAGACACACCGTCAGATTCAAAGGTTAGCACCCACAATCAATTTGATCAATTTTTTTTTTTAATTCTCACCGGAAGTATAATCTCCCTCTTTAGTTTTAATTGATAGAATGGAGTTATGATTAAGAAATTATTCTGCAGTTTTAATTGATAGAATGGAGTTGTATTAGGAAAAATGATTATGAGAAATGTAAAACATTGGACATTTTTTTTATTCATTAATTATGTGATTGATTCTGTGATTGATGCATGATTGATTTGATTTTCGATTTTTAGGAAATATGTGATTGATTTTTTATTTAATGTATTTTCGGCAACATTATATTTTCCATTAAGAAAAAAAATCTCATGAGGAAAAAAATATTTTTCCTGTTTTTTTATTATGCCACGTCAAATAAATTTCCTTTACAAAAATTGGTGGGGACAGAATCAACCAGAAACGAGAATTAACCACAAACTTCGGTGAATGAAAGCGCTCGAAAAAACTCTGTTATTATATTAAGAATACGTTCATCTTGTAAGACGTGTGACACCATTAAGAATGGTTGATTTTCAAATTGTAGATGGGGGTGGGATAAGCACGTAAGTACAACACAATTATACCCATAACTACATTAGCTAGGCCTCATTTATTTCGCTAATTTTCTTCCGAATCCTGCTTCTCCAGAAGTCGAAGTCAGAAGCAAAACTATTTTGCTTCACAAAAAGTTAACTTTTCGACTTCTACAAGTTTTTTTGAAATTTGACTGCCAAACTAACTTCTGACTTTTCGACTTCTAGAAATCGAAAAGTTACTTCTGATATGCTATCTAAACAAGCTATAGAGTTTCAAACGATTTCTGACAGCAAAAAATTCAACTTTTTGTGAAGCAAAATATCTTTGCGCTTCCGAATGCTTCTGATATCCAAACGAGCTATAATAGGATCGTTATGAGACTTTTATAGGATATGCAAGTAATTACGTTCGCAAAAAAAAAAAAGGTTACTAAATGGAACCCTTGGGTTTGCGGCAAAATTCAGTATCTCTTGGGACCAAAATGAGCTTGAGCTTAATTAAATTGGGCTTCGAGTTTGTCACGCCTGTTGCTAGGCTACATCTCATAGAGGCCAGAAGTTGAAATGGGGTGGAACATAGAGAGATTTCTTTGTTAAGCTGGTGAATGACACTAGTGAAAAACGGGGGTCTAACAACCTCACCCAATATTTCGCTTAGCAATCTGTATGGACTAACTCCAATATACTTTCAAGAGAATCAACTAGATAGTTAGGCTCAATCTTATAAAAAGTATATCAAATAGTTATATCTCAATCTCTCAATTCAATCCGCAATCAAACAAATATAATTTGCGATCCCGATTGAATATAAGAGAGATAACTTGAACGGTACTAAAGACCAATGTTCAAGGATCAATCAATTTCAATCAACAACCAAAAGTTGGATTTACCAATTGATCGATTAAACGCACAACCTGTGATATTTCAATTATATAACAAAATATAATGCAGAAAAGAAATAACACAGAAACCAGAAGTTTTGTTAACGAGGAAACCGCAAATGCAGAAAAACCCCAGGACCTAGTTCAGATTTGAACACACACTATATTAAGCTGCTACAGACACTAGCCTACTACAAAGCTAACTTCGGTATGGACTGTAGTTTAACCCTAATCAATCTCACACTGATTCAAGGTACAGTTGCGTTCCCTATGTCTCATATCCCAGCAGGATACTACGCACTTGATTCCCTTAGCTGATCTCACCCACAACTAAGAGTTGCTACGACCCAAAGTCGAAGACTTGATAAACAAATCTGTATCACACAGAAAAGCCTATTGAATAGATAAATCTGTCTCCCACAGATATACCTACGAGTTTTTGTTCAGTCTTTTGAAAAATCAAGGTGAACAGGAACCAATCGATAACCTGGACTTATATTCTCGAAGAACATCCTAGAATTATCAATCACCTCACAATAATATTAATCGATTAACGAAAGAAGATATCGTGGAATCACAAACGATGAGACGAAGGTGTTTGTGACTACTTTTCTATCTTGCCTATCGGAGAAATAAATCTCAAGCCAATCTTACGATTGCACTCAATCACGATAGAAACATCAAGATCAGATCACGCAACTACTGAGAAAATAGTTGGGTCTTGCTTCACAATCCCAATGAAGTCTGTAAGTCGTTAACCTACAGGGTTTCGTTAAAAACCTAAGGTTAAAGGAGAATCGACTCTAACTATCACACAGGAGGTGTGGGGATTATGTTTCCCAGTTGCTAGAGTTCTCCTTTATATAGTCTTCAAATCAGGGTTTGCAATCTAAGTTACCTTGGTATCAAAGCATTCAATATTCACCGTTAGATGAAAACCTGATTAGATTCAACCTAATATCTTTCAACCGTTAGATCGAACTTAGCTTGTTATACACAAATGAAATGTAACTTCATTTAGGTTTGAGTAACTGTACCTAAACGTGTACACTTAGTTGGTTCAACAATAGTTAACCAATGGTTAGCCATATGAGCACTTTCATATCAACCTTATTCGTCTTTACCATAACTAGTTCAAATGACTCAAATGAACTAGTTAGAGAGTTGTTCAATTTCTTAAGTCTTATAGAAGTATACAAGACACAATTGAAGAAAAATCGATTTTGATTCACTCGAATCAATTAATGAACATTATAGCCAAGGTTTGCAAATATTTCATTCCTTATTATATAAATGTTTTAGTTCATGAACAAACCGATTTTAGAAAGCAACTTACTTAAGTATGCAAACAGGTACGCGTACTTAAGTAACCGGATTGAGTTTGTTTTCACTTCCAAACTTCAGCAGAAATTCACGGACGTGAACTTTCCGCCAGTATGCGTACGGGTACGCATACTGTCCCGGATTTCCAACAACCGCCAGTACGCGTACGGGTACGCATACTTTGGGTTCCCGATTTTGGACTTTTACACAAATGTGAAAACACATTATGCTTATATCCAAAGATGGTTACATGTTCTAAACTCTCATTTCAATCATTGAAACATTCTTAGAGAATGTTATATAGTTGTTATTCACAAACTATTTTCATCAAAGCGATTTTCAAGATACTGAAATAACCAACATGACTTTCTTCACGAGTAAAGATGAACTGGGCCAAAGTGAAAGCTTACCAACACATATTTCGAGAAATAGATAAGCGAGATAAACTCGGCTCGAAATAGCAAATGTGTATAATCGAAGTCTATATAGCAATACGATTTTTGTCTCAAGATAGGAGATAGAATAGATAGACTTTTGAGTGATACATAAGTTCAAGTCTCCACATACCTTTTTTTCGATAAAGTTCCACAAGTTCCTTGAGTAGTTCTTCGTCTTTTCATGATGAACGTTGTGGAGTCTAGAGATCAACTACACTTACTATCCCAGTCCGAGACTTAGCTATAAGTAGACTAGAAATCAAGACTTATAGTTTTTGCAACTAAACTTGACAAACAAGCTTGAGATAGCAACGCTTGCGAGTTTGACCGAGCAGTGCTCTAACAATCTTCCCCTTTGTCAATTTTAGTGACAAAACTATCAATACATATGGAATGCAAAATAAATAAACTTTGTAGCTTCTCATCCAAATGCTTGATCTCCTTGGTTCTTCTACATTACTCGAAATCTTCGTCACTTCCAAGTACTCCAATGATTCTAAAGATGTTCAGTTCAGCATCATCGTTGTTGAAGATCCGTAGCCATAACAATGAGAAAACAATAGTTCTCAATCATTGTTATACAGTGTCATAATATTATTATACATCATCAAAGTTCAATTGTATCATAACTTTGACAACAATACTATGGTGATATGTATCACTCCCCCTTAGTCAATACTTCATCTCACATGAAAACCACTCCCCCTTACATAATGATCCAAAAACCATATGTATTTTTAGTGTGAACTACACATTAATTCTCCCCCTTTTTGTCAATAAAATTGGCAAATGTACAAAAACTAGTGGGATCCTCATGAAATTTCCATAGAGATACTTCATGACCAAAGAAAGCACATATCAACTTTTTAGATGCAATCATATAGCCGAAACTAAATGCATTCATCAAGGAGTTTATAAAGATACAAGATAACCCCTATAATTTTCCATAGCCGCACTCCCCACAAAGATTTGGCAATTAAGCACAAGTTCAAAAAAGAACTCTCCCCCATAAAATGTCATTCCCGAAAGAACAACAAGAGCGACCTTACTTTCACAAGAAAAGAAGGATTTCTTTGGACATTAACAAATCACATAAGAATATGAATTTGTATCCAAAAATCTCAACTAAATTAACCATAAGAGAACCCATGATTAACTTAATCGGAAATGCTCACATAAGAAACTTACGGAGCCGCACAGTACTTACATAAAGATATGGATCAGGGAAGATCATTACTGCGGAATAAACAAAGATTCATTCTATTCTTCATCACTATTTGCACAATGACGTATAATAGACATAATCTTTGTACACAAAAGTTCATCCTATCTTCCATCAATATTTGCATAATGACATAATAGGCTTAACTTTTGTTTGTCAAAAGTCCATTCAATCTTTTATCAATACTTTCATACCGACATATAATAGAGTTAACTTTTGACCACGTATGGGACAATCATAGTTCACGAACGCAAACACACATATCCCATAACAAGTTGCAATATATAAAACCATAAAGATTAATACTGCAAAAACAATCTTTGCCCTTAGAAGGTAGAATCAATCTTTTTTGCAAGGATTTACACCAAGAATAGTTACCAAAAGCGTATAAAAAGATTTTATTTACAAAGAAGAACATATAAAGTCATTAATGACCATGCATCGTAGTTCACATAAGATGATTGTGAACATTCAAGAATCACATAGCAATGCGTACTACTGCCCATTCTTGAACTTCTTTCTTTGTGATTCACCAACTACATTCTTGTAAAAGCTACAAATGAGCTTAGAAGAGTGGTACTCAAAGAATCCAAGTGCCCAAATCCAAGAGAAGTGGAACAAGTGCAACGAAACGGAGCAAAACACTCAAAAACAAGAGACGGGAAAAATACCAATCTTAACTCATCTAAATTCAAAAATTACCATCTTCATTTTGAAGAGAGTTAAAAGAGGAAGAGAATGCAAAAATAATTAGGTCATTCCGAGTTCGGACGAACAAGATACGGCCAAAATAGGTTTACTGAATATTGACGTCTACAGGCCAGTATGCATACGGGTTTGCAAACGAATTTTCATGACCTGGAGCAGTATGCAAACGGGTATGCATACTAAAACACCTGGATTTTGATTTTAAATGATGGTATGCACACCTGGTATGTGTACCAGGAAGTCCAAACATCCCGAACTGCTATTTTCAAACCTAAACATTTAAGAACCTTAAACACAGATCAAGTTAGGTAGAAATGAACGATAAGAAAGGTACATGGATCATTATAAGTACTCTAAGCAAATGATAAAAACACAAATCTTGCTCAAGTTTATAGACATACCTTTTATAAGAATCTAATTGAATTCTACAGCCTTACCAAAGATTCAAAATCGTACCTAACCCAACATGTACGCCCCAATTCTCGTGCTTCCCTCACCGTATACATAGCAGGGCATTCTTTGGTTAGGATGCACTTACAACACAATCAAGTTGTGTTGAGGTGAACAATGACTTGCTCACCACAAGTGATTTTTGGATTATCATGAAAGAGATCGCTTTTAGAACCTTTCACATCAAAATCCATCTTTCCAAAGAACTTTTTAAGTTCCAACATCATGGATACTGCCTTATCCATAATCATGGAATTTTCTGGGAGATCATTCCTTTTCACACTCAAAACATCATTGACTTTCTTTGGTATCCAATTCTGAGTGCGTTTAGGAACAACCATAACCCTCTTCCCATTACTCTCTTCTAGAATTCTTGAAAGAGAATTGGATTGACTATTCGTTTGAAAGTTAGTCATTCTCCAATTGGGAGCATCGGATCTTGTCTTTGTCTTTACGAAGTTAACCTTTTGATAACCATTACGATTATGAAAAGGATTCATATGACGTTTATAGGCAAATCTAGGTTTATCACAGCACTGATTCCTTTGCCTAAAGGTTGGACAGTTACAACCTGTAACGTTAAGGGGATTAGCCTTAGCATATGATCTTGGTTTCATAACTTCTTGTGATGCCCAAACAAGAACATCATGAAGTTTCTCATTCCGTATACGAAAACCACATCTCCTTTCCAGGTGACCTTTATTTCCGCAATAGTGGCAAACATAAGGAATGTTCTTACCTCGATCTGTATGTGATGACTTTGGAGGTTGATATACATTGCTCTTTTGAACTTTAACTGCCGGTGAAGGTATTTCACTTTTTTTCCATCAGTGGAAACCTTTTGTTGAAAAGAATCACTAGCCTTGACAAATTTTACCTCTTTGCTAATACTTGGAGCATCTATTCCCTTATAGCCCAATCCTCGTATATCACGATAATTTTTACTTGCTCCTAGCATAATGGTTAAATTGCTTGAACTAGTACTGAACTTTTTCAAGTCATGTTCCAACATCTTGATTTTATCAAGAGCAGTAGTTAAATCAGCCTCAAGGCGTTTTTATCAAGCGAGATAAGTGTTTTCTCTGTCATCTAAACATGTTTGCTGGGAGTTAATCCTTGCTTCAGATTTTGCAAGTTTCTCTTCCAACAAAAAATACTTTTGATAAAGATTATCACATTCAAGTGACTTTATACGTAGGTTTTCCTCAAAATCCTTGAGGATCGATTCGTTAGAACGATTCGAAACATAAATACCTGCGTAACATCTTCTCAATTTCTTGTTTTCTCGACAGAGAGGAGTCAAAAGAGGTGTGACATGAGAAGTTGTCATCTTCTTCTTTTCCAATGAATTCAAAACCTTAACATACTCCGAGACTTCCTCATCAACATCTTTATCAATATATGAATCACCTTCATCAGAAAGTTCATCCAACTGTTCTTCTAGGTGTATTTCCCAGACTTCAACAGGTACCACATTAATAGAATGTTCAGTTACTGATCTAGATGTGACAGGTCTCTCAGGTGAATCCAAGCTATGAAAATCATCTGGTAATTTATGAACTGGTACGTTATTAGAGATAGACTCGTCCATAAAAATCTGATTGCTTAAAACACAGACTTATGAGGTCTTAGTGTGTTTGCCTGCTCTGATACCAATTGAAAAAGCGGGGGTCTAACAACCTCACCCAATATTTTGCTTAGCAATCTGTATGGACTAACTCCAATATACTTTCAAGAGAATCACCTAGACAGTTAGACTCAATCTTATAAAAAAGTATATCAAAGAGTTATATCTCAATCTCTCAATTCAATCCGCAATCAAACAAATATAATTTGCGAGCCTGATTGAATATAAGAGAGATAACTTGAACGGTACCAAAGACCAATGTTCAAGGATCAATAAATTTCAATCAACAACCAAAGGTTGGATTTACCAATTGATCGATTCGACGCACAACCTGTGATATTTCAATTATATAACAAAATATAATGCGGAAAGAAATAACACAGACGCCATAAGTTTTGTTAACGAGGAAACCGCAAATGCAGAAAACCCCCGAGACCTAGTCCAGATTGAACACCACACTGTATTAAGCCGCTACAGACACTAGCCTACTACAAACTAACTTCGGTCTGGACTGTAGTTGAACCCCAATCAATCTCACACTGATTCAAGGTACAGTTGCTCTCTTTACGTCTCTAATCCCAGCAGGATACTACGCACTTGATTCCCTTAGCTGATCTCACCCACAACTAAGAGTTACTACGACCCAAAGTCGAAGACTTGAATAAACTAATTTGTATCATACAGAAAAGTCTACAGGAATAGATAAATTTGTCTCCCACAGAAATACCTACAAGTTTTGTTCCGTCTTTTGATAAATCAAGGTGAAAAAGAACCAATTGATATACCAGACTTATATTCCCGATGAACAGCCTAAAAATATCAATCACCTCCCAATAATATTAATCGACTAACGAAACAAGATATTGTGGAATCACAAACGATGAGACGAAGGTGTTTGTGACTACTTTTCTATCTTGCGTATCGGAGATATAAATCTCAAGCCAATCTTAGGATTGTACTCAAACATGATAGAAACAGCAAGATCAGATCACGCCACTACAGTGAAAATAGTTGGGTCTGGCTTCACAATCCCAATGAAGTCTTTAACTCGTTAACTGATAGACGCATTATTGTGTCTAATATGTCTCAATTGTATATATTGTTAGTATTCGATTTTGTATTTATTTTGTTATTTTATGTCTTTGTAGGTATTTTTAGAGAAATAAGCTCTTGCGGCGAAATTGGCTCGTAAAGTAGTGTTTTACACCCCAGGATAGAGTACTAAAGGCACCCCAGAAATGCACCGGAAGCACCCCAAAAATGTGTCAGAGGAACCCCGGAAAAATTACTATTTACGCCCAAAAATTACTATTTGCACCCCATAAGACAAGTGCTAAATGGACACCCGTGCAGGATTAGGGGGAGGACATCTTCTTCTCAAATTCAAAAAATAAATTTTGGCGGAAAAACGTTTCTCTTCACTGGCAGAATTTCGATCGGATGTTTGGACGTGATTTAGTGAGATTCAATCCCTTAAACTTAGTGGGTAGACGTGATATGACTATATAAAGCTAGTATGGGTGATTTTATCGATCAAATTTGGATGGATAACTTGGTTTAATCCAAACAGGGAGTTGGAGGAAAAACATGAGCTTGCACGAGTTGTGAGAAATTTAAACGTGTACTGCACGTGCTTGGAAGACTTAATCGATATCCTGGAGCGTGAAGAAGGTATAGAAGGAAAGAAATACAGCTTCAGATGCGTGAAAATCAAAATCAATGATAAAAATGGAAAAAATATACCTGAGTAAAAGAAGATTATTTGTAGTTAATGGAGCAGATTCAATGTCGAAATGATGTATAAATAGGTTCCTAGGATCACATAGAAGGGGTGTCGAGAGTTTGGGGAGCTTAGGAGAGCCAGAGAAGAAGAAATCACGAGTTGCAGAAACTCGGGTTCTGCTGCTGCAGAACTGAAGAACACGAAGAACAAAAGCCTGTAAAGGAAAGTCGTTGAAAACTGTCGCTTAAATGCGACAGTTCCCAACTCCTTTCCAGCGACCGTGGAACAGAGTGTACAACACTTCTCTTGTATCGTTCATTTTGTGACGATTTTTGTGCGTCGCAAATTACTGTTTTTCACTATTTTCTCCGTTTTCACCATTGTAAACAATTTTTGAGCAAATAAAAAATATTTTGAGAGTGTCTATAATATGAGGAGCTAAACCCCAACACTGGGACGACGGAGGAGGCCGAACTTCACACATGGGTAAAGTTGTTTTATTCCTTTTTTTATGACTTTTGCACTAAAATTAATTGAAATATGATTTGATTAAATTGGTTGTCATTTGATTAGATGGGTCATGCTTAGCTTAGGTGATTTGATGTCCCATGCTTAACATTTACAATCAATGTTTTGAAAATCTACCTTGGCAAAAATAGAGTCCATGTTTATATTTATTGAGCTAAAATTGTTGAGAATAAATAAGTGAACCTTATGTTATCAAGATTGGCTAAATCCTTAGTCCCAGTACCTCTTGCACCAATTGTAATATTATTGTATATTTGTATTAAATTTAAAAACTCGAATCTTCACAAGTCTAAGAGTTCGAATCCTATTTACCACTACTACAACAAAGTTGAAATCACATCATTAACCTACAGGGTCTCGAGAGAAACCTAAGGTTAAAGGAGAATCGACTCTAGCTTATACAACTAGTATCACACAGGAGGTGTGTGGATCAGGTTTACCAGTTGCTAGAGTTCTCCTTTATATAGTCTCCAAATCAGGGTTTGCAATCTAAGTTACCTAGGTAACAAAGCATTCAATATTCACCGTTAGATGAAAACCTGATTAGATTCAAGCTAATATCTTTCAACCGTTAGATCGAACTTAGCTTGTTATACACAAATGAAATGTAACTTCATTTAGGTTTGAGTAACCGTACCTAAACGTGTACACCTAGTCGGCTCAACAATAGTTAACAATTGGTTAGCCATATGAGCACTTTCATATCAACCTTATTCATCTTCACAATAACTAGTTCAAATGACTCAAATGAACTAGTTAGAGAGTTGTTCAATTGATTAGATCTTATAGAAGTATACAAGACACAATCGAAGCAAAATCGGTTTTGATTCACTCGAATTGATTCATGAACATTATAACCACGGTTTGCAAAGATTGCATTCCTTAATATATATAAATGTTGTAGTTCATGAACAAACCGAATTTAGAAAGTAACCTACCTAAGTATGCATACGGGTACGCATACTTAAGTAACCGGATTGAGTTTGTTTTCACTTCCAAACTCCAGCATAAATTCACGGACGTGAACTTTCCGCCAGTACGCGTACGGGTACGCATACTTTGGGTTCCCGGTTTTGGAGTTTTACACAATTGTGAAAACACACTATGCTTATATCCAAAGATGGTTACATGTTCTAAACTTTCATTTCAATCATTGAAACATTCTTAGAGGATGTTATATACAGTTGTTATTCACAAACTATTTTTCTTCAAAGAGATTTTCAAGATATTGAAATAACCAACATGACTTTCGTCACGAGTAAAGATGAACTTGGACAAAGAGAAAGCTTACCAACACATATTTCGAGAAATAGATAAGCGAGATAAACTCGGCTCGAAATAACAAATGTGTATAATCGAAGTCTATATAGCAATACGACTTTTGTCTCAAGATAAGAGATAGAATAGATAGAATTTTGAGTGATACTTAAGTTCAAGTCTCCACATACCTTTTTGTCGATAAAGTTCCACAAGTTCCTTGAGTAGTTCTTCGTCTTTGCATGATGAACGTCGTGGAGTCTAGAGCTCAACTACACTTACTATGCTAGTCTGAGACTTAGCCATAAGTAGACTAGAAATCAAGACTTATAGTTTTGGCAACTAAAGTTGACAAACAAGCTTGAGATATCAACGCTTGCGAGTGACCGAGCAGTGCTCTAAAAATTTGAGATGAAAAATAGTGGAAGGCGTGTCCAACTCCTCTCACCATTTCATTTTCTCAGTGAAATGTGAAAGAATACTTTCAAAAAAAGATGAAGAGAGTTTCATTTCTCCAAGCAAAAGCTTCCAGCCGAGTAATGGTGGAAATCAGTGAACAATTATGGGGAAGTTCGGTTTCTTCTCTTCTTCAAGTTGCTGTCGTCTAACCGAGATGGAGAGAGTAACTGCATGAGATGGAGTTCATGACCTCTTCCAACATCAGCAGCATCAAGTTCATACAGATGGAGTTCAAGCTCTTCTTATCTTAACTGTCGACCAGCAACATCATTGCTTGGAGGTGCTGTTGGTTTCAAGATCGATGGCGTGGTCTCGTTGTGTGGGGGCGAAATATCGCACAAGACATAACTTAACTTCACTCTAGATAAAATAACTCTAAACACGAATGCATTACGATAATCAAAGATCAAGGCGAAGAATAATAGCGCGACAACAAGGGAAGAGTACGAAGAAACGATTATGCGATGAAGACAGAGCGAAGACTGGTTCAAAAGGAGTTGTGCGAGAGACATAGCATACATCGCGAAGGATAATGACATCTTTTCTAAAGCCTGGCGAATAAGACAAACTGTAGGAGTATAGGTCAACAGAGATCTTGCATGTGAATCAAAGTTGTCTTCTACTGATCACATTTGCCTATATAAGGACCCAAAAATGATAGAGTTAGAGAGAGATCAGTCAAGAGAGAAGTGCTAAGGAAATTATCAAGAGAATCAATAAGAAGCCATTAGAACTTAGCCTTCATCTTATATTTCTCCATTGTTGTATACAAGTTCATCTTGTGATCATTGTAAGAGTTCCATACATTCAATACAAAGTGTTAAAGAAGATCATACTAGTGTCAAAGTGGTGAATAATATCATTAATGTTTGAGTTGATCCATATAACTTAAGCTTTGTGTTATTATCATTACAACGGGTGTAGTTGTGGGATTTTCCGTAACTACATTTTAGCGAGAGAAACAAGGAGGATTTATCCTCACTTGCTAGTTACCAGCTAGGAATCATCACCTTTCAAAGTTTGTTTGATATTTTCATTACCATCATTTTTTCTGTCCACCATGAAAACCTGATAGTTGAGTGTTTGAAGTCATCATTTCTTTAAAGATCTACGTTACTTTCGTTTTTTCAAAGTCTACCATGAAGTTTTGGTAAAAACATCACCACTGTCTTATTTGGAAAAGTTTCCGTCGAAAAAACCTTTTACCTTTCAAAGTTCTGAGCAACAATCCATTGGGTTTCTTTATTAAGATTCTTTCTCAGTAACTGAACACCAAACCGAAATTCGTTCACCACCACTCCTCAGTAGCATAATGGTATGAACCGCCTCAAGAGAAGGGCATGTCATCGCTACACGGAGAAGTAACAGAGTGGCGAGTAGAATAGGAATAAGAGATGAAACTGAAACTTCAGCTGCTGGAGAAAGAAGAGGTTTAGAGCGACAGAGTCGTAATCGCAGCCTACTTTCCATCATAGAAACAGGCCAGCAGAACAACAATGTTGTCGCACAAGATCCAACCCAACAGAACCACAATGAAGAGAGAGTCATCTACGAAGAAGGTGTTGTACACACAACTGATACCGAAACAATGGAGGATGAGAATCAGGTGACACAAGGAAGAGGCGAATACCCTTGTAATGAGGACAATTTGACCATTTAGCAGTTAAGAGAACGTCTCGCACAAGAAAGGAGAATTGAAAGATAGCTGAGGAAAGGACTCGAATGAAGCAGAGCGAGAGATGCAGAGCTAGAAAAAGAATAATAAAAATTGGCACGACAGAACGCCTTGTTGACAGAAGAAAATAACCGATTGAATGGGGATATACAAGCGTGAACTCATACTGGGGAAACATAAACTCAGACAAGCAGGAGTTCGTCAAGGCGAAGAAGAGAACAACATACTGGAAGTAGAAAAGTGCGAAACAACTGTGCAGAATACGAACGAGAAGTGCATGAAAGAGAACGAGAAAGAGAAAATGTACGCGACATGGAAAGAAGGTTGCAAGAACGAAGAGAGAGGAGAAGGAATCAAGAAAGGAGGGAGAGTCCAGAACACGAAATACAGAGATGCGATGACAGAAGAGAAAGTAGCTCGGAAAGCGAAATCCAAAGATGTAGGAGAGAAACAAGTTTGGAGCGAGAAACCAGAAGGGCGATGGAGAGAAACGTGGTAGAACAAAGAAGATTGGAGGTGGTAGTAGAACCAATGCAGAGGGAGACGGAGCAGACTAACACGAATCAAGCTATACTCCAATAACTTGAAGAACTCAAAGCAACGATGAAAAACAATAACATAAGATGGGGAGGAAATATGAAGTTGGCAGAAGCTATAGAGGAGGCGGAGCGATTACCATTTTCACGCGAAATACTACAAGCGCCCATTCCTGCAAAGTTCACCTTTCCTACGTTCTCTAGCATCTTTGATAGGACGGGAAACACGGTATAACACATGAAAGCTTATAATCTCACACTAATGCCATTGGCCCAACATCAAGCGGTGTTATGCAAATATTTTCCTGCCAGTCTGACGGAAGAGGCTTCATTATGGTTCGACAATTTGTGTGAAGGATCGGTGACTTCATTCGCGCAACTACAAAGGTTGTTCTTAGGGAACTACATAACCAGCAACCGGGCTAAAGCAGTAATTGAAAACGCGTTTAACCTAAAGAAGGTGCACGGAGAAAGCCTGCGAAGCTTGACCACGCGATGGAGGACCATGTTTAGTGAATAAGAAGGAGAAGTATCGGAGCGACATTTGATCCTCACTTTTGTCAATGCTTTATACGTAACTGATCTCTTGTACAAAGAAATATTTCGACTCAGACAAGAAATTGATATACAAGAACTAAGGGAGTACCAGGAGGAGTTTATCGCATTGGAAGAAAAGCAGAGGGAAATGGATACCAACTTGACTGCCATCACAGCTGCGAAAGGAGGAAGTGTGACCCTATTGTTACGAATAGCAGGCAATGTCAAAAGTACCCCCAATGTAGGACAGGGAAAACCAGCAAAAAAAAGTACTACGAAGGAGGTAGCTCTGTCAAGCAAGGATGGAGAATGGTTTCAGGGAGAACGTAGAGATAGGCTTCACGCGTACAATTATCCAGCGAAGAGGTACGATAATCAGGGAGGAAGATTCAACAATGATCGAAGAACAGGGTATAACAACAACCAAATATTTGAACGAAGGCCATAGTACCCTCCATTCGAAGATATGAAACTTCCCAGGCTAAACACCTCAATAAAAAAGATCTGGGAGACGGTCTTGCTAACCGAAGAAATACCACTACCAGGAAATTAGGACGGGAACCTCCACAAGGAAATAGGAGTGGTGAATTTTGTGTATATCATCAGTTCCACGGCCACAACACCGCATGCTGCAGGAACGTACGAAAGTTTTTATTGGAACTAATCGAGAAAGGAAAGATGAACCAATTTCTGTAGGCAAGCGAACTACCAAGGTCCCCCCAACAACCAGCAATCATACATCGCATCGAGATTGGACAGAACTCAAGGCAAATAAATTCAATCACTCACTTTGCCAATGATATCAGTAACTTCCACGATAACGTTCTGAGCCGAGTATACAAAAGAGATCGCAGTGGCGAAGAAATACACCTGGTTACGAAAAGAAAACCACTAGAAGAGTGGAAGAAGCAGCCAATTTTCTTCATGACAGAAGACATACCAGCAGGAGGAGGAACGCACACAGACCCATTGGTCGTCACCATGACCATGCAGTCACATTTTAAGTGGGAAGAGGATGAAGGAGATAAAAAATTACCAAGGGAAATAAATAAGATCTTGGTAGATACCGGAAGCTCAGTCGATATCCTGTTTTATCATGCATTCAGAACCATGGGATATAGCGACTCGGATTTGATCCCTTCCACATACATAATCTACGGATTCAACAGCGTCGCGTCAAAACCGAAGGGCGAGATCACCATGGTCGTTCCCGCAGGAACTATGGAGACGGTAGTATCATTTTTTGTGGTAAATGTAGAATCGCCATACAATGCCATCACTGGGAGGCCCTGGATTCATGGGGTGATGGGAGTCGCGTCGACTTACCATAGACGAATCCGGTTTCCCATACCATCTGGCGTAGGAGAGATCTTAGGGGATTGCATCAATGCGAAGAGATGTAACGAATTATATGTGAAACAGTATAAGGGAAACGCGAAACTGAAGGAAAAATAGAAGAAAATGTAAAAGATGACAAACGGGCGGAAATACTAATGATCAATATGATAAGGGCAGAAAGAAAAGACTATGAGAAAGATAAAGGTGGTCTGAACAAATATTGGGAGAAATACAAAAGGGAAGGACAAGGTCGGATGCGATATGATGAATGCAAATACCAATTTGTGAAAATTAAAGAAAATATTGAAGCACGGCGAAACAGGGGCATTTCACAAGAACAACCAGTCAAGAAACCCACCTCCTAAAAGAATGATGGAGCAAGGCGAGGCAGTAAAGCGCAAACACCCCCAAAAGATGAACATCACCTCTTCTCCAGAATTGCAGAATGCATTCATAAACGTATATGCACAACTTAATTTGTTTAAAACAGAAGAAAAAAACTCACTGTTCATCTTGAAAAGAGAACAAGGCGAAAGTTTGCAAGACTTGGTATCAAGAGGGAAGGCCCAGAACAATGAAGTCTCTATCGCCTCGCAAGTAATTATTCTGTTCACAATAAAATTAAAGGAAAGATCGCAAGTCATCAGCAAGAAGATAAGAATTGCCTCGCAAAAGCAACGACTGAAAACGAAAGAAAGGATATGCGTCGCACACAATTTACCATCTGAAAGTCGTACGCAAATGATGAAATGATGTAATGAAGGAAGCAAGCTATGTACCAAGCAAAGAAACATTAATATGAAGCAAAGTTATAAGAATGGTCAACTCTGAAGGTGTGGCTATTTTATGACTTGTATCAGAATATGGAACTGGCTTGCAGAATGTAAGCTATCAGTTCTTGGTGTTTTTCTGGATACTTGTGTTGATAACCAAAACTCCGTTGTTGGTTGAAATAGGTTGAAGACCTATTTATATAGTCATAGTTGCACGCACCCTGATCTCATAGGAAATGGGAGTAGCTGAGTGATGGAGAAGTGGGGATCGTGTAAAAATGCTGGAAACCACATCTTACTATGAGAGAAGATGGTTAGTTTACACCCACTACTTCTCTACTACCACTAACTGTCCGCTTTTCCTGAAACTTTCTTATAATGGGCGTGTTGCACGCCGCTCGCTGTAAACCGCCAGACCAATACCCTGATGAACATCCCCCAGTTTGTGACATGTTTGATGTTGCGGGTATTTTTATGAAAAAATATGCAGCAGGTTGCTGAGTGGGTCTTGTGTGCAAGACTAACAAGCCAAGTCATGAGAATTTCCGCAAAGAATAGCATGTGACGCTATTAGGTTAAATAACTGAGTTATTTGTGAAGCCGATATTCGTAAAATATCGTATGTATTTGATGCATGTAAAGCATCGCTTTTAAGCAAGCAAATCAAAATAATCGTTGCATGTAAAGCATCGTTGTATAAATCTCTCTTAAATCAGTTGCGGAGCTTAATGTCTTAAAAGGAGCATGACTAGCCATTTTCAGGAAGATGACAGGAGCCATTCACGCGCGCCAAAGGCAGGCCGGTTGGTCTCTATAGGAGAGTGATGGTTGGAGACTATGGTGACATCTTATTGGTCGCCTAAGATTTAATCTTGGACGGTCAATTCGGCTGGCGAAGTTGGACGGCAGTTAATGGCTGCCTTAAAATTCATGTAAGCGGCTCGACCAGCCCTTTTTGAACGATCGTTTGGAAGCCATATGGGGAGGTCGTGGCTTGGCCGATCGTGGCTTATGAAAGGGGAGTGGCCGTTGATCATGAACACATCTTGTTGGCTACCTAAAATAGGAGTTAGGCCGGTAATTTCATCCGGCGAAGTTGGGCGGCCGAGATGATTTGCGGCAGTTAAGGGCCGCCGTTGATTTAATTTAGGTTTTATAAAATCCATGTGGCCAACCTATTTTAGGGCCAACGTTTTTGGTATTGGCGCGCGCTGGGAGTTGTTCGATCTGCTAGCACAATAGCTTGGACGCTGGTGAACGTATTCGCTCCTTGCACGTTGATTAAGGTCGAATCCAGTCCGGTCAATCCGGCTGGTGAAGTTGAGCGGCCAAGATCGTTTTGCGGCAGTAATGTAATGCCGCTTAATAGAAATTAGGGTTTTGTAACTCATGTGGCCAACTGTTTTGGTAAACGTTTAGTGGCTCCGCTTGCAAGTTGGAGAGATGCAGAGTGGCCTAGGTTTTAGTAGGCCCTCCGATGTATACGATGGCGCTTGTCCGACCATGTTAGGAGGCGACTAGGTTTGATAAATCGATTGGCAAAAACGTACGGCCGTGATCATTTTTTGAGACTGACATGGGCAGTCTAGATTAGATTCCTTAAGGAATTAGGCGCATCGACCAACAGATTTCCAACTTTATTTAAAAGTGCGTGTGGAGGGTTTAAAGCGATCTGATTGGTCGATGGGAAAGGGGCCGGTAAGCAGCAACATGGAGTGTGGCCAGCTGGCCACAGGTGGCGCCTGCTGAGGCAAATTGGTAGTCCAAGTGGCGCGGCCACGCCTCCTCTTGTTGCTACTCCTATTTGCCGCATCTCCACTTTATTTCCTTTTTTCTGATTTCTGGTAGGACTTTGCTCCTACTAGCTCCATGGCGGATTAATTTCCTAGCTTACCTAGGTTTGGTCTCAACCAATAGGGTTCGAGATATTACGCTGGGCGCAATAAACTAATTTTTTTGCAAATTAGTTAGGCCAAAATTTTAATCTTGTGAGCTATCATAAGATTGAAATTTTTTGATAAATTCTGTGTGTTAACACAAAATTCTTTTATTCTCAGAGAGCAGTTAACGCATTTTATGATTGAGTATTTCATGCAGACCTTGAAAAAGTGGGGGTACAACAACCTCACCCAATATTTCGCTTAGCAATCTGTATGGACTAACTCCAATATATACTTTTAAGAGAATCAACTAGACAGTCAGACTCAATCTTAATAAAAAGTATATCAAAGAGTTTAATATCTCTGTTTCACAATGTAATCAGCAAATCAAACAAATAGAAATCCGTGAGCCTGATTATTATTTTAAACAATTTGAATGGTACCAAAGACCAATGTTCAAGTGTCAATCAATTTAAATCAACAACCAAAGGTTGGATTTACCAATTGATCGATTCAACGCACAACCTGTGATATTTCAATTATATAACAAAATATAATGCGGAAAAGAAATAACACAATCACTAGAAGTTTTGTTAACGAGGAAACCGCAAATGCAGAAAGCCCCCGGGACCTAGTGCAGATTGAACACACACTGTATTAAAACGGTACAGACAATAGCCTACTACAAACTAACTTAGATCTGGACTGTAGTTGAACCCCAATCAATCTCACACTGATCCAAGGTACTGTTGCGCTCCTTACGTCTCTAATCCCAGCAGGATACTACGCACTTGATTCCCTTAGCTGATCTCACCCACAACTAAGAGTTGCTACGACCCAAAGTCGAAGACTTAATAAACAAATCTGTCTCACACAGAAAAGTCTATTGGAATAGATAAATCTGTCTCCCATAGAAATACCTACGAGTTTTTGTTCCGTATTTTGATAAATCAAGGTGAACATAAACCAATTCATAACTCGTACTTATATTCCCGAAGAACAGCCTAGTATTATCAATCACCTCACAATAATCTGAATCGATTAACGAAACAAGATATTGTGGAATCACAAATGATGAGATGAAGGTGTTTGTGACTGCTTTTCTATCTTTCCTATCGGGGATATAAATCTCAAGCCAATCTTACGATTGTAATCAATCACGATAGAAAACAGCAAGATCAGATCACGCAACTACAGAGAAAATAGTTGGGTTTGGCTTCATAATCCCAATGAATTCTTTAAGTCGTTAACCTACAAGGTTTTGTGAAAAACCTAAGGTTAAAGGAGAATCGACTCTAGCTTATACAACTAGTATCACACAGGAGGTGTGGGGATTAGGTTTGCCAGTTGCTAGAGTTCTCCTTTATATAGATTTCAAATCAGGGTTTGCAATCTAAGTTACCTTGGTAACAAAACATTCAATATTCACTGTTAGATGAAAACCTGATTAGATTCAAGATAATATCTTTCAACCGTTAGATCGAACTTATATTGTTATACACAAATGAAATATACGTCATTTAGGTTTTTGTAACCGTACCTAAACATGTACAAGTCGTTGGTTCAACAGTAGTTAACAAAATGGTTAGCCATATGAGCACTTTCATATCAACCATATTCATCTTCACCTTAACTAGTTCAAATGACTCAAAAGAACTAGTAAGAGAGTTTTTCAATTGCTTAGATCTCATAGAAGTATACAAGACACAATCGAAGCAAAATCGGTTTTGATTCACTCGAATCGATTCATGAACTTTATAGCTACGGTTTGCAAATATGTATTCCTTAGTTTATATATATTTAAGTTCACGAATAAGCCAATTTTAGAAAGTAACACACTTAAGTATGCGTACTGATATGCGTACTTAAGTAACCGGATTTTTGTTTGTTTTGGTTTCCAAACTCAGCAGAAATTCACGGACATGAACTTTCCGCCAGTATCGTACGGGTACGCATACTTAGGTAACCGGATTGAGTTGGTTTTGTTTTCCAAACTCAGCAGAAATTCACGGACGTGAACTTCCGCCAGTATGCGTACGGGTACGCATACTTACCCAGTCTCCATCAACCATTTAGTACACACAAGAGTATGCATACATTTGGTTCCCGGTTTTGGAATTATACACTAATACGCGAACACATTATATGCTTATATCCAAGGATGGTTACATGTTCTAAACTCTTTATTTCAATCATTGAAACATTCTTAGAGGATGTTAAATAGAGGTTATTCACACACTATTTTTCATCAAAGCAATTTTCAAGATATCTAAATAATCAACATGACTTTCGTCACTTGTAAAGATGAACTTGGCCAAAGCGAAAGCTTACCAACACATATTTCGAGAAATAGATAAGCGAGATAAACTCGGCTCGAAATAGCAAATGTGTATAATCGAAGTCTATATAGCAATACGACTTTTGTCTCAAGATAGGAGATAGAGTAGATAAACTTTTTGAGTGATAGATAAGTTCAAGTCTCCACATACCTTTTAGTCAATGAAGTTCCACCAATTCCTTGAGTAGTTCTTCGTCTTTGTATGATGAACGCCGTGGAGTCTAGGGCTCAACTACACTTTCTATCCTAGTCCGAGACTTAGCTATAAGTTGACTAGAAATCAAGACTTATGGTTTTGGAAACTAAACTTGACAACAAGTTTGAGATAGCAACGGTTGCGAGTTCGACCGAGCAATGCTCTAACAGACCTTAATCTTGATACTTCGGGAAACTCATGCTACTCAACTGCGAGTGAACACTAATTGTCATGTCATACCAATGTTAAGGGTTCAGCTGGGGAACATAGCATAGGATACTCAGCAGGCTACGACATTAGTGAATAATGTAGCTAGGAGTTTAATTTCTCATTAGGCTCTATACTAGTGAACAATTCATGTAGGAGCTTGAGTTTCAATATAATATGAAGATAGACATAGGCACTCATCAGATTTCGATATATTCTTCAAATTCCTTGCGGAATATAGATATATCAAGGTCTACTACTTCTGATGCTGGGTCAGGTAGACAGACTTTTACAGTTTTCGCCCTATATTAAAAACCACCATCAACATTAAGTCCCCTGATTAGCACGTAATAGTGGCATTGTTGCGGGGTAAGCACTAGATGGTGACAGACGAAATTAAAATTGAAAAGACGAAGCAGGTAGATATTACCAGGAAGATTCTAATCGGCCTTCAGCAACGGTACCGCGCGGCTAGTGGTCTTCGTAGTAGCATGCTGCTAGCTCGGCTATGGGGTATGAGTGTTACGAGCCCAGCCATCTATTCCTGTTCATGGAGCAAGAAGGAATCCTTCTTCTGTTCAAACTCTGGAAACCTCATTCGTAAAAAAAAAGTATCGACCCTCTTCTGTTTTCGTTGTTCGTCCGGCTCTGTGCTTTCATCTGCGGTAGCCGACTCCTCTTCGTCACTGTCAGCAGCTCCATCGTGCCAATCGTCAGTGGCAAGGTTAATATATCTTATTATTTCTTCTCCTTTTTGCAAGTATGTACTTTAGTTGTACGCATAACTTCCACGATTTTGAAATTTTATCAAATTCTGAGTGAACGCCATCGATCCTCTCCGGAATGTATAATAAGGTTCTGTCTCCATAAAATGAATATCTAGCTTCTTCTAGTGGATTTCAAAATTTTCCAAACTCCATTGTTCTCAATTACAAGAGGCCTTGACTTTAAGTTGTTTGGTGTCTGGGCTCCTGAGACTCAATTAAAATGTTCTTCAAACTCCTGAGCATTGAATGGAAAGAAATTGTATTTATTCTAACTCTTTAGCTCATAGGCCTATTCTCGCACTTCTGATTGCAATGATGATATGCTTGGAATGCTTGTATGGAAAAAATCTTCCAGAGCCGTTGAATGAAGTGGACGAGCTGAGGGGCGTTCCGTTGCCGATATGATGCTATCAAGTCTTCAAGGACTTCGCTTGTGTACAACTTCATGTTGAGAAATTCCTGCGGCTCGTAAAGCTTTGATAGTGACGATGTTGATATCAGGAATAAACTGGTTGAGGGACGTGAAGGCATCTCGTGCTGGCAGTCCCCAGGTGTAATTATCCTGATCCCATTTTCTCCTGAGAGATGTACTTCCATTGCGTTTGCTAGTAAGGTGGTTGATGAATTGATGAAGGAGGAAATCTTTTGGATTCGTCACTTGTTGATCAATGAGAGTCACACTTGATAGATATGTATTATATCCGAACTTTTGGGCAGCCCATGCACCCCTTCCATAGGAAATTGGAAATCTAGAAACACCGAATCTGACTTTGTCGGCGATGTGGTTGTTGACGCACAGCTTCATGCAGGCCTTTTGTAGGCAGTGCTGAGTTCTGAGTAGGTGATGTGGCAGATGGGAAGGCGATACACATAAGTGGTGATGTGTTTTCCTTTCATGTGACCGGATACCGCTTCCAAGATGATATTTATCATATGTAACCCTAATAACAACAGCTTGAAGTAGGGGACGCAATGGTGAAGATTGAGGATTTGGCCACGAACCTGTAACTTCCATTTGATATTACCCTTGGATATCACATGTGTTGTGCTTCCGTAAACAAGAAATCCAAGAGACGTATTTGTTAGGTGTGGAGGCTCTACTTCCAACTAATAGCACGCGTGACGTGATTGGACACGTCTGAAGAAGTAGTTGCAATCTGGGAGTACCACATGCGCTAGCTCGCTGCTTCTTGATTCCATGAAGGTATTTTCAAAAATATGAAAATTACAGATGGCGAAACTTGTCTCCGGGATCTAGGCACAATAAGGTGGTGACTGAGAGGCCGTTTCTTCACTGAAGCAGGCTGCACGAAGGACGCTTTCCCTAAGAAGAAAGTACTAGCTGCTTTATGATTTCCTTTGGTCATCTTGCTCTTTCTTTTCCTTTATGTATTCCCCTTTTTGGTACTTTTTGAGATGTCTCTTACATGGTTTTATTTTTTCTGGTTTTTAACCAATGGGCAATGATTTATGAGGGTATGGGTTTACTCGAGACTTTTCCTTGAGATGATTCAGGAGTAAAGAGATTTATAAAATAGAAATGATGCTTCGATTAACTGCTAAATTGAAACCCTAATTATGAATGCAAGCAGTGCCATCATTTTGGAGGAATTACAAATATTGCATGAAAAGAGAAATTGCTAGAGGAAACACTAAAAGAAGTGTTGGAGGAAAGGGCGGCGTGACATCTTAGGTATTGAAGGGTTTGAGACACCGGGTGTATATTACTACGCCTTCTAGCTTGTCTGCAGTGATGAGCTTGCAGTAACTTCCCTAAATAACTTCTGCCACTAGGTACGGCTCGTCTTTCCCTTCTGCGGAATCAGACGGAGCAGGTTGAGCAGCAACTCTCACTACCATATCTCCAACTTGAAACGAGTTCGGACGTTGCACCGTTACTTGATTCTTAGATTCCTCATCTTTGACTGTGACAGCTTCTAAACTCTTGATAAAAAACTTGAAAAGACCATCATCCCATTCACATTTCCTAGTGACGGTTGGGTTGATAATCGGATCGAGACCCCAAGCCTTGGCGGGAGGAGGAGTGACTGGTTGTAAAAGGGTTGTTCAATAAAACTTACTTGTGTCCGGAATCTGCGAACAAATGCTGATGCACTCTCTTGAGGCAGCTCCGTCACATTCGCGAGTTGCTGATATGACAAAAAATAGTCTTCAGGATTGGATGGCTTGTTGGAGACCCTTTCAGGTATAGACACTGGCAAAGGACATACTCCTAGCTTCGCCTTGTTTTCGTGTATCCATGAGCGCCCAAGGACCATATCATAATTAGGGTACTATTTAACTATATGAAATTTGGCGTGTGTTATAGCATCTCCCACCTTGATTTCGAGATTAATGTACCCGTAAGCGTCTCTGGACTCTCCTTTTGTGTTTTTGATTATGGTTGGATAATGAACGGCTTCCTGCTTTGAAATCCTTGCAGCTCTTAGAGTCTTGACGGTGACAATATTGGAGTCAGAGGATGCGTCAATCAGTGTGTTGTCAAACTCGACATCCTTCAAGTGAGAAGTGGATGGGAGTCCCCAGTTGCATTTATCAGTCGTGGTTTCCAGGAGAGGTTGGGGTTTGAGAGCGGCTTCCCTGGAAGGAAACAGCCGTTTGCTTGATACAACATGGTTGAGGGCTGCAAATATGTCTTGACGTTGTGTCTTGGAGAAATACAGAATCTCACATAAACGCTCCATCATAGACTGTACGGTTTTGTGGATGGAGTCCCCAGAAATCATGCAGCTCTTGACGGGAAGAGGGTCTCTGCGAACTCCTTCAGTTCCTAATTTAAGTTCCCCTGCATCTATCTTTTCTTTGAAAATGCGCTTCAATTTGTTGCATTCATTGGTTGGATGATTGACGATCCTGTGGTAACGGCAATATTTGGGATTTTCCATTTCTTCTTCAGTTGGTGGGCGCCTGATAGGAGGTAGTTTGATGGCATCATCTTGAATCCATACTTCCAGGAGTTCAATTACTTCCTCGATCGGGAACGGGAAGTTTGGAGCAGCATCTCTAGTTTCTTGTTGTTGCGCATAAGTCTTAGCCGCGGCCTTTAGGGACAGAGTCGTCTGATGCACTGGTGCCGCACGTTTGCGTTGTTGTTCCACTGTTGGAGATTTTCTCTTTCCTCCTTCACTAGTGATTGACTAGAGGTTGGATCTTTTATTGGAAGGACGCCTGATTTCCTGAACATTTTTACGAGCTTTTTCATTCCGGGACGGTTCGGATCGACTGAGTAAAGCAGCGGATCTCTTAGCAGCTTCTGATGCAATATGGGAATTGATATTTTCCAGGAAGGACGCACATAATGAAATCACCTTTTCATTGGGAGGAATCTGATGAGAACGTGATAAATCCCACGAGTCTTATTTCTGAGCTTGAGGAAACATCTCTTGATCTTCATGAGAAGACAAGTTAGGTTGGTGGATACCTTTCCATTCAACGTGACCATAGGCTTAATCTTCCTCACCAGGAATAGGAACATCAATCTTGGAAGAAGGACTACTACCATCAGTATTGATAAAAAATGAATTGTTGATGACGTTTCTTCCAGAATGAATACGTGTTGGTCCCTTTGATAGTTGATCCGTGAGGACTTTCAAAAGCGTAAATACTTCGTCTTGCGTCTTTAAAATAATAGCTTGATCCCTGACAATATCATTCAGGATTTTCATCAAATCGTGAATAGTTTTTTAAATATTGAAAATTCATAGCCTCGACAAGGGTTTTAAATAAAAGAACGGATTCAGGAATAATATGTGAAGTATTATCAGTGCTAGGAAAAGTAAAATTGGGATTGAGGGTTTCTGAACCATTCCTAAGATCAACCATCTTGAGAAATTTAGGAAATTGAAAATGAAATTTGGAAAAATGATTTTTTTGCAACCGAGAGATTAATCTCCCATTGTGGTCGCCAGTTGTTTTGGGATAAAAACTGATTCTGCTGGTTTTGGTAAATTTGGGAGTACCACCGAGAAACGAATCTAAACCCTAAACAAATGCATTGCACAGGAGTACTTGAGATTCGAGAGATCAATCTGTACAATCCTGGCCTAAATCAAGAAATGGCCATTCCAGTCTTGCTTCGGTCACAAAGTGAAGGAGAAGGGTTGATCTTAGGGAGGGAAGCGAAGAAGGTGTTGAGATCAGAATGGTTAACTCTGAAGGTGTGGCTATTTTATGACTTGTATCAGAATATGGAAATGGCCTTCAGAATGTAAGCTATCAGTTCTTGGTGTTTTTCTGGATACTTGCGTTGATAACCAAAACTCCGTTGTTGGTTGAAATAGGCTGAAAACCTATTTATATAGTCATAGTTGCACGCACCCTGATCTCATAGGAAATGGGAGTAGTTGAGTGATGGAGAAGTGGGGATCGTATAAAAATACTGAAAACCACGTTTTACTATGAGAAGAGACGGTTAGTTTACACCCACTACTTCTCTGCTACCACTAACTGTCCGCTTTTCTTGACACTTTCTTATAATGGGCGTGTTGCACGCCGCACGCTAAAAACCGCCAGACCAATATCCTGATGAACATCCCCCAGTTTGTGACATGTTCAATGTCTCCAGTATTTTTATGGAAAAATATGCAGCAGGTTGCTGAGTGGGTCTTGTGTGCAAGACCAACGAGCCAAGTCATGAGACTTTCCACAAAGAATAGCATGTGATGCTATTAGGTTAAATAACTGAGTTATTTGTGAAGCCGATATTCGTATAATATCGTATGTATTCGATGCATGTAAAGCATCGCTTTTAAGAAAGCAGCTTAAATTAATCGATGCATGTAAAGCATAGTTGTATAAAGATCGCTTAAATCAGCCGCAGAGCTTAATGTCTTAAAAGGAGCATGACTAGCCATTTTCAAGAAGCTGCCAGGAGCCATTCACGCGCGCCAAAGGAAGGCCGGTCGGTCTTTATAGGAGAGTGATGGTTGGAGACTATGGTGACATCTTATTGGTCGCCTAAGATTTAATCTTGGCCGGTCAATTCGGCTGGCGAAGTTGGACGACCGAGATGATTTGTGGTAGTTAATGGCTGCCTTAAAATTCATGTAAGCGGCTCGACCTGCCCCTTTTGGAAGATCGTTTGGGAGCCATATGGGGAGGCCGTGTCTTGGCCGATCGCGACTTATGAAAGGGTAGTGGCCGTTGATCATGGCCACATCTTGTTGGCTACCTAAAATAGGAGTTAGGACGGACAATTCATCTGGCGAAGTTGGGAGGCAGAGATGATTTGTGGCAGTTAAGGGCCGCTGTTGATTTAATTTAGGTTTTATAAAAGCCGTGTGGCCAACCTATTTTAGGGCCAATATTATTGGTGTTGGCCCGCGCTGGGAGTTGTTTGATCGGCTAGCACAATATCTGGGCCGCTGGTGAACGTATTTGCTCCTTGCATGTTGATTAAGGTCGAATCCAGTCCGGTCAATCCGGCTGGCGAAGTTGAGCGGCCAAGATCGTTTTGCGGCAGTAATGTAATGCCGCTTAATAGAAATTAGGGTTTTGTAACTCGTGTGGCCAACTGTTTTGGTAAATGTTTAGTGGCTCCGCTTGCGAGTTGGAGAGATGCCGATTGGCCAAGGCATTAGTAGGCCCGCGCGGTGTATACGATGGCGCTTGTCCGACCATGTTAGGAGGCGACTAGGTTTGATAAATTGACTAGCCAAAACGTGCGGCCGTGATCGTGTTTTGAGACTGACATGGGTAGTCTAGATTAGATTCCTTAAGGAATTAGGCGCATCGACCAACCAACTTCCAACTTTATTTAAAAGTGCATGTGGTTGGTTTAAAGCGATTTGATTGGTCGATGGGAAAGGGGCCGGTAAGCAGCAACATGGAGTGTGGCCAGCTGGCCACAGGTGGCGTCTGCTGAGATAAATTGGTCGTCCAAGTGGCGCGGCCACGCCTCCTCTTGATGCTACTCCTATTTGCCGCAGCTCCTCTTTATTTCTTGTTTTTTGATTTCTAGTAGGACTTTGCTCATACTAGCTCCATGGCGAATTAATTTCCTAGCTTACCTAGGTTTGGTCTCGACCAATAGGGTTCGAGATATTACGCAAGGCACAATAAACTAATTTTTTGGAAATTAGTTAGGCCAAAATTTGAATCTTGTGAGCTATCACAAAATTGAACAAATTTGATAAATTCTGTGTGTTAACACAAAATTCTTTTATTCTCAGAGAGCAGTTAGCGCATCTTATTATTGAGTATTTTCATGCAGACCTTAAACTTGATACTTCGGGAAACTCATGCTACTCAGCTGCGAGTGAACACTGATTGTCATGTCATACCAATGTTAAGGGTTAAGCCGGGGAACATAGCATAGAATACTAAGAAGGATCCGACATTAGTGAATAATGCAGCAAGGAGTTTAATTACTCATTAAGCTCTATACTAGTGAACAATTCATCTAGGAACTTGAGTTTCAATATAATATAAAGAGAGACATAGGCACTCATCAGATTTCGATATATTCTTCAAATTCCTTGCGGAATATAGACATACCAAGATCTACTACTTCTGATGACGGGTCAGGTAGACATACTTTTACAGTTTTCGCCATATACTAAAAACCACCATCAACAGCGTGTTAACTTAGTTCGCGTGATTGTGCGACGACGTTTTAGCACGATCACGTAAGAGGCGACCATAAGCCCTAACGCCACATCATATTGGGAAAATCCTGGAGAAGTCACTTATATTGGGGAAAAATAAAAGCCTATCCGCTAGAGGCCACTTAGAACGAACCACTCAACGAATAAGTTCTCCGGCATGGGGTGTAGAAACATGACCAGTGGAGCATAAGGAGATCCTGGCTTTGATACACTTGGTCCAAAGAAACCCCACTTAGGTGTGATTCATCCCATAAGACACATAGACGGAGGGAATGAGGTCACGATAACACTGATTGTCGCATGACTGGATGGGAGGAGCCCAACTGAAATGGTTAGGGGTGACCTCCTTGAAGGGGAAACTCAGGGGGAATATAAATGGAAGACACCCTCCACTAGGGAGATGAATTGTGTCAAAGACGACAATGTGTTAGGGCTTTTTACTCACGGGAGTATCTAAGACCTGGTATATTGTCGCAAATACCACCTGAGGAGGTAAAAAAACTAACACAGATAAGACGAGATCGATGGCCAATGACTCACAAGAGAACATGGAACTGAGATTTCGTCGCCCAACAGGTTGAAGACCCTACCCAAGGCGACCATAAGTCCTTTAAGTTCCCTATGAGGGGAAGGCAATAAGACCTACAAAAGATCACACAAATACAAACTGTAAAGGAGCGCGAAGGAAGTTGAGGAAATGAGAGATCGTTCTGAGGCATGAAGGAAACACGTTCCTCTTGAGCTAAGTATTCTTACGAATTGAGATGTTTACTTATCATAACATGCTAGGAAGTGCCTAAATGAATAACCGTGTCATCATTATCCCAATACCATGCGACACACACTATGTGCAATCAAATCATAATATCTTCGTCCTTAGCATCAAACCCCAAGAATATGACATAACCTTGTATGCACGAATGGCATGATAAGAAACAGATATAAATTTGAGTCTTAATCTACTACTCACACTACTTTAAATATTCGCAAGAACTTAAACCCGATGTTCGCGTAGGTTAAAAACAAACATTCGTCTTCTACCATTTTCGTAGTCTTATTTAGTTTGCATAAGCAGTATTCGCATGACATGATAGAACACAAATCTTCCTTCAGAGGTGGAAAGCAGAGGAAAGTATGAGAATACTAAAATTCGTATGCTTCCCACCTCCTCAGTCAGATACCTAGAAACATGCCGAGGTATATCACGAGAATCAAATACATAACAGTAGAGTTAGAATTACTTTTCCAAATTTTGAAGAACAGGAGAAACAAGGAATATTCAAAAGTAAAGCTACGTCCCCAAGCTTGGGAGCACCCAGACAACCATTCAAAACAGAATAAAGATGTTCACAAAAGAAGACGGAAAAACAAAGAAAGAACGGAATCTAGGAATCGGCAGTATCAGGAATAGCCGAAGAAGAGTCAGTAGTCTCGGGAATGGATTGGATAGTTTGCACCAAAGCGGAAGTACCATCAGCAACTTTATTGCTCACGGCATCACCACCCTTGGCCGGGAGATAATATTCTTCTCTCTCAGCAATAACAGGACCAGACTCCCCATCATCGACATGTTTGTCCTCAGATAGGTTCACATCTTCATCCTCTTCATCATCGCTGACAGGAACTTGGGGAAGCCCATGCTTATCGTAAACCCAGTTAACTGCGATCTGAGTTTCTTCGTTCACAAGATGCTGAGTTGCCTTCGAATACCTCCTACTAGCCCCATCCACGAACAACTGATATTCTTGCTCCAACTCCACCTTTGACTTCCGCAAGTTATGTCGTTCCTGCGTAGATCAGACACCATACGCGAAACTGAAGAAAGTTGCTGAGAAGAAGAATCCCTTGCTTTGATGGATTCTTCCATCTTTTGCTTCAACGCGGAAATTTCTCGTTGAAACGACTCTGCAAAAAAAAAAAAAAAGTCAGATCGACACAACTTAAGTAGAAATATAACACTGAGGCAGCAACTATGACAGCCTTCACGACTACCTTCTTTATGCGAAACAAGCACGCAAAGGTCACGCGAAACTATAAGTTAACGGGTAACATTTGGAGTAACCGCAAATCTTCTAATGTCTTATCTCTACATTAACAAGCTTCATCTCTTTCCCCCGACAATTTTACCAACTTTGACGCTAAGTCATCAGCTACATCCTTCTATGATTGAAGAGGACTCTCTAGCAAACTGCGATCTCGCTGAAGACTATAATACACTCCATCAAAAGAAAGATTATTATCTTTCAAGCCACGGTTATCATCAGACAAAGTCCGATTCTCGTCAAGAAGAGAGCGATTCACCATATTAGACACCTCAAGAGCTCTGGCAAGTTGACCAGATACGGAACAATGTTGATCTGACCGAGCACGCTAAACAGAGTTATTAATCTGAAGCCCCACCACTTGCTCGCGTAAGCACAAGCGATCATTCTCCAACTGAGTAATCCGAGCCTTTAATGCAACACATTCATCTCTAGCATATTTTGCGGAGAATTCGAATTCATACCGTTCGGACGTACGTTTTCGGTTTAAAGATTAAGTACGAAATACCTAAAATCAAGAAGGGCGATGCAAAAGCAAAACATGCATGAAAGGCACAAAACTTCGCAAAACCTCACCTTTAAGTTCCTCATTCTTGGCACGAAGCCTAGCAACATCATTCGCTCCAACAGATAGCTCGGACACCCTCCTTTTCAGATCATCGATGATTTGTTCAGACTTGCAGAATTCATCAGTCAGAACCAAACAACGACGAAATTTCTACAGTACCAAAACCTCAGAGTTAATATAAACAAAGAAAGGAGTAAAAATTAACATCAATAAAGGGAAACTTTACCTCAGGTTCAACAGCAATAAGCTTATCGTGCTTGGAAAGCTGGGACGAAATGGAATCATACTTCGGAGGCGAAATACCTAGTACGCAAGAATCTAACTCGGACCATTGAGAAGCTTCAGCAGCCGCATCAATAGAATTTGCAGCATGCTCATCCTTAGCAATGACTGCGTCAGGAGAAGAATGTACCGCCGCTCTAGAAGAGCCTTCCTGGGCACGAACAGGAGCCAGCGTGGAAAGAGGTTGAGGGGAAAGACTAGTAGTCACCTCGCCCTTTGCTTGTGAAGAAAGCGCGGTAGTGGATCGTGGCAACAGCGACAGCGGACTCACGACAGCCACAATGGACCTACTATGCGAACTTCCCTTCTTTCGATGAGAACCCTCGTTGCTTGGCGAAGGTTTCCGTTTTCGAGATTCCTTCTTAGTCACCCTTTTTTGGTCACCACCAGGATTCACTAGAGGTTTAAACTGAGTATGTTTGAGGAAACAAGTTTGTCCATGAAAAAGTATTGGAATATTAAAATTAGATAAAACATAAAGAACACTAACATCAGCAGAAACAAGAAAAACCCAGACATCCAATCTATCGTCAAAAATTTAAGCAAAAGGCAGGCACTTACCGAGGAGATGATTCAGTAGAAGAAGGGGTCGCAGATTGGCTCGACATAGTGATAAATCTCTTCAAACAAGCTGGCTTTTAGGAAAATAGATTCTTTCGAAACAAAGGAGGAGAAGAAACAAGAAACTAAAAAAGACGAATCTCTCTCTACAAAAGTGTTTATTGAAGAAGGAGAGCCTACTGTAGAAGTAACCAGTCAAGTATAAAAGCATTGATGTGTCAATTGAGAAAAGGTGAGTTACTGCACGTGGAGATAATCATACGGGAAAACCGGAGATATGTCGGGTTAAAGAAAACGAAAAGTCACAGATGCGAAGCTAGGATTCTCGCATTATTCCACTTATAGAAGAACAACGCGAGAAGATGCACAATGTGGGGGCGAAATATCGCACAAGACATAACATAACTTCGTTCTAGATAAAACAACTCTAAACAAAAAATCATTACGATAATCAAAGATCAAGGCGAAGAATAATAGCGCGACAACAAGGGAAGAGTACGAAGAAACGATTATGCGATGAAAACAGAGCGAAGACAGGTTCAAAAGGAGCTGTGCGAGAGACATAGCATACATCGCGAAGGATAGTGACATCTTCTCTAAAGCCTGGCGAATAAGACAAACTGTAGGAGTATAGGTCAACAGAGATCTTGCATGTGAATCAAAGGTGTCTTCTACTGATCAAATTTGCCTATATAAGGACCCAAAAATGATAGAGAGAGAGAGAGAGAGAGAGAGAGAGATCAGTCAAGAGAGAAGTGCTAAGGAAATTATCAAGAGAATCAATAAGAAGCCATTAGAACTTAGCCTTCATCTTATATTTCTCCATTGTTGTATACAAGTTCATCTTGTGATCATTGTAAGAGTTCCATACATTCAATACAAAGTGTTAAAGAAGATCGTACTAGTGCCAAAGTGGTGAATAATATCATTAATGTTTGAGTTGATCCATATAACTTAAGCTTTGTGTTATTATCATTACAACAGGTGTAGTTGTGGGATTTTCCGCAACTACACGTAGGCTAAATAATTGCATGCAAAGGTGGTAATTCCATTGAGCGAAATGGGGTCTGATGTAAATGAAATGGTTGCTGGTGGTAATGGACTCTCGTTTTGAGAGAAAGATCATCTGAGTTGGAGATAAGGCATGGACTGAGATTCAGTCGAATGAGAAGTGGATGGACTGTTGGCTCGTGTCAAATGGGCATGATTTGTTTGAGAAATTGTATCAGTGAGAATCATGGGTGATATGGCCAGTATGTTGGTTGATTGGATGGGTTTTGAGCTGTGCAGTGGTGCTTCTTCTTATACCGGTGATGGTGGTAGCTGTGGCCGTGTTTGAGATGGAGAAGGCTGAACTTGTTCCAGGTGGTGCTGTGTCAATTGCGTGTTCGTGGCTGGAACTCTTGAGGCAGCGGTGGTTGAATTCAGGGGTTTCTGGATTGAACTCAGATGGGTTTAATTTGAAGTTCTCAAGAAGAAAAATGCACAGATGCGAAGAAAGGTGATGTTGCCTGTATTGGAGCTCTCGACAAAAAGAATTCGAAGGTGCTGTAGCTGTTTGTGAGAAAGAAGAGAATGGAAGGCAGTGGTGATGTTTCTGGTACCGTGAATGGGTTTTTCTTGCTGGTGGTATCGGTCACAGCTGTGTACACAGGGAGTTGAAAGAGATGATGTTAATGGCTGCCAGTTTCTTCTTTACTACTTTTCCGATGGAGACTGGAATGAGCAACGAAGACAGATTTGGGCATTTCTGTATTTCAGAGACCAAGACGCAAGTTCTTTATCTGCCAGTTTTTTCGCAACAGTGGATTTCGGATTGAACTGGAATTGATGAATGGCGTTGATTTGATACAGTTATGGGCGGTTCGATCTGGAAGATGGGAAATGATGGTTAAATGGTGGCCGTATAGGAAGCCTGAAATGATCTTGGCTAGATGGTGGCTGTGTGGAAACTGCTTCAGACGTTCAAGGAAGTGATAGACAGTCAAGCTTCAATATAGTACTGGATGCTAACAGAAGTTTGGAGTCTGGCCGCAGCTTAACTATGGAGTCCCAGAAAAACGGAATTGGGGTTTGCTAGCTGTGGTCTGAAATTGAGCTTGTATTGAGATGATAATTGGTCGAGCTGGTTATAGGCAGTGGAGGAAGGTGCTGTGACTGGAGTTACTAAGCTCGTGGAATTGAGCTGTTGCTGTGGTCAGTTGGATTAAGAAAGTGAATGTAACAATTGCGCAACTGTGCAATTAAGATAGCTTAATGTTGGGACTCCTTAATGTTCTATTTCTGCAGGTCTTGCAAAACCATCCCTGCGATTATAACGTTTTGTACCAGCATATGATCTTAATATGGACTTCGTTCGTGGTCTGGGTGGATATGATCATTATAGGTTAGTAACTATATTAGTTCCAGCATTTGTTCTTCTCAGTCTATAGGAGAATTTGTTTCTCATGGTACTATATTTACTTACAAATTCTTGTTCTTATCTGGTTACATGTATTGCCACTTGGATATAATCATCTGTTTTGAACTTGTTATGTTACATTGATAATATTTGATGAGTTTTTACTACCAGCATTTGTTTGATATAAGTTTCAATCACTTTTCAGGTGAGTGATAATTATAAAAGTACTAGTGACGGTGGATCAGGGGACGGTCTTGTTAATTTGGAATACCATGCTGTGCTTCGCCTGGGAACATCTGTTCAGGGGTCTCAAGTTTTGTGAAATAAATATCCATTCTATGTTTTGCAATGGAATGTATGCATTGGCAATACATCCAAATACTGAGGGTAAAAGTTCCATAGCAGAAGAAAATAAAAACAAAAGCAACTTAGAAAATTGTTAATATTTCAACCTGAGATACCAACAGTATGCAACGCATCATAACTAAACAAGAAAACGACAACGAGAGGGTGGTTAAATCAGTCTGAAGCTGCTGATTTTTCTACTCATTATCCGCGTCCAAGTCACACGAAGGTAGCTCATGTGCTCCTTCACTTTATTCCATTATCTTTGCTTCTTCTTCCCCAAGAGCTTTCAAAGATACAAAACTTTTAACGAACCGAACTGAATGATTTGGTATACGATCAATAGTTTCATGATTATATCGCAAGGTCTTGACGATAACAATTGGACTCACTATCACGAAATAGAATTTTGATATTGTCCTTTCGAATGGCGAACATGGAAACGGAACTAGTCCATTTTTCGGAATCCAAGCTTCCCCAGTTAAAATAATCTTTCGCCCAACTCCACGATGACTCGTAATGTTCCTCCTCAATATCTTGCTTACCATTGTTCTCGTTTTCAGTCAACAACCTCTTTCTTTTTTGATAGGTCGTGCCTTTTCTTGAAATGACCATATATCATCTTGTTTTTTGCCATGTTTAATAATGCGCAAGCATCCACCCAGGATCCGAAGTTCAAAAACCAAAAAAATGTACTCGCTAGAATTGTGAAAATTTCTCCTATGACAGTCCCACGAGTCATCAAAATCTTCTGGCGTTGGGAGGACACTGAATGTTTCATCAGATAAATCAAATTTTACAATTTTTCCGTCTTCATCTAACCAGTGAAGATTTCCGTTTGCAAGAATCCCATCAGAAGCATATGGATGCAACTTGCAGGTGATGTTTTCTAGAGTTCTCCACCCTTCGCCACTGCCAAGAGTATATACTTGGAAATGTCCAACAGAGGGTTTTTCCTTGCTTTCTGCGCGACAAAAGATTCTGACAACTTTATACTCATTCGTGAGAGGGTGGTAACCGAACCCGCTCGCAACGTAATCTCCAGGCCGAATTTTTTTCGTCAACTTGGGAAGGTACACAAATTCTCTAGTCGTGGGATTGCAAATACAGATTGGATCCTTAATACTGTTATCTTCTTCGGAAAAGAGAGATATACAAATCAAACCGTTACACGAACCAATAATCATGCAAGGCTTATGGTCAGGTGCTGGTATTAAGTTGGTTATTCCGAACTTGAGAGGTTTTTCATAATCATCATCATCATATTCCATATGCTTTAGAAGTGTATGCCATTTATCTGAATAGTATGAACTAGACAAGTAAAGGAAGCTTGCCTTACCAGAAGTGGCGGAACTAGGATTTCAGATTAGGGGGGGCTTGAAATTTTTTGCATAGTGTAAAAAAGATACCTCTTAAATCTTTAACAATGGACTCTTGTATCCAACTAATTGGGGCAGCAACTTCCAAACCCAGCTATGGAGGAATCAACTTCTTTTACCCTTTGCGCTTCTAGACGTCCTTATTGGATCACTAAATCATCAAGTTCAAGCTTTTTATCATTACCATCTCAATCACCTTTTCCTCTATGGTATACTAAGGTATTATTATATCAACAAACAAGCAAAATATTTGGAGATGAGGTCGTAAAATACCAACACAGAAACACTGGTATAGCTAATAGAACAAGAAAAGAACCTCTGTGTACTTGGACTTCTTTTTTTGACCAATCCTGTGAGCAAGCTCCTGATCTTGCAAATCCACTTCATGATAGAAAAAAGGGACATCAGAACTGGACCAACAGATTAAGTCAAAGAGATAGTAAACATAAACAGAAACGACGTTACTTACCCTATCGTAAAGAATGAAAACACCACCAGTTGCAAGATTGATACCAAGGGCACCAACTCGAGTTGACCGTATGAAAATAAATCTTTCAGAACTAACCGCATACTAATACAAAAAATAAGAGACCACAGACCACCATGATTCAACAAAAAAAAAAAAAAAAGGTACTGGAAAGACGCATGTAAGTAAGTCATCCCCGATTCCATATTATATCCCTATCATCCCTTTGATCAAACACTAAACACCCGTCCATGACCTCACCACACTTCGTATACATATTAAATACATTCCCATAAATAGATATACGCGAATTCTGCACACAAGAAGATAAAACCACAGCAATTACTTCACCAGGTGAACAATTCATTTTCCCTCTCATATTGTTAGAATATATTTACCTTGTACAACATTGAGTTGACCGTGAAGACCGTACAAATGAAGAAGAGGTCAAGTGATCGTACCTAAAGTGAAGATAAAGTCAGAGAATATCCGGATAATTATGTATAATCAATTTTCTAGATATTGTTACCTAATCAAACAAAATATGAGATTTTGTGTTATCTCTTAGGTTTACCCAACTCTATAAATAATCCGTCTCGATGATACCCATAATTTATTATGGTATTAGAGCGGGGAGATCCGTTCAATTGCTTCCGCTTTAGAGCGGGGAGATCCGTTCAATTGCTTCCGCTTTCTTTTTCCTTTTGGGTTATCATTTTCATCGATCCATATCATTGTGCATTTCGTGCAACAATGATCGTCAATATCAATCTATTTCCAAAGTTATTTTATTTCTTATCAAAATAACTTTTCATTCGTCTATGGATGCCTTTGATATCAATCCATAGTCAAACTTTTCTCAAACTATTTCCTTTTTGGAAAATCTTAATTTTTTATTCTCTGATGCAATAAAGATACTGTTCATGGCGGTCCAATATTACACATGGTACTGTTGATGGCGGTCCTTTAATTACACATGGTATTTTTTGTGTCCCAAAATATGTCCGTGAAGACCGTCTGTCTTTGATATAAATATTAATAAAATCATTTTTGTTTTCATTATGATTTTGTTAATCAAAATTTGAATCCTAAATTAGGGTTCAACGTTATATTTCACGATTTCATATCTCTATGATTCGGGAAATCCAGCTTATTTATCTCATTGCCAAAAATATTTCCAAAATATTATTTGGTCACAATATTTTGGTAACCAGTAAATCTGAAAATATTTTCCACAGTTTCTAAAAGTGGAATTTCCATATCAATTATATTTCTGGTTTTCTCATCGGTTCGCATGAGTTTTCAAACAGATTTGATTCCATATGTTGTTTTCTTTTTATCAAACTCATTTCTTAATTTTATCTCATCATTGATGTTATTCTTCTTGATACTTTACCTTCTTATCAAGACTACTAAATCATCTCCATATTCCATGTTGAGAAAATTCTCTATAATATCCTTTTATGAGATACATCAATTCAGTTCCAATAATATATTTCCATGTTGGATATCTCCAAATTTCCAAAAACGTCTACATGACTTATTTTTCCATCTTATTTTTCCCTTGCCATTCTTCACAGCAAGACTTAGCTTATATATCACAAACCTTTGATTTCGAAAATGGTTGTGGTTTGCCTCTTTGGTCAACTGATCATATATATTTATATATATTTCTTTATTTTGTGAGGAAGTATGTCAACAGAATTCTTCACGTTTTGGCATCCGCAGTTATAGCCTTTTGCTATATCTCATTTTGTGATTTTGTTTAGTGTTCATGATACGAGCCAGTTAAGCAATCTCTGTGTGCTTTTATCATCATGATTTACTTTGGTGATGTCGTCCAAGATTGGGCCCGCCAAACATCCCGCTCTATTTTTTGAGCAAATATGGCAATACTACGTCGTTGGTTTATCGTCCTTTTTGTGGAAAGATTTTTTGTTTGTTTCACAGTATCCTATTATGGAGAATCTTTGATCTCATTTTTCGAAAACTAATTTCATGTCCATAGCTGATTCTCGTTATGGACCAACATAAAGTTTCTCGTATGGTTGGTTTTAGCAAACCAAGCCTATTGGCCAATCAAGCCAATTCTCAACGCACCATTTACATGTGGTGTAATTATCATTTTGCTGCTTCATTTTTTGTTCAATGTGCCGATGCAACCAAAGATCAAGTGTCCGTGGTCGATAATCGAAGTTCAAGTTGCAAGACCGCTTCAAATAATTCCGTGTCCAACTTGAGGGGGCTGTTAGAATATATTTACCTTGTACACCATTGAGTTGACCGTGAAAACCGTACAAATGAAGAAGAGGTCAAGTGATCGTGCCTAAAGTGAAGATAAAGTCAGAAAATATCCGGATAATTATGTATAATCAATTTTCTAGATATTGTTACCTAATCAAACAAAATATGAAGATATTATGTTATCTCCTAGGTTCAGTTAACTCTATAGAGTTCTAGTGCAAATGTTAAACCCATCTCAGTATGTGCTGAAGATCAATAACATTTCACCCTTTGGGGTTTCTCAGTGGATGTAGGCGTTAGTGCCGAACCACTTTAATTCTCCTGTCTTGTTTATTTAGATTTGATTCATTTTGTTCAATTGATGATCCGTCTCGATGATACCCATAATTTATTACATATATCCAAACAATTCTATAATCCACTTCGTTTATGCATCGATATAAATGACGTCCATGTCAGTAAATGTGGTTCTACACCTTCTCGTTCCACGATCAGAAACAGTTTAACAATACCATCACAATCAAAATTATGCGCATAACCAGAAAACTTAGTAATCCAAGAAACATGATTTGTGTGAGTCATTTTATCAAACACCTTTTTGCATCCTCCATTAATCCCATTTTTCCATATCCGTTAAACAAATCATTCCCAGCATGAAAATTGAAGAAAACTAGAAAAGAACAACTTCTCTTACGCACAGTCGCACACTTCTTTTAAGAACCTTTCAACAAAATTCCTTACCCTGGCTTGACTCTATGTGTAAGCTTGGGCTAGACTAAATTAAGCTATCACTTATCACCTTCAATTTTTTTTTTGTTTGATCGACCCCTGGCTTCAGCCAGGGGAAGCCTGTGCATACATCCGCCCCTGCTTACCAGAAGAAACAGCATCAACAGAATCGTGATCGTAAATCCGACGCGAGAGCGTACGAGCCAAGGATCTGTCATTGTAGATGAGATGTCGCCAAGTTTTACATACTAAGGAGCATTCCGATAGTGATTCAGTAAGTAAACGTGAAAGAAAGTTTACTATGATGTCTGATGGTAGATTGTCGCCCATGATTACAAAACCCTAGTTGAGTAATTGAAAGAGAACGTAGAACGACTCTTGTTTCGCACACAAAATCTCTAGTTAAGTACTAAAATATTAGGGCACAAAATCACAAGTTTATACAGGCCACGATGGACCGTTCACAGTTCTTATATATAGTCCTGACTGACAGCGTGACTTGGAGTGCACGTTTGTACTCGCTCCTTCTCTGTTTAGAATATAGCTTATATTAAGTAATTATTGTATATTAAGTTTAGATTTCTTATTATTAAGTACTCGTGATGTATATAACTAGTATCTCTGTATACCAAAATAGTTTAAGGGAAATGGGTAATATGTCCCAAAATCTACTGTCATCTTGGGATATGCCCAAGGATTCCAGTTTCTGGGGATATACACAAAGTAACAGTTTTTGTATAGTTTCGTCTTGGTATCAAAGCATGCTTTGCCGGCACGAATACCCGCACCGAGAGTTTATAGACAACGTTGTTGTATATCTGTCATATCAAAGCAAGCTCATTCTCTTCTTTATTTTGTGGATTGAAGGATTTTAATGGATCTAACACGGCTACAGCAAAGAATCATTCATTGCAGGAGTATTGTAGGCTCACCATGACCAAATATGTCATATCTTTTGGAGTCATCTATGTCAGTTAGTTCATGCATATTAACCAAGAAATGTTCATATGCTGCAGGTAAAGAGAATTATATTCTTAGATTTCTCAAAGGTTATGTGGGCTGTGGCACTGTTCTAAAAGGTGGTGATTATACATTTAAGTGGTTTTTGAGATTCTGACTGGGCGGGATGCCTAAATACCAGAAAGTCTACTGCTAGATATGTGGCTTTTCTAGGTCGAACTCGAAACTGACTGACCCCTGCAATGGAACCTATATGTACCAGAAAGTCTCCTGCTAAATGTACATTCATTTCATGAAACTTCAAAGTGACCCAGTCTTTTAAATTACGTATAAACCACCAAACTGACCAAGCTCAAGAATTAACTGACTAGTAACAGATGACCCAGTATCTTTTACCTAATTCCTCCGCAAAACAAACAACTCAATCCAAAACATTTAAAACATATCATCTACCAATTACTTAAAACCGTAACCCACGAAATTGGTTGAACCAGTGACTTGGCAACAACCCCTGATCTTTTTAACCTTCCTTTTCATGAATGAGGCCCCTGCGCTAACTGCCCACTTGCAAGTCCCATTACTTACACTTGCTTTCCTTGCCTTTGTTAAATAATGAAGAAAGGTAACCACGTTGAAATTAAACCAAGATGGAACCTCAAATGTGGCCTGCTTTAATGTGAATAAATATATACTATTCATATGCATGCACAACTAGAATATCATGGTGTTGTGATGCAACCAGACAAAGGCAAAAGAAAGACTCCTGGATATATATGCCACCAGGCAATATCAATCGGACAATTTAACGTCCACAGTGAGAAGGAAAAAGAAACATAATATAAAAGGAACAACTTACCAAGGAGTAGCCACTGGATAGAGCAGAAATATCCCTGCTCGTCAAGCAGCTTCAGTAACAGCTAGTAGAATCCGTATTCCTTTTGCTAACTCTCTTCCCAACAAATGCATATAAATCTTCAGCATGCCGTACACCTTTATGGTCTGTGAAGGGACAAGAATGGCTATCCCAACCAAGCTGCTGTACTCCACAAGTTTTTAAATGACTTGATACACTCATTTCCCTTTTCACACACGAGTATTTGCTCAAGCACTACTAATAAATATACCTAAGTTCTCGACAAGTAAAAGTTGCTTGACAAACTGTAAATCACCACAGACACACTACTTTCATTAATTACAACAGCTTGACGCATATGACCACTTTCGAGAACACATTAATATTCTTCCCCTAATTAGCAAGTGCATGGGTCAACCTATTGCATCTTCTTTGTTTTTTCAGTTGCCACAGCGATGTATGAGAATTAGGAGAAAGACAAAAACTTCTTTGAGGAATGACTTGAAAAAGTAAACTGCCTAATTATTTGATTTTTGCTAGTTATTGTCATGCTTATGGAGTATATACAAGGATATGCCTTCATGGGTCTCAAATTTTGTGTGTACATTTGCAAGACAATTCAGATACACAGAGCACTTTAATGTGAATACTGAATTAAACATTCCTGAGTCTGCAACTACTCTGAACGCCTTTTCTAATGAAATTCCTTTGGGGACTTATTTTTATCTAGATTCTGATTGAACTCCATATTAATATTAATTTTTTTTTGAGAAAGGGCAAAGTTATTATTGATTGAACTCCATCAGAAAAATGAAGTAACAATTATAGAAAAGAGCTATAGCTAAATGCTATGCAACTACAGCTTCCCAGTTACAAATTAAGGTGCTCAATGAATAACCCTCAAAAAGCTTACTGCCAAGAGACCAACTTAAACATTGTACATTTTATCGAAATAATAAGCAAGAATCTTACACTCATAAGCAACATTTGGCAAGAATTATTATTTTCCATGTTATTGTTCAATTTTTTTCACAACATAAGCAAGAATCTTACAATCATTTGGCAAAAAGAAAAGAAGATGTGGTTGAAGGAAATTTTGAGGGATCTATGTCAGCAACACCCCTTGAGTTATACCAAGTTGCGTTATAACTGCTGCAGCATTCATAACTTTTTCTTCTCCGGTCAAGTGTACTGGGTAAACTTAATACTGCTGTATAGATGAGTGCTTCTGTTACTGATTGATGCTTACACTAGTAACGGAAGACTTTGAATCAGTGGAGGGCTGATTGGACCATGCTTTCATAGCTTGGCTAGACATCCTTTCAATTTGACGAAGAAGATTTCTTTCAAAGCTTCAGTACCAAAATGATTCAAGAACATTGTCCCGTACCAAAATGATCCGACGACAAGGTGACCTGCCACACTAGTCCAGAACCTACAAAATCTTTCCATTTCCGTAACCATATCAGCAACAAGTAATAGATAGAGTTCTATTGAAAAAAAATACTAGTGATTCCTTGGAAGGAATCGCCGTGCTCTTCAAGTAGTTTGAAAAAGAAAGAAGTAGAAGATGATGATTATGCAAAATACTTCATAAGTAATAGATAAACACAATAGTATTTGAAAATCGATTTTACCTGTTAACATTTCCGAGTCCGCTCATACCGATTATCAAGATCATTACGTATACCATTCTTTTCTTCCTTTTCTTTTTGGTTTTCCGAGTCTTCAACAACAACACACACAACTTAGATTTGTTACTAACTTTTCTTCCAACACCTTCCATGTCTTTATGTCTGTTGATCTTCTTTTACTATTTGGATCAGCCAATAACTATCTACTTAATTCATACTCTGAATGTTTCAATTTATAGAGGAAAGACGGACATGTTTGCATGATCAACCAGTAACTTTGGTTTACCTACTCATTTCACAAAGTCTGCATGTTTGAGAGGGAAGATGGAGTAGTTTAAATCATCAACTCTTTTTCCCTCTCTGTCTCTCTCAAGCAAGTTTTTTTATTTTGTATCTGGGGTTTACTACTTTGTTTATTTTTTTGATTGAGCACCACCCAATTTAATGAGTAGGTAAAGTGGTCGAAATGAAATGATACAAAAGTTGCTGAAGAGTTCAACCTGAGTAGAAATCAAAAATTTGTTAATTTGTAGTTTATGGACATCTCTATGCCGTTCTCCTCATATTTATAGGTTAAGGCTGCCGATTAACGGAATAACTAAACAAAATTTGAAATTCCTGATACGAGGTAACTCCATTGGCAGTTTAACTGATTGGCAGTAAATCTGTATTTCATAGAAGACATAAAGTCGTACCTAAAAGGCCTGCAAGAGAACCCTTTTCCACAAGAATTTAAAAATTGAAAATGATTTTAGACAGCTGAAATGGTAACCCGCTCAGCCAGCTGCCCAGGTAATGAGACTTGAGGTTCAAAAACAATAAATAACGGAAGGTTCTATATAACCAGTAAGGCAGTAACCAGACAATATATAAGATATTTAACCATATATAAATTTTGCAAGTTCAGTAAAATAAATACCGAGGGTAAAAGTTCCATAGCAGAAGAAAATAAAAACAAAAGCAACTTAGAAAATTGACAATATTTCGACCTGACATACCACCTATACTATGCAACTCCTCTAAATTGCATAATAACTAAACCAGAAAACGATAACGAGGGGGTAATTAAATCAGTCTCAAGCTGCTGATTTTTCTACTCACTATCCGAGCTCAAGTCAGACAAAGGTGGCTCCTCTGGTTTTTCGCTTGATTCCATTATCTTTGCTTCTTCTTCTCCAAGAGCTTTCAACGATACAAAACTTTTCACGTACCGAACAGAAGGATTTGGAACACGATATTCTGCAATAATTTCACAATTATATCCCGCAAGGTCTTGACGATAACAATTGCACTCATTATCATGAAATAGAATTTTGGCATTGTCCTTTAGAATGGCGAATGGGTAAACTGAACTAATAAACTGATCATAGAATTTTGGCATTGTTCCAATTATCAGGAGACAGATTCATCCTGTTCTTTATATTTTTTAAATTTACAAACTTCCGATGACATTCATATAAACCACCAAGCTCAAGAATTCACTGACTAGTAACAAATGACCCAGTATCTTGTACCTAATTCCTCCATAAAACAAAGAACTCAATCTGAAAACATTTAAAACATATCATAAACCAATTACTTAAAACCGTAACCCACGAAATTGGTTGAACCAATGACTTGGCAACAACCCCTGATCTTTTTAACCTTCCTTTTCATGAATGAAGCACCTGCGCTAACTGGCCACTTGCAAGTCCGCTTGCTTTGCTGTTGCAGGAATCGGCAGGAATGAAATTAGAAATGAACAACTTATCCCGTCCAGTTTGCGGTATCTGTACAAGGAAACGAGAGCTCGGATAAGATACTCCAGGATTTGAGCGATGCATAAAACAACCTTTATTCTCGGTCACAAGTAGGACTGCCACCAGATGCAGCTTTGTAATTAAAAGTGACGACATTTGTAATTCTGGAAATTAATAGCAAAACTATGGCTTAAACTATGAGTCAGACCACAATCCAGGTCATTCTAAAAGGTGTAAGCATCTAGCCAGAGTTTTTCATGTGACATGATCATTATAAAAACAAAAACGACTGGGTATTTAAAGATGGGATTCCCTATTGACAAGCTATGAATCATTTGAGACGGACCAGTAATAGTAAAAATACTGAGGGGATGGATGGTGAGGTTCAAAAGCAGAAGAAAATAAAAACCAAACCAACTTAGAAAATTGTCAATATTTCAACCAGACATACCAATAGTTTGAAACTCCTCTAAATTGCATAATAACTAAACAAGAAAACAATAACGAAAAGGTAAAGGTAATAAATCAGTCTAAGGCTGTTGATTTTTCTACTCATTAATTATCCGAGTCCAAGTCAGACCTTGGTAGCTCATTTACTTGATTTCATTATCTTTGCTTCTTCTTCTCCAAGAGCTTTGAACGATACAAATCTTTTCACGTACCGAACTGAATCATACAGAGGAAAACGACGTGCAATAGTTTCATGCTTATACCCCGCAAAGTCTTGACGATAATAATACTGAGCATCACGAAATAGAATTTCGGTATTGTCCTTTAGTATGGCGAACGGGTAAACTGAAAGAGTCGAGAATTCATAATCCACGCCTCCCCATTCAAGAGTATCTTCCTCCCAACTCCATGATGACTTGTAATGTATATCTAGCTTGCCATTGTTCTTATTATCAGGCAACTTTAATAGGTCGTCCCTTTTCTTGAATGACCATATCGTGTTGTATTCTCTTTCGCCTCGTTCAATAATGCACAAGCATCCGCCCAAGACTCTAAGTTCAAATTCCACAAAATATTCCAGCGAGCCTTTTCTACATTTTCCAAAGGCCAATCCCACATATCATCAATACATTCTGGCCCTTCGATGACACTGAATGTTTCATCAGATAAATTAAACTTCACAATTTGCCCATCTTCATCTAACCAGTGAAGAGCTCCATTTGCAAGGTTTTCATTAGAAAGAGATGGTCCAGATGGATGCAACTTATGGGGGATATTTTCTAGATTTCTCCACCCATTGCCGCTGCCGAGAGTATATACATAGACACGTCCAACAAAATCATGGTAATAGATTCTGACAACCTTATACTCGTTCGTAAAAGCATGGTAACCGAACCCGCTCACAACATAATCTCCAGGCGGGGAGTTTTCCGGCAACTTCGGAAGGTACCCAAATTCTCTAGTTATGGGATTGCAAATACAGATAGTACTGTCACCTTTGTTGGAAAACCCAGATATACAAATTAAACCGTTACAAGAACCAATAATCTGAACGGGGTAATAGTGAAGTGCCGGTATTAAGTTGGTTATTCCAAACTTGAGAGGTTTATTATAATCATCATCATCATATTCCATATACTTTAGAAGTTTAGGCCCTTTTACTGACTTACACAAGTAAACGAAGCTTGCCTTACCAGAAGAAACAGCATCAACAGAATCCTGATCGTAAATCCGACGCGACAGCGTATGAGCCAACGACCTTTCATTGTAGATGAGATGTCGCCAAGTTTTACATATTAAGGAGCATTCCGATAGTGATTCAGTAAGTAAACGTGAAAGAAAGTTTACTATGATGTCTGATGGTAGATTGTCGCCCATGCCTAGCTAATAGCGCACAGAAAACCCTAGTTGAGGGAGAGATTGAATGATGATACCTGTTATATATTTTGGAAATCAAGAGTTTATATAGAATGATGTTTTGGGGACTACTCAAAATAGGTGGGGGACTACTCTTTCATTTATGGTAGGACATTTGAAGTAATTTTGGGTAACCCCTTATCTATATTTTTTTTAATACCAAATTTACCCTTGGTAATTAAATTAGTTAGTGTTAGTGTAATGATTAATTACTGATTAGTTAGTGATTATTGAGTTATTAATAGGATAGTTTTGTTAGAATCAGAATTATTGAGAGAGAAGAAGAAGAAGAAGAAAAAAAGATGAAGAAAAAGAGGGAAGAACCCAAAAAATCTTATTTTGTGTTTAGTAAATATGATATGAGTGATTCATGTGATGATACCTCCTCCTCAGAATCAGAACCTCCTTCATCTCCTAATATATTTGTCAATATTTCTAATGATCCGGATATGAGTTATTTGTTAGATGATGAAAGTTATTTACCCCAAACTCAACCTAACGACCCAAATGATGAATTTTATCAGCCACAACCAGAAGATGAAGTTATGGGTACTCAGGTATGTCTCAAATTTAGTTAATGTAGCTTGAATTGTGCAAAAAATTGGCCAAATCGAAAATTTCAGGAAGAAATTTCGGCTAGGTGAAAGTAGTTCGGTTAGAAATTCTGCAAAACAGGTAGCCGAACTCTCCTGTATGTGCAGTTCGGTTTCTCATTTCAGCATACGCAGGTAACGGAACTCTGTTTTAATGGAGGTTTTTGAGAGTTCGGTTATCTTTTTCCAGAAAACGTTGCCGAACTAATTTTATAGAGTATACAGTTAATAGTTATGTTTAGTCGAGTTTAGTCCCTTTGTTACCGTAGTTTATTTTCGGCAAGCTCGCAAATCACGTTCATTGAATAGCTAACCGAACTTTGCAGTTCGATTTGGTCGAGTGTAGTAATTATGTTTCCGAACTATACCATAGAAAAATCCAAAGAACAAGTTCGGCAAGATCGTAATTTTTTTTTCATAACCGAACTTTTTGTTCGGCAGGATCGTATATTATTTTTACATTGCCGAAAATTTAAGTATTTTTTATTTTTAGTTGGTATTGACGTTGTACTATTACTCGTAGGTTGCATCTGATCCAATAGAACCAATGGAAAATCAACCTACCCCTGTTGATATTTTGTACGATGACACGTCCCATCACTACATGAATGACTTGGTATTCAAAAGTCCTTTAGAGGCAAAGAGTTGGGCTAGACAACATGCACTAAAAGACATGTGCGTATTAGTATTGAATGGGAGAGAAAACAAAACCCGCTTTGAAATGGTTTGTGAGAGAAGCGGTGATCCGGATAAAAGCCACAAGAGGAAGGGTTATGTTTATAAAGGAAAGACAAATAGGAAGAACAAAAATTTCTCAAAGAAGATTAAATGCCCATTCAAGCTTGCATTTAATTACAACGAAGAATTGGGTGGATGGGTTCTCTACAAGGTTATGGAAGGTTGTCATAACCACCCTCGTCCGGAGCATCTTGAAGGATATTTCATGGCGGCCAAGCTAACTCCTGAAGAGATGGACAAGTTAGCTAAAATGAGGAAAATGGGTCTTTCACCAATTCAAATGCTCCAAATACTAAAGGAGGATAACAAGGATAACCACTCATCTTTGTCCACCATTTGTAATGCAATTGTGACAATTAGAAAGAAGGAATGGAGAGATAGACAAGTGATGCAACAATTGTTTTTTTTGGACAAAGAGAAAGACTACGCGGTTCAAAAGGATGTGGATTCGGACGGAGAGATAACACAACTCTTCATTGCGCATCCAACGAGTGTTCAATTGGATCAATGCTTTCATGAAGTTCTCATAATGGATTGTACTTATAAGACGAACAAGTACGAGATGCCATTGTTGAATATTGTTGAGCGTACTTCGACGCAGTCACCATTTGCCGTGGCGTTTTGTTTCTTAAGGGACGAGCAAGAACCTAGTTACATTTGGGCACTACAACAAGTAAAGGCAATCTTCCGAGGTGATGATATTCCCGGGGTTATAGTCACCGACAATGCGGCTTCGGCTTCTTTTTCTCTTTAACAGGAACAATTTCTTTTTCTTCCTCCTCTTCTTCCTCTTCCTCCTCTCCCTCCTCTCCCTTCTCTTCTTCCTCTTCATCCTCTCCCTCCTCTTCCTCCTCTTCTTCCTCATCCTTTTCTTCCTCTTTTCCTTCTCCTTCTTTGCCCTGTCCTTGTTCTTCTTCCTCTACATTTTCAACGTGTTCTCTTTGTTGTTCAACCTCTTCATTTCCTTGCTCTTCTTCATCATCATTCTATTCTTCAATAACATTATCAATTGTATTCTCCATCACCTCTTGATTGACTTCCTGTAACGATCCCCCTCCATGTTTAGCATTTTTAGTACCACGGTTTCGGAAATCCAAATGTATTCTACAGCGAGGGGTGGGAGTTCTCAAATCTTCGGCTAGGTGGGGATTAGATTTTTTTCCTTTGTTCCTAATGGATGAAAACCAACTTATTAGCTAAACAGAATATTGTCTTATCAAATAAAATTGAACATGGCATTACATCAAACACAAAATGTTAACAGACTAAAGTTCGGTTATCTGGTATAAGTTGCGAAGTCACCGAACTACAAGTTTGATATTGAAAGATCAAAGTTCGGTTACCACATAGAAACTGCGAAGTAACCGAACTATATTTTATCAAAGTTCGGTTACCTATATAAATTTATCGACTAAACCGAACTCAAAATTTTCATATAAAGAAGGAGTTCGGTTACGTTTTTTTTTTGCGAGCTTACCGAACTACATAGTTAGGTTACCTAAAAATTCCTAATTGGCTGAACTGTTCTTCATATTGAAAGTTTGGTTACCAAAATCTAGGGTTTTCAAAATTTCTCCTAGCCGAAATCTATACTGTAACGACCATTTTCAATGGTTTTTGATGATTTCTAATCGATTTCTTCAACAAAAAACGATTAAAAGGAATGGGTATGAAGGAAATTACCTGCGGATTTTCATTTTACACGAATCGGACTCCTTGGTTGATGTTGGATGCTTGACTTCGTCTCCCAACTTTGCTTGAAGTTGTTTATCAACTTCAAATTAATTTGGGAGATTCGCTATATTAGCCAGACCCGGACTCAATCCTGGAATTCTTGGTGTCTGCTTAGAACGCATTGTTTATAAAAATTGATTAATCGATGATGAATTTTTTTTCGAATCAACGATTAACGTTGATGTATACGAAGAAGAGGAGAAGAAGAATAAGAAGAAGAAGAAGATGAAGAAGAAGAATAAAAGAAAAAAAAAAGGGTTTTGAAACTGATTTTTGGTTTTAATTTAGGGGGTTAGATTAGTGGGTAGTGGTTAAATTAGTGGGTTATTAGGATTAGTTATAACCTTAATTAGGATAAGGGCAGATTAGTCTTCCATAATCTTTTAGGACACCCCTTAAAATTTAGGGTGGACATTCATATAACAAAGTAGTCCCCCACCTTTTTGGGGTAGTCCCCAAAACATCATTCTTTATATAGGCCATCGTGGACTGTTCACAGTTCTTATGGGCCTGACTCCTGGGCAAGTGGGCATGCTTATTGCTGGCCCGTGACGAGTACACATACCGGGTAGGGGTGTGCAACGGAAGGACGGTTGCGGATTTGGAAAATCCAACCGTGTCCGGCCCAATCACCCGCGGATTTCACATCCGCGGATCATCGAGTGATACGGGCCGGATGCGGATTAACCGCGGATTTAGTCAGGGGAAAAAAAAGAAGTAAAACAAACAAAAATACTAAAATACTAAGTTCAGAAAATAGAATTCTAACACAAAAGATAGTTAACAGTTAACACAAAAGAGTATTGTGTTTTTTTTTTACGGAAACAAAAAAGTACTGATTCTTGCAACAACGGAAGGTAAAATATCAAATGCAACAACAAGTCTGGTGCCAAGCCAATGGAACTTCTGCTGCCAAAAAAGAGTCCTTGGATTTGAGTACTAGTTCATTCAATCCATAATTGATATGTCCGGAATTTCCTTCAAGATTTTTTCCGCATCTGTAAAATGAGAAAGAGTTATAGGCCAGGTTATCAACAAAACAAGAGAAACAAAATGAAAGGTGATGATTTTTGACAAGACAGGAAACCAGAGAAGAGTTCAACAAAAACTGATATCAAGTTCATATAAAAAAAAAAGATTTAAGTACATCAGTAGATACCCACTGTTTCACACCACACCACCAGAATATTACAAAAACTCGTCACATGTTCGCTGGACAAACTTAAAGCAACAGCACTTACCACACAGTACAAAATTCATATAACAAAAACCAATTGTACTAATATACTATGTAGTTGGGAGTCTAGGTGTAATGTTTAAGCAGTGAGATACTGAGATTAGCTAGCTGTGTAGCTGGGAGTCTTCACAATGTATCGCAAAAGTTTTTATTCGTCCAAACATGAACATGAGAACGGCTAATGAATATTAGTAATGTTATTCATAAAAGTCTTACAAGTCTGGGTGTAATGTTTAAGTAGCTCTAGCCTGACTCATGAGAACAGCTAATGAATATGTATAGAAGCATGAACATGGAAAACGTGCAACATTCCTTTTTTTTTGCTGACGACAAATTAATGATTAGCCCCTCTATGTGTGTACTGTGTGTTGCCATGTTAATGATTCTGCCTTAGTTACAGTTTCTTTGTTAGTGTTGAGAGCTACAAGTTATGCAGTGAAAGCCACATCTTGATATACAAACAAAAACATGTTGCTGAAATTGATGATGGTGAACCCCATTTTTGACACAATTGATCAACATTTCCAAATTGTTCAACATTCAATTTCCTCCTACTAGCATTGACATTTAATTTTTTACTATCATCTAACCATATCAACACTTGTAGTAATGTAATGCTCAAATAAAACACATCATAATTTCATTTTCCATGTGAATAACAACATAAATTAACCAAACAGAAAATGATTAAAATCACATACCTGGTGCTTAGTTAGACGCCTATGGATAGTTCTAGTTTTCTTAGGACGAAGATCAAGTGGCAAAAACTTCTTGTTCTAGCATCCCTAAGGGCTAATTTCTTCTTCTGAGATATCACTGTCAATACTTGAGCAATCGATAACCTCACCACTTTGCTACATCACTCATAAATTCAACACAAAACCCCTAATTAGTCCAACAAATCAAACAAAACAAAAAACAGAAAACCTAATTTCTGCAACATCAATCAAAGATTCAAAATATACATACATCTTGGAGAGTTTGTTAGAAGCACCACCAGTAACCTTAGCAAGACGAAGTAAAGATCTTTAAGATCTTAGAGAGTTTGTTCAGCTTTAAGATCTTTCAGCTGGTTCAATAAATCTTTACGAGATTGGAAGAGAGAACAACAGTAGCAATGAGTGTGAATTAGGTTTCAGAAAGATAAAGATGTTTATATATAAACTCATACTTCCCATACTATCCTTAATATTTCTATCAACTTCCCTTCCTGTCCTACGGTGGAGGTAAATCCGTGGTTTTCATTGTCCAACCGCAACCGCAACCGCACCGCATGCGTATTTGAGATTCCAACCCGTGTCCGGCCCAAAGATCTTGCGGATTGGGTTTCACCCGCAATTTTGCGGACGGATACGGGTGAAATCCACAGTTTCGGTTTTTCTGCACACCCCTAATACTGGGAGCGGGAGTTGTGACAATATTCGACTAAGTGGGAAGCCTGAAACTGAAGAAATTCTTTCGTTTTGAGTTTTCTTGAGAATATAGAAATTTCCTTTAGTGTTTTTGTTGGATGATTCATTCTATTTTTTGGTGAGTTACATCAGTACCATGGGAGTTGAGCAAACCATTTTCCCGTTGTCAGGGAACATTCATACATGAAAAAAACGTTAAACTTCAAGTCGTGCTCCTGACCAAAGCACATTTAGCACAATCGGCTAGGTAGGGTTTTTTTCCGAAAAGACCTAGCCAATTATGAAACTAGTGTTGGATTAATGACACATGTCGGTGATTAGCTTTGATGGAAAGCTAAATATTGCTCTTTTATATCTGAGAGAGAACAATTATTCTCTTGCCCTAGTATTGAAGTTAGCTGAAATTCCATCTGTTATGAACAGCAACTAGAATAGTCAGGGTAAAGAAATATATGGTCCTCTAACTTATCTTGAAGTCGTAATTTCATTTCCAGTACAATCTTATCGAGCATACTGATTAAAGCTATACAAACACATTGAAGCATCAGGGAGCTAAGGGAATATAGGTATGAACCAAGGTATGTATAATTACATCTTTTAATTTAAGAGTGGTAAACATAATAATCCTAGATCCTATAATCTTCACATGAATTGTTTTTTGCTACTATGATTAGATTTTCCTACATGTGGCATCAGAGCCAATTGGATTAATCTTGTTTGCTCATAAAATTGATTTTGAGGTTAATCTAATGGTTGTATATTTAGCCTTTGTGACAAGATGATTGTAACATGATGGTCATATTATGCTATTTTGATCGAAATATGGTATCACCCTTTTATACGTAAAAATGGGTTCTGTTTTAATCCTGTAACTGTCATCATATGATTGATATATAGTGTAGTTGTAAGGGTAGCATGAAACTGTTGACAGTCCTGAAACCCACTACTCCAGGCTCCGTTTGGTTGATTGAAAGTAATTATGAATTTTGAATTTATGTTGGGTGTTAAATTGACTAAATAATAGTTTATGTTGCATCCGTCAATTAGTTTATGGTGGTATGTCATTTTTTGTGATTATAAACATATTGGTGGATTTTATCTTCTCCGTTCTAAGAGAATTTCATGTCATGTGCTACCGATACGATTGATGTATTCTTTCCAAAGTAGAAGGTTATGACATGTAGAGTTTGTCATCAATATGAGGAACCGGCCAAAATTAATTGAGTGTTTAGTTTGCACTCTGGACATGCTAGATAAAGATTGGTATAGGTTTTTTTGGAAATAGTAGAGCCTAGTACAGTTTTCCATATGCTTTTGTTTTCCTTCTCCTTTTCATGTCTAAAGAAAACGATGATGTGTTAAAGTTATCTTAAACTTAATTAACATTTTGACTTAACTCTCTGTAATGGTCCTAGTTCATCCTTTTAGTGGTCAAGTTGGATGTTTCCTCTAAATGAATGAGTTTAGTGAACTAAATGGGAGTCAGATGTATATGACGGTATGAATAGGTGTCAAATAATTATGGTAACTTAGTGGATTGTATCTTGAGCCTTCTCTAGTCACTTTTTGTGTTATGTGCTTGTTGTATAATGTTTGTCCATGCTCTTTGTTTATAACTTACGAATAAATACATCTGGTCAACCATGCCTTAATTAATTTCTACAGTAAAATATGCCATGTATGTTGTTTATGACCCTATAAATATTATTTTTGGAGTTAAGCCATTAGATTGGATTACCAAAGTAACCATACGAAAATGGTGAGACTCGTGAATGAATGATTATATATTGTCGTTTGCTTAATGAGCTTATTTGGTGTTAATGATTTGTATAATACCATTATGTAAATGAATTAGCTCGTCTATTCTTATGTAAAGGTGGTTTAGGTGCCCAAAAGGTATCATGCCGTGTGAATATTTAAGGATACCGGATATAGCAAATTGACAATTTGGGTCATCTATATGAGTCATACATTTGGATAAGCTATATGTGTCTTGATTCCTCCCAAAGGAAGAATTTGATAGTTCAGTTTATCTAATTGGCCATTTGGGTCATATATATGAGTCATACATTTCGATAAGCTATATGTGTCTTGATTCCTCCCAAAGGAAAAATTTGATAGTTCAGTTTATCTATTTACAGTGCATGTTTTGAATGTGACCTGACTGGTACAGAGTTTTACCAGTAAAAATTTTACCAGTAAAATTGTGCTGCCAAAATGGCCAATTGAAAGGGATAAACTTGATAAAGTCTCTTGAGTATTATGGTAACAAAGTCATTTGTATATCCTAGTTAAGATTTTGATGACTTGTTCAAAGACGTCATCTGTTGAAATAATTAGGTGAAATATTCTCTTTTAAGAGTGGTTTGATACCCAAAGGTGTCAGGCTCATGGGATGGAGAATATGTATGACAAGTTGACATTTACGTTGCTATTTCTTGGTTGCATTTGATTGTTTTCGTACTGAAAGTTGGCATACTGAGATCGTCTTCACTAGAATGATAATTATTGTAGAATTATTTCATGAGTTATATAATGTTGTAACTTGTTTGTGATTCCATTCTTAAACTTAAGCAGTAAAAGCTAAAAATTTGACCATAGTTTTGAGACACTAAACATTGCGTACTTTAAGAATTTGTTAGGTACTTTAAGAATCTGTTAGATAGACATGGTTAATTACCTCTTCAGGTATGATATATTTCATGTTTGCGGCTTTATAACACTCAATCATTTTATTGTAACCCTTTTCTTTTTGCCTCAGTAAAGGTAAACCGCATCGAGAAGTTCAAATAATAATTTGGGTTGCTAAAATAGCAATTGAAAAGTTGATGAACTCATAAGAGCGATGTGGTTAATAATATTGTTAATTGCGTATTCTAATTAATTATGGTATTAGTGATTTGTCCAAAGACATCACTGTGTGAAGTGATTAGTATATGCTATCCTCATTGTCTTGACATTTAAGACTATTTAGTTTTTGAGGATGTTTGGTATATTGACAATGCTAACCGGGTTGCAATAGAATACGTTGTAATTTTGTCCCGAAGGAGAGATTTCGGCAGTATGGTTTGTTTTGAAAACTTATGTTGTTTGTTTGATGCAATATTAATTGTTATATTCTTACTCTTGGTGTGTAGAAATTGCGTCCAAATGAATGATTTTAGTTATCACATTGAAAGTCACCTATTATCGTGAAATACGATAAGAGAGTGGGAGTATACATAAGTATACTTGGCGATATTGCAATAACTTAGCCACATTAGTGTTGTAGTGGCAGAATGATATTTCCTTGTTATTTTCGGTTATTGGATTCTTGGTATTGCTTTGAGAGAAAGGAGGATTTAAGAAAAGAGCCATAGCATCTGCATATTGCGATGCCATAATTACTTGAGATTCTTTTTTATCATAAATGTTAGGGAATTTCGGAGAAAATGTATTTCACCATGTTCATCTATGGTTTTCACATTATAGCTAAGTCTGTTTAATAGTTAGCTACACGTAATAAGCATGAATTGTAGTGTTAGTGGGGCTTGAAAGATTACCAGATGAAAAGGTGAAAGTCATATGAAATGGTGAAAATATATTTTGAAAGGTGTAATGTGTGGAGATAACATTCATGTCAAGTAACCGAATTCCTAGAATGTTGTGTTGTGTGTAATGTAAAATGCTCAAGGAATCGAATTTTTCCAGTAAAATATGATTGTGCTACTGTGTTGGACATAGTTAATACATACCCATTATATTGTGGGTAAAAACTCATAAAACTGTTGCGAAGAGTGAGCATTAACTGAGTTTCCATTAAGTTTCTCTAGAGAGTGAACGGAAACATAGTTTATGATGACTTGATTGAGCAACGGAAGCTAGAGTTTTCACTTGCATGAAGGAATTGGATTGATCCAATGGGTACATATATTAACCTGATTGTAGTACATAAATTTCTGAATATGGAGACGCTTGATTAATGGTTAATCTAGTGGGAGTTGTAAACTATGAAATGTAGTTTCAATAATTGAATTAGTATTCCCATAATGATTTATATGATCCAATGTGAATAACCACGATCAGTTGAGCTAATTTAGAAAAACGAGGAAATTTTGATATTTCTACTGATAATGTGGTATATAATCAGAAACTGAATTATTGATATTGGATCGAACAAGTGTCTAGTAGGAACTTGAAGGATAAAGAAATCGACAAAGTTTATCTGAATTAAATTTTAGCATGTCATCCTAAGAGATCAGTATATGGACGTCTAAAGACCTATCTTATAAGTAACCTTCAGATTGAGGAAATTCTTTCTTAATCAAGTCACAAATCTGAAGATTAGTGGGAGTAAGTATATATACTAATTTGTATGTTGATGACATGTGTTAAACCAAGAAAATCCTCTTCCAGAACTTACGAATGAGTGAGATGAATTTTGCCATTTTGGCGGAGAAAAACATCTCCTTAAAGCAAAGTTCTAAAATTTTATGGTATGGACATTTGCTCCGCTAGTGCTGAAATTACACAACACAAAAGAGTAACAAATGTTAGCCATGCATGAAAAATATCCATAGATCTCAAGAAAATGCAAGGAATACCTTATGCTTCCGCATTCTGAGAACTTTCATGTATAATATGTTTAACATGAAATTTATGGAGTTTTATAATATGCATTCTTGGTTGTTGCCAAAGTAACCCAAGAATATAACTTATTGTAGAACATTAAAGTAATGTATGCACCTTCATATAATTGATTCTTTGAAGATGTAATGTTCATACTCGTTTTAAGCTCATTTTAGGTTGTGTCTTCATGCTAAGGCGTTGAGTTGTATCGAGATGAAGCATAAATAAAGTATAACCGCTTCATTAGTTTTGGAGTCTGAATATGTGGTACTTTGATAACACCACAATTTTTGGTTGTGCAACTTTTTCTCAAGACTTGGAGAATGTCGACGTTATAGCCAAGTGGATGAGAATTTATTATGCATAACAATCTCTTTCTGGTGAACCCTTAGCATACGAAGATAGAGTTTCCCGTTGTACAGAAAGAGAACAGGAAACAACGATTGATTGTGGAACAAATGAGCACAAAGCTTATAGTAGCAGATCCATTGACAAAAGGTTTACCCGTAAGCGCTTATGCACAACATGTTACATCTATGGGTATTGATCCTTTGTAATTGAAACAATGGATGAGTTTAGATAGTTCCATAAAACTTTTAGAGATCTCACAAAAGACGTTGTTTTCCGTTTTCCTGTATTTTGTTCTGTGTACACACTCATTGAAAAAATAATACAGGATTTTCCTTGATAGAATGCTTAAGCAAGGCACTAATGTTGTTTTGCTTTGTAGGCTCTTAGAAAGAGCTGTCAAAAGCTATTACAGGTCATGTTAGGGAGTGAACTATGTAGTGCATGGAAGGGAGCATGTCACATGACGATACGTAACTGCCATGACTCATATTAGTATATTTCCTGATCTTGACATTTACATGATCTAGAATTTTATTTGCGCACTAATGATTATGTTTCTAGATATTATGTATGCCATAAGTCTAATGTATCAAGTGGGAGAATGTTGGATTATGTGGCACATGACTTAGGCTGACTGATGTAAAACTAAACGTGACTTGGTCCAAATATGACGTGTCCAACACTAGGCACTTAAGGATTGCAGGTGTCGATTATCAAGATATGTGTAAGTATATTTTAATGACACATGTCGGTGATTAGCTTTCATGGAAAGCTAAATATTGCTTTTTTATATCTGAGAGAGAACAATTATTCTCTTGCCCTAATATTGAAGTTAGCTGAAATTCCATCTGTTATGAACAGCAACTAGAATAGTCAGGGTAAAGAAATATATGGTCCTCTAACTTATCTTGAAGTCGTAATTTCATTTTCAGTACAATCTTATCGAGCATACTGATTAAAGCTATACAAACACATTGAAGCATCAGGGAGCTAAGGGAATATAGCTATGACCCAAGGTATGTATAATTACATCTTTTAATTTAAGGAGTGGTAAACATAATAATCCTAGATCCTATAATCTTCACATGAATTGTTTTTTGCTACTATGATTAGATTTTCCTACAACTAGAACCATAAATTTTGTGGAAGAGAACTCGGTAAATTTCGTGACTTGACTGAAAGGGCAACAACAGGATCTGTGGCTTAATGGTAGCGCATCCGACTCCAGATCAGAAGGTTGCTTGTGTTCGTGCTTGTTCAATTCACGTCAGGTTCATCTTCTTTAGTTTCTCGAACCATTTTCTTTTGTTTCTTTAGGTTCATCTTCTTTAGTTTCTCGAACCATTTTCTTTTGTTTCTTTTGATGTTTTTGATTCTACACTGCACAAGCAGCTTACTGCTTACCTACACTAGGAAGGGGCATTAGCATTACCCCGTTCCGGCTAATCGCAATGCTTCTTGTTCGATCAAAACCTCTATAGTGAATAGGCATGTTCACGTGCACCATGACAAAGCAGTAGATTCTCAATACTAAGTTACAACCAAACAAATGATCTGATCTAATCTTTAACTCCGATTGGTCACTTGAGAGAATAAATTATTTCATCATTTCAAGATCAAGTTAAATACAGTATAACTTATGCACGCAAGAAAAAATCCCCAAAAACATAATCGATCAGCAACCAATAAATCTCCACTTACTTTATGAAATCGCTAATCAAACCAGACAAATTAAATAGACAATTTAAAAGATATTTAAACCCAAATGAAACTAAATACCAGAAGAAAATAAAAACAAAAGCACCTTTCAAACTGTTAAATGGCACTAGTATGAAAATCCTCCAAATTCCATAATAACTAAACAAGGAAACGATAACGAGAGTCTATATCAGTCCGAGGCTTCTGGTTTTTCTACTCATAATCTGTATCCAAGTCAGACCTTGGTAGCTCCTGTGCTCATTTGCTTGATTTCATTAACTTTGCTTCTTTTTCACCAAGAGCTTTCAATGATACAAAACTTTTCATGTACCGAACTGAATCATGTGGAGAACGATCACCTGCAATAATTTTAAAACGCCTACCCGCAAGGTTTTGACGATAATAATAACAATCATTATCATGATATAGAATTTTGGCATTGTCCTTTAGAATGGCGAACGGGTAAAGTTCACTAGTCCGCCTTTTATAATCCACGGATTGCCAGTCAAAAGTATCTTGCTCCCAACTCCACGATGACTTGTAATCCTCCTCCTCTATATCTTGCTTACGATCGTTCTCCTTATCAGGCAACCTCGTTCTGTTCTTTTTATTTTTTAATAGATCATCTTTTTTCCTGAATGACCATATATCGTATTCTCTTGTCTCATTGGATAATGCGTAAGCATCCACCCAAGACCCTAAGTTCAAAACCCCAGAAAATGTCGCTCTGATCTTTTATATGTTTCTTATGAAAGTCCCACATACGATCAACATATTCCGGTGTGGAGAGAACAGAGAAAGTTTCATCAGATAAATCAAATTTCACAATTTTCCCATCTTTATCTAACCAGTGAAGAGCTCCGTTTGCAAGGATCTCATTAGAAACAGATGGATGCAATTTGTATGTGATATCTTTTAAAGTTCTCCACCCTTTGCGACTGCCGAGAGTATATACATAGACACGTTCAAAATAGATTCTGACAACCTTATACTCATTCGTAGAAGGGTGTAACCGAACCCGCTCACAACATAATCCCTAGGACGGAATTTTTTCGTCAACTTCGGAAGGTACACAAATTCTCTAGTCATGGGATTACAAATATAAATTGGATCGTTATTGGAACACGCAGATATACAAATTAAGCCGTTACAGGAACCAATTATCTCGTGAAGGTCATGGTCAGGTGCCGCTATTAAGTTGGTTATTCCAAACTTGAGAGGTTTTTCACGATTCTCATCATCATATTCCATATACTTTAGAAGTTTATGCCCTTTTACTGAATTACACAAGTAAACGAAGCTTGCCTTACCGGAAGAAACAGCATCAACAGAATCCTGATCATAAATCTGACGCGAGAGCATACGAGCGAAGTACTTGTCATTGTAGATGATATTTCGCCAAGATTTACATACTAAGGAGCATTCGGATAGTGATTCAGTAAGTAAACGTGAGAGGATGTTTGTTATGATCTCTTTCGGTAGAGAATCGGCCATGACGAATAAAACGCTCAAAACCCTAGATGATTTAGCCGAGGAAGAGAATGATACTTAAATATTGAATGATGTTTTGGGGACTACCCAAAATAGGTGGGGGACTACTCCTTCATTTTTGGTAGGACATTTGAAGTAGTTTTGGGTTACCCCTTATCCAAAAAAAAAATAATACCAAATTTACCCTTGGTAATTAAATTAGTTAATTTCCTTCTTCTTCTTCTTCTTCTTCATCTTCTTCTTCATCTTCATCTTCTTCTTCTCCAACATCAACCAAGAAGTCCGATTCGATTAAAATGAAAATCCGCAGGTAATTTCCTTCATACCCATTCCTTTGAATCGTTTTTTGCTGAAGAAATCGATTAGAAATCATCAAAAACCATTGAAAATGGTCGTTACAGTAGAGATTTCGGCTAGGAGAAATTTTGAAAACCCTAGATTTTGGTAACCGAACTTTCAATATGAAAAACAGTTCGGCCAATTAGGATTTTTTAGGTAACCGAACTATGTAGTTCGGTAAGCTCGCAAAAAAAAAACGTAACCGAACTCCTTATTTATATGAAAATTTTGAGTTCGGTTTAGTCGATAAATTTATATAGATAACCGAACTTTGATAAAATATAGTTCGGTTACTTCGCAGTTTCTATGTGGTAACCGAACTTTGATCTGTCAACACCAAACTTGTAGTTCGGTTTTTAAGATGGTTGATTTCGAAATGAAGGTTTTGGGTACTTAGGTATACTTCAAATTTAGTTAATGTTGCTTGAATTGACAAAATCTTTCGAAAAAATGAAAAATTTATAAACTGATTTCGACCATGGAAATGAAGTTCGGCTACGACATCTGAAAAACAGGTAGCCGAACTCATCTGCAAGTGTAGTTCGGCTAATGATTCTGAAGACACAGGTAGCCGAACTAAGCTTTAATGGAGTTTTTGCTTTCAGAGAAAAGTTCGGCTAGGAAAAAGAAAGTTGCGACGTAACCGAACTAAAAGTTCGGCTGGGAATTTTTTCTCTCGACGTAACCGAACTCAATATATTGGTTTTCAGAAAAAAGTTCGGTTAGTAGAAAAAAATTGAGACAAAACTGAACTAAAAATTCGCCTAGGAAAAAAACGAAAAAAAGTTGCGACGTAACTGAACTAAAAGTTCGACTGGGATTTTTTTTTTTGCGAGGTAACCGAACTTTTTTCTGAAAGAAAAAACTCCATTAAAGCTGAGTTCGGCTAGTTCGACAAACTGTTTCACATAATTCCTAGCCGAACTTCTCTCTGCAACTTTCATTTTCAACTCATTTTGATGATTACTTCTCATTTCTTCAACCAAAAACGAATGACAAGTAATGGGTTTGTGAGATTATCTTCGTTAATAATTTAAATTAAGCTATATACATAGAGGTTGTGGTGGTTGGTGGTGGTAGTAGTTGGAGGTGGTAGGTGCTGGGCGGTGGTGGTGGGCGGCGGTGGTGGGAGGAGGTGGTGGTTATATATATATAGGTGGTTATTAGGTTTGTTTTAAATTAAATTAGGTTAAGGGTAGGTTAGTCATTTCCACACTTTAGGACACCCCTTATAAATATAGGGTAGACATTTCTATCACAAAGTAGTCCCCCACTGTTTTGGGGTAGTCCCCAAAACATCGTTCTAAATATTGGGGTACACAAAATCATGGGTTTATACTTAGGCCAAGGTAGGTGTGTGTCTTGGGGGCCTAACTCCAGAGTTCCGGCCCGTTTTGAATACCATCACATGTAAGATACATACCAATCGTTTTTCGTCGATCCATTCTCAGAAAGGTATGCACTAAAATTCTAAAGACTTAAAGGGTTAGACAAACAAAGCTCCCACGCTGAACGGTAAGGAAACCCTCGTTTCCTATTAGCCGAAATATGTCTTTTTTAAGTTTTGTGAAACGAGCGTTTTCGTGAGGATACTTGGCAACGTATGGTTGGTTTATAAAGAATAGGAAAAAGACTAAAAAAGAAACCAAATTCAATATTTAGGTGAGGACACTTGGCAACGTATGATTGGTTTAAAAATTAGAAACTTAAAAGGAAAACTTAACTTACCGTGTTTGGAATTTTATGGAAGTCCGAATTCAATTTGGAAATCGAGTAACTATTATATTATGACTCTTTTTTTTCCAAATTAATATATAAAGGGAAAAAAATCCACATATTTTCTACAAAAATAAAAGGAAAAAATAAATATTATGACTCTTTCTTCCAAATTAATATATAAAAGAGAGAAAAATCCACATATTTTCTGCAAAAATAAAATGGAAAAAATAAATAAAATCTGCACATATTCTCTACCTATTTAATTTATTTGCCCCGCCACATCAAATCAAAATTGCATCACCACGGGTCGAGGCAAATCCCCGCACACAGCAAATCAAAAATGCATTGCCACGCGCCGGGGCGAAGCCCCGCGCACACGAAGTTAAAAGAAAAATAAAATAAAATTTGCACATATTCTCCACCTATTTAATGTATTTGCCCCGCCACACCAAATCAAAAATACATCGCCACGGGGCGGGGTGAAGCCCCGCGCACACCAAATCAAAAATGCATCGTCATGGGACAGGACGAAGCCAAGCGCACACCAGATCAAAAATGCATTGCCACGGGGCGGGGCGAAACCCCGCACACACCAAATCAAAAACATTGCCACGGGGCGGAGCGAAGCCCGCACACACTAAGTTAAAAGAAAAAGTAAATAAAATCTGCACATGTCCTCCACCTATTTAATGTATTTTCCCCGCCACACTAAATCAAAAATACATCGCCACAGGGCAGGGCGAAGTCAAATAAAAAATGCATCGCCACGGGGCGAGACAAAGGTCAACTCACACCAAATCAAAAATACGTTGCCACGAGGTGGGACGAACCCCGCGCACACCAAATTAAAAGAAAAATATGCCCGGTGCGTAGCACGGGCACAAATCTAGTAAGGTATAAACACTTATAGTATGTATTTTTGAAACGCTGGTGCCATTGCATACCAAACATCATCTTGTAACCATAAAATAAAATAAAATAAAAGATTAACAATATTTCACACAGACACCAATATGTTCCAGTTGCGTTACTAAAGCAAACAACCATAACGAGACTGTAAGTGATCAGTGTATGCTGTATTTGTGTCTGTATCTGTATCTGTATTAAGGTCGGACCTTGGTAGCTCTTGTGCTCCTTCACTTGATCACTTATCATTGCTTCATCTTCTCCAAGAGATTTCAACGATACATAACTTTTCACGTAACGAACTGAAGGGTAAGGACGATGATTGTTGTAGACACATGAATTCGGCCAGAGCCGAAGACACCAGAATGGGGGCTTCGGGTGATATCCAGTGGAAGCCACCATTTACGATGACGTGGAACAGGTGGGTGATAGACGCATTTATGTGTCTATTTTCATCTCTATTGTGTATAATGTTAGTACCCATTTTTGTACTTATTTTGGTATTTTATCTCTTTGTAGGTGTTTTTGGAGAAATAAGCTTTTGTGGCGAAATTGGCTCGAAAAGTTGATGAATGCAACCTAAGGGACGAGTGTTATGCGGACTCCATCAACGGATAAGGGGCGACCATCGGATAAGGGGTAACCTTTCCCCTTCACATTCAAATTCTGAAAATTGGCGGGAAACCAAAAACTTAAAAACGTGTTTCCTGGCAGATTTGGTGATGGATTTTTAGAGGTGTTTGAGGTCGATTGAACCTCTAATTTTCATAGGGTAGACTCCTTATGAGTCTAGGAATCTAACATGGGTGTTTAAACCGATTAAAATTGGCTCAATCGACGGGTTTTGATCTCAACAGCAAAATATGGAAAGTCACGTGTGTGACTTGTTTTAGGAAATTTTAGAGAGATTAAAGGCAAGATTTTCTTCCCAAAGCTTAATATATATCTAAGGAAGAGTTTAGAATCAAAAGGAAAGCCCAGATACGTGTGGAAATTCTAAAACAAGAAATTGCCGCAACTTTGCCGTGAAGAGAAAGAAAGAGATTTCGGAAGATTTTATAGAGATTTAATCGCTCTTTTTGATATAAATAGATTGTTTGGGTCATATATAAGGGGTGTCGAGAGTTTGGGGGGCGGAGAAGGGCTGAGGAGGCGAGAATCATAGGTTTACAGGCCGCTGCTACTGCTGTTTTCTGCTGGTGCGGAGCTGAAGAACACGAAGAACATAAGACGCACACTGAACAGTCGCGAAGAACACGAAGAACTTCGACCCACACCTAACTGTCGCAGAAGCAGTCTTATATAGTCGTTTATTAACAGCACTTCAGTTGTATCGGTGATTCTGTAACGCCATAAAAGCGTTGCAGATTCGCTGTATTATTATTTCTCTTCAATAAAAACACCTTTTGAGCCATGTTTCTATCTTTTGAGCATGTTTTTACCATGAGGAGCTAAACCCAAACACTGGGATGACGGAGGAAGTCGAATATCATACTTGGGGTAATTTTATTAATTCTTTTTAAGACTTTTGCATTAATTTTAATTGAAATTATGATTTGAATTAATTGGTTGTCATTTAATTTGATGATGTATGCTTAGCTTAGGTGTTTTGATACATCATGCTTAGGATTTACAATCAATGTTTTGAGAATCTACCTTGGCAAAAATAGAGTCCTTGTTTTTCTTGAGCTAAAATTGTCAAAGAATTAATAATTGAACCTTATGTTTTGAATTTGGTGGAATCCCGAATCCCAGTACCTCTCACCATTGTTTATTATTTTTGTATATATTTTTATTAAATTTAAAAAATCCTTCACAAGCACGAGTTGAACGAACTTTACTCACCACTTTCACTACAACTTAAAAAACACATCAGTGGGCTGCCCTCGGAAGACGATTAGTGGTTGCCTAAATAACCCCAGCTGTAATAGTACACGTGTACGGCTAATGACAGAAGATTTACCAGAAAAGGTATTAGGGTACACATGTACGATATTTCCATATCAGGCTTTTCCTATAAAAGCATAGCAATCCTTCAGAGAGAGACAGATCTTTTCATAGAATTGTACTGTGGGATTAGTCTCCTCATAACCTTATGATAATTTAAGGGTGTTTAGATTTGGCGACTTCACTGGGGACTAATCCTCAATACCACTACTAAAACAAATTGATGGAGTCATCGATCACGGAAAATTTTAACATCGCAAGTTCGGGGTCTGCTCCTGCTAAGAACATTGGAGGATCGATGCTAACCTCGGGGCTCGATGGGTCACAGAATCAACAAGTGAATCCTGAGTTCGGAATGCCAATAATAGAAGACTCGGGAACACAACGTCTAAATCTACAAATAAGAGTGGGACAGCCTAATGCATCCGGAGATGTACAAAGACAAGTCGAGGAAATTCCACAAGCATAGATCGGGGCACACATACAACCTTTACCCGCTTCGCAACAACTCAAGATACAACAGATGCGTCGTGAACTGGCCTATTCTGACAAAAAGAGGTTGTTCTTAATGGATAGGCTAGCTGAACTTCAACCTGAATGAGGGGACGAGTGTTCTGGCCCCTTCGGGGTATCAGAACAACCCCTTCTATTACAAAGCAGAACCCAACGAGACTCTTTTGGCAGGCGGATCTCATCCTCCAGGCAAAATCCCCAACGTAGTGAGACACCGTGCACCTTTCGGGCACCCAAAGAAGGCTCTCGTAATTCAGATGGACAACATAGTAAAGAGAAAGATCATGTCATGTTAGCTGAAGAACACATTGCTAAATACCTCGAAGAGCACTATGTCCTAACTCAACCTACAAGAAACTATACTATGCAATCTCCGTTCACCCAGGGATCACTAGAGAAATCCATGCCAGTAACATATAAGCAACCCAAGTTTCAACTTTTTGACGGTTCCGGAAATGCAACGGAATATGTCTTTCGTTTTCTCATGAGTCTGAATGAGCATGCCACAAATGATTCCATTTGTTTGAGGGAGTTCGGTAAGTCACTTACTGGTTCAGCCTTTACATGGTTCGTGGGGTTAGAAGAAAATAGCATCTCATCTTGGAACGATATGCGCAATCAATTTATGAAAAAGTTTTATTCCCGACAAAAGAAACTCACAATTTCGGATATCTGCAACCACAAATACAAAGCAGGCAACGATTACTTAGACTTCGCGAGAAGCTTCCGGGCGGAATGTCTACGCAGCAGCGTTAAAATCCCAGAAAAGCAGCTTGTCAAGATCGGCATCAGTCGGTTACCTTCGGAACTTAGTTTTATTTTAGGAACTGTCAAATTGGAAACCTTTGCAGACTTCGAAGATGCATGTTCCCAGGCCGATGGTGCGGCAGAAATAAAACTTTAGGCACCAAACAATGGGGACACTCAATAGCTTACGCTAAGGAAGAAGGTAACGTCATACAAGGCAAGAGATCAACAAATTTCAGAGAAGAAAAAAGGTATAAAAGGGGCAGTGATACATCCGACGAAATTGTGGAGCCACCCGACTTTCCATGTACATTAGAAACTGCTACCGAACTTTTGTAAGAATGGAGAAAAGACGGCGATAAAACTCTCCCATCTCCAGCAAAAGAACCGTCCGAACAAGATAAGCGACATGCCCGGTATTGTCACTTTCATAAAAAGATCGACCATGAAACTAAAGATTGCCGAACATTTAGATGGAAAATACATAACAGACAGCAAAGAGGAGAGATCGATTTTGGTCCAGATACTCACATTCAAAAGGACCCACTACCGCGACAAGTGTTCATGATCACGCACGAGGGTGCGGAAGACATGACTGAGGAAATTTTCATTGTCTCTGAGGCAGACAATTATGAGCATATCGCAGCCACAGTAGCACAAAAACCACTTTTTGCAAACTTCTTTGACACGCTAAACTTTACAGCCGAGCAACGCTAAATTTCCGAAGTCATACTAACCAAAATCACAGCAAATGAAGGAGTACATCAATACCTAGATCGCAAATACCCACTGCCCACAGACGTCATCACCTTTTTGGAAAAAGATCGAATAGTGGATTGTGATCACACACGACCACTATATGTCACCGCGGGGATCCGTAAACATAAGTTCAAAAGAGCCTTTGTGGATACCGGGGCGTCACTTAATTTGATCCCATTACATATTGCAGAGAGCATCGGAATCAAAGAAGCAGACATCAACAAATTCGCTACTCGAATTCAAGGCTTCGGTGGCCTCATACAATAAACAATTGCAACCATCAAACTAGAAATTCAAGTGGGTCCTAACCGAGCTAGTGAACCTTTCTACGTCATGGATGTCCATCTGGCTTACCACTTGCTCCTAGGCAGACCATGGTTACATAAGCACGGAATCGTACCCTCTACTTACCATCAGTGTATCAAGTTCATCTTAAAGGGAAAACAGAAATGAGTACCAGCCTCAGTCGACCCCTTTACAACCGAGGAAGCGCATCTGGCCGAAGCATCCTTCTACAATGGACTAGTGAACCAAGTGAAGTAGTCACTCACATCCATTCCAATCCAATCCCTGATTGGGAGACCACATACGCCAATCCATCTGAAAAAAAACCCAATTAAGCGAGCACAAGTCCACAAGGATGAACGACGACAATTCTGAAAGATCACACGACCGGATGGGGGATACGTTTACAAACGTTGAGCCCATAAGTCCAATAGCACTCGAAACAAGCCTTCAATAAGACCTCCAGGAAAAACACCGCAAATGAGGAGACTGCATGGGGTTTACATGAGTACCCAAACATGAACAAATGACGACGCTAACTTATGTAAGCAACAATGCCACTTAATAAAAGGCTTTATCTCTTTCTATTTAATTTTATTTTATTACCCTTCTGAAGGTATACTAAAATACCAAGCAAGGCGTGAAACGACTAACAAATTGACAAGTTATATCCCACGAAAACTTAATTTGGGAGGGATTTGGATCCACCTATATACACCAAGACCAAGCTCGTACGAAAGATGCATACAACATGGGTTATGACTTCAGTCTAAGAAGGGTGCAAATCCTCGAGGCTAAAATTCGAAACGAAAAGGACCTAAGTCTAATTTTATACACTGAAACCAAATTCATACAAAAGATGCATATAAAATCGGATATAATTTAGGTCTAAAAGGGAGCAAAGCCTTGAGGCTGCAATTTGAAACAAAAGGGACCTATGTCCAATCTTATACACTGAAATCAAGCTCATAGAAAGATGTATATAACATCGAATATGACTTAGGTCTAAGAAGGGCGTAAGCTTTGAAGCTGAAATTTGAAATGAAAAGGACTCGAATCTAATGACATACATCATCATTTAACTTACAACAAAGGTGTAACACATAAAGTTTGTGTAACCACGAGTGGGAGATAAATCTCAAAAACAAAAGTTAAGCTCCGAAGCTACAAACCACGATCCACTCCAATACTTGTGGGTCTTGAAATCCCGGGAATATATATATATATATATATAAACAACAACAACAACAAAGAATATAAGCATCCAAAGGGAACTAGGCACATGACGCCAGCTCAGATCGATCTTGAGATAAAGCACATCTCGAATGATATATAGTTGTCTTAATATCCTGAATAAGGAAAGAAACCCTCGTCCGCTGCGACTTGCGAATAAGGCAGAGTTTATCCATTTTTAATTCCGCAACTGTCTTTGTTCGCCATGCCTTCTTCATGGACATTTCCGAACACATGATCCACTCGTGATTTCAGGTGCAACAAGCTCGAAATACTTAAGGGCCATCTTCAACACAATGATCAGTTTAGAAAGCATTGATACTTCCAAGAACAGCCGAACACGGATCGACATATCCGCGCCTAACATAAAAACCAAAAAAAAAAAAAAGTGACTACACAAATGTGATAGGGTGAATCCTATTTTATAATGCCAACCCAATGCCAAAATCGAGATATTCATATCTTTGGGGTTCGCAAACGACAATCCCCAAAATGAAGAAGAGAAGAAAGGGAAAACTTAATAATGTACCTAGAATAACACAAGCAAGTATGGACATAATAAAATCTGTTCTCTCAAAACACGTAACACTCATAAAGGAGAAGAAGACAAAAGGAAAGATAAAACAAAACTTTTTAAGTAAAGCTTGCCAGCTCGAGTTCCTTTTCGGTCAACTCCTTATGCTTCGAGCTTAGCTTCATCGAGGTCTCTGCAACGTCTGCAACAATTTTGTACGCCTCGGCAGTTAGACGAATCTGCTCCTTCTGCTGATCCTTTAGCTTTTGCGCCTCTGACTTAATTTATTCTTTCAAATCAGCAATCTCTCCAGGTAAAACCAAATGACGAGAAGCTCTCTTCTCCTCTAAACCCTTGAACATTTCCTCATGTTGAAACTCAACATCCGCGGCAGAACGAAACTACACCTCCATGACTCAAGAGTCTCTTCGGAGGGACATCCATCACCAATCTCGGCCATCACCTTTGCAACAACAAGCAAAGTGGAAACACTGAAAATTAGATTATTCTGATCTGAAAGAACTAATGTAGTCGCTACATGCCCATGCTCCTCCACAACCGCCTTGTAATAATCTTTCAACTCTGGAGCAACTGGGAAGTTGTAAACCGGCACGAAGTGAGCATAAGTAGCTGCAACAGCAGCCACATTTCCTTTGAAATCAAACCAAGTTTCCTTTCCAACTAAAGATCCAGGACTGCCGATAGCAACAAGAACCACAATATCGGGATATCTCGAGCCAAACCCACCACGCCCTCCTGGGTGCCTCCTCTTCTTCGAGCTAGTCTGTTCTCCAGGATGTTCAGCATGCGTCATGCTCATGTCCTATAAAAAAGAACAGTGTCTCAACAATTACCCGAAATACAAACCCAAATGAAACTAATAAAAGCGAAATAACATACATGTGTACCCACACCGGAAAAAGAATTCTGGGGCCTGAATGATCCGACAACTAGAAAATCAGAAGAAAGAGAAGCTCAGTGCAAATGAATACATTATGAACAAGCAGGAAGGTGTATTTATAGGTTTTTTCAAGAGCGGCTGATGTGGACAACATGCCGATAAAACCTACAACTACTTTATTACATCCATGTGCAAAACAACATACAAGGCCTACGTGGACATTTCTTTACCTCCCTGATCGTCCGACGATGCTGTTGATTCCCCCTATTTCGAATTAACACCCGAGTACGCTTTGACGGATTCACAAGAAAAAGCAATTCTATATAACACGCAACACAATAGAGTCCAAATAAAATCAAGGAAGTCTCGGACAACACCAACTCACCTCAATAACTCCAGCAGGTTTCTTCGAGGCTACCTCCTTGCCCTTTCGAGCTGAATTCGCAGCGCCTCTACCTCTTGACCCAGGTTTTATCCGCGTGACCAGTCCTCGGTCCTTAAACGCTCGAGGCCGTATCAATCTTGCGTCTGATGTTGCTAGTGCTCTTGACTTAGGTTTTATCCCATGAGCACTAGCAACATCGGACGCAAGCTTGATACGGCCTCGATCGTTTAAGGACCGAGGAATGGTCACGCCCATTGGGACAGAGATAAAACATATGAAGTCAATCATCCGAGTTAATTCGTCATACCAATTCATACATGCTTGCATAAAAACCGTCAGACAAAATGGAAGATCTCGGCAACACTTGGGCTCATGGGGTTTAAATACAAACCGACGGTAGCAGTCTTCTGTAAGATTACTATCATTTGGAAAAAGGGGCATTTGAATGGAAGCCAATCCTTGATCGTAACCCAATTGCCTGGAAACTCTATCCACATTATAATCAACAGCATAGAATTTACCTTCATAATACCCGGGGATGAAACCCGGAGTCGTCATAGCTACAAAATCCCACTCATTGTCATCAAATTTCGAACTGGTTGAGTCCAACACATCATCGAGAAACACGAAGCTGGGACAAAGAAACAATGCCCCTCTGGGAGTATCATCATACGGACGCGCCCGGAACCACTTTAGATCATCAACTATCCATGGAAGCTCATTACTTTCCTTCTTTATGTGTTTATTCTCGTACAGAGCAGTACGGGGATGACAAACTGGTGCAGGGGGAAATCAACCAGTAGTACCATCATCATTATCTCTTCTCACAACCAAGTCATGGACCTCAGATCGACTAGCAGGGAATCGTTCCCAGAACCACATTTGTAAGAAACTGGTGGGAACATAATTCTCAATTGTGTGTTGATAATTATTTACAATCTCCACATCTGAGACAAGAGTATCTAAATGGCGGTATACTCCACCCAAAAACATAGGGGCTAGAGGGTAGGTGACACCCCTTGACATCTTAACAGCTATCTGAAGAATGTCATCCTGAATAGTGTCCTTTGGCGAGCACTCGAAGAGATCATGGATCAACCAATACGCCAAGAATGTAGCGAGTTCGGCATCATCACTATGACCATGAGTTGGGGGGTCATAAGACTTCACCACCGACGGGAGTCTTTTCTTATTAATTGCTTCAATAATATGAGGTGCCCAGTAATTCATCCAACCAGAGATAGAGGCACGCTTATCCTCCTTAACTGAGACCCCAAAAGTATCAGCACTCACTTTACTAGCTATAGCCTTTCGAACTCCCCCAACACTTTGTACAATTCTGAGTCCGCAGAAGTCATGATGCCGTCGGGATTGCCTTCTTCGAAACTATGAGAACTGTGAATGGGAAGCCCTGTGAGGGTGACAACGTCTTCCAATGTGGGAGAAGCTTCCCCCAAGCAAAGACTAATGTATGCACGCCAGCAACCCATCGAAAACAGACTGGAGAAAGAGCCTTGTTAGCACGAAAGATACTCCGATGAGCGAATAGCTCTAGAGCATCTTCAATATGAAGTTCCCGAATGCGTTGTAAGTGAGGTGGCTTCGATAAGATATAATGCTTCCACGAAGACCACTCATAACTCACAAGAGTAGTCAAAACAAAGTCTATGGGAGGCTCTCGATAATCCCCGCGTTCAATACATAACCGAGGAAAATTCTCGAGGGGAAGGATTTTAGGAGGCACAACTTCGGGGGTTAACAACATCGAACTATCGTCTATGGTATGAAACCCAGTGACATTCAATTTGGGGATGAAACTATCCTGGAAAACAGACCCGGAATTGGGACTCTCTCTAGATTCTATACCGAATAAACGAGCTCTCCTCATAGCTGCGGAGTCCTCCGCAGACAACAATTTACCAGCACTAGACATCTGTGGTTCCATTTCCGAGCCGAAGACTCTAAAACACCGAAAACAGTAAGAAGGGGGAAAGAGAGAGAAAGAGAAGAAAGGAAATGAAAAGAAAAGAAAACTACTAAAAGAAAAATAAAGATGAGGAAGTGAGAGGGAAGGATTTTCTACGAAAAGATATCATACAGACGAAGGGTCGAGACGCTTGAGGGAAAACACGCATGTCAACCACTGATTTTATAAGATAAAGGAATGTAACAAGGGTCTGATGTAATTATCCCAAAGAAAAAGAAAAAAAGAGTAAAAGCAAAGGGGCTCCAGCCGGTGTATATCCAAACCCGAAGTCATGATCAAGAAGGGGCTTCAAGAAGACGGAAATAATAAAACACGATTGGATTAAAAATTTTGAAAACACACTTTTGCATGAACTATGACCGATTGCCAAGCCTACAAGTCTTGACAAAACGGTCAAGGGGCTAATGTAAACACATGAATTTGGCCAGAGCCGAAGACACCAGAATGGGGGCTTCGGGTGATGTCCAGCCGAAGCCACCATTGACGATGACGTGGCACAGGTGGGCTGCCCTCGGAAGACGATTAGTGGTTGCCTAGATAACCCCATCTGTAATAGTACACGTGTACGACTAATGACAAAAGACTTACCAGAAAAGGTATTAGGGTACACGTGTACGGTATTTCCATATCAGGCTTTTCCTATAAAAGCAGAGCAATCCTTCAGAGAGAGACAGAGCTTTTCAGAGAATTGTACTGTGTATTGGGATTAGTCTCCTCATAACCTTATGATAATTTAAGGGTGTTTACAATTGTCTGCAATCATACAAAAAATGCCTAACCCTCGCGAGGGTTTGAGAAAAATAATTGTCAACACCATCGTTATATGTAGAAATTTGCTACCTTCCTTTATAATGGCAACTGGGCATATATTATGGGTTGTGGTCTTAAAAACAAGTAATTCTCTCCAACTCGATAATGACTTGTAGTGTTCTTTCTCTGTATCTTTCTTACCATTGTTATCATTGTCAGGAAGCATCCTCTTTCTTCTTCTGTTTTCGTTAATAGGTCGTCCGACGACCATAAATTGTAGTGCCTTTTGCCTCTTTGGATAATGCGCTAGCATCCACCCAAGACCTGGCTATCACATTATAGTATTTTCCCTGTTATAGGATGGTCAGCAACCAACAACAGAATCTAACAAACCAGACAATATAATATATTTAACCATAAATGGTACTGTAAGTTCTTAGATATATCTAACAAAGTTAAACAAACCAGACAACATATACGATATATAACCCTAATTGGTGTAAGTTCATAGCATCTGTAAAATAAATTCCGAGGGGAGTTGTCTTTAAAAAGTAAAAGTAAAAGTTTTATATAGCAGAAGAAAATAAAAACAAAAGCAACTTAGGAAAATGTTAATACAACCTGACACACCAACAGTATGCAACTCCATCAAATTGCATAATAACTAAATAAGAAAACGATAAATAGAGGGTAGTCTTCTATATACAGTCTTCCCGATCATTATCCGAGTCCAAATCAGACCTAGGTAGCTCCTTCACTAGATTCCATTATCTTTGCTTCTTTTTCTCCAAGAGCTTTCAACGATACAAAACTTTTCACGTACCGAACTGAATCATATGGAAGACGATCATCTGAAATAATTTCAAAATCATATCCCGCAAGGTCATGAAGATAATAATAGCAATCATTATCATGAAGTAGAACTTTGGAATTGTCCTTCAGAATGGTGAACGGGTAAACTGAACTAGTCCGCTTATCATAATCCACGCTTCCCCAGTCAAAAGAAACTTCCGTCCAACTCCATGATGACTTATAATGTTCCTCTTGCTTACCATTGTTCTCATTGTCAGGCAACATCCGTTTTCTTTTTCTTTTGTGGTAGGTCGTTCCTTTTCTTGAATGACCATATAGTGTGTACTCTTTTGTCTCGTTGGATAATGCACAAGCATCCACCCAAGACCCTAAGTTCAAATTTCCCCAAAAAATTTACGTTATAATTTTTTACATTTTCTTTATACCAGTCCCACATTTGATTAACATATTCCAGCGCAGGGAGGACAGAGAATGTTTCATTAAATAAGTCAAATTTCACAATTTTCCCGTCCTCATCTAACCAGTGAAGAGCTCCGTTTACAAGGATCTCATTAGTTGCAGAAGGATACAATTCGTAGGTGATATCTGCTAAATTTCTCCACCCATTGCCACTGCCGAGAGTATATGCTTGGACACGTCCAACAAAGGGTTTCTTCTTTCTTGCTGCATGACAATAGATTCTGACAACCTTATACTCATTCGTAGAAAGGTGGTAACCGAACCCGCTCACAACATAATCTCCAGGCCGGAACTTTTTCGTCACCTTTGGAAGGTAAACAAATTCTCTAGTCATGGGATTGCAAATATAGATTGGATCCTTAATACTCTTATTTTTCTTGGAAAAGACATATATACAAATCAAACCGTTACACGAACCAATAATCTCGTCAGGGTAATGGTCAGGTACCGGTATTAAGTTGGTTATTTCAAACTTGAGAGGTTTTCCATGATTATCATCATCATATTCCATATGCTTTAGAAGTTTAGGCCCTTTTACTGACCTATACAAGTAAACCTTGCCTTACCAGAAGAAACAGCAGCAACAGAATCATGATCGTAAATTCGGCGTGAGTACATATGAGAAAAGAGCTTGTTATTGTAGATGAGATTTCGCCAATTTTGCATACTAAGGAGCATTCGAACAGCGATTCAAGTAAACGTGAAAGGATGTTTGTTATAATCTCTTCCGGTAGAGAATCGTCCGTGACGAATAAAACACACAAAACCCTAGTTGATTGATTAGTCGAGGCAAGTATTATATAAAATCCAGGGTTTATATGTAGGCCAAGGTGTGCCGCTCATGGCCCTTAGGGGCCTGGCTGTGGAGCACGCTTATTTCCAGCCCTTGTTGAATACCATCAGAAAGTGCCGAAGTGACATCTCTTCTCTTATCTTACAACTCTTGAACAGTATGAACTTCCATTTAAATGGTAATGAATCCATGGCTGAAATATGAGAAAGGAAAAACTTCTTGGAGGAATGACTTGTAAAATAAATTTGCTTAATATTTGATTAGTACATGACCTGGTTATTGTCGTGCCTCCCTATAAGACTCGAATAGCATGCTTGAATGGGTGTCGAAATTTTTGTGAACGAAATTGCAACTCTCTTTGTCAATCACATAGTCATGAGAGACAAATTCAGATATATTGAACACTTTAATGTGAATTCCATGAAATTCTTTTGCGGCTGTATTGTTATATAGATTGTGAATGTTTCAGATCAGAGAATGTGGAACATTAACTTGATGGCGAGATCACTATGAATAATGTTTAGAAAAACCTCGGTTGATGCATCCTTGTCGATTTCAAATAAGTTACAAAATGAAGCACACAGTTAATCTAAATAATATGATCTTCATTATTATGGAAATTGAACACTATTTAAGTTGTCAGGTTCTTGTCATCTAGGCAGCATCCTTCTTTTCGTGTGTGTGTAATACACCAGTTTGAGATTTCGCCCATTTTCAGTAATTTTTTTATCTATTCTCATGTTTCTTGTTTTATCAATATTGCATTTCATTGTGCATCAGATTTTGTGGTCCAACTTTAAAGCTCATTGTTGCATTTAAGCTCATGGTTGAGAAGGATGCAAAAAACTGTTATACTTCTAGTCGTGCTTCTGACCAATTATAATGTGTGCTTCACTTCTTGTGAAGCACATTTATCACAACCGACCCTCCTTGCATACTCCCAAACTAAACCTTAAATTTTGTGGAAACAAACTTATAAAAATAATATGTTTATACACACAACAGGATCTGTGGCGCAATGATAGTGCGTCTGACTCCAAATCTGAAGGTTTTGTGTTCGATTCACGTCAGGTTCTTTTTTTTTTTATTCTGTTTCTCTTCATTTTTTCCCGTGTTTTTGATTCTACAACACACGAAACAGCTTGCTGCTTACCTACACTAATAGGAAGGGCCATGGCAATGCTTCTTGTTTCTGCAAAACCTCTTTAGGGAAATAAGCAAGTCGCGTGCACCATGACAAAGCAGTAGATTCTAAAATTTGGCTTGGTTTTAAATGCCAGCATTACTGAAGGTGCGATATTGTCCAAAACGAGTCATTCTCAAAAGCTCAAGCCTTGCTTGTTACTCTACTGGTCGAGAAGTACACTTTCAGTCAATCTGGAAAAACTTTAATTACCCGGGCCATGTCCTTAACTCAAAGTTATCTGGAACCTGATATCCGTTTGTGCTACAAAATCAGCCTGACTAGTGTTTGTTTAATCCGAACCGACGATTAGCCGAGGTTCGTAAGATTTTTAAATTTGTAGTAAATCTTAAGAACCTTGAAAAATTAACTTTTTAAGCAAACATCTTATGAACCTTAAAAAATCTTTCAGAAACATAAACATAATCCAAATCATTCTAATACCAGATGGAATCTGCAGAACTAAAAACTAGACAAAATAAGCATACACGGGCTTTAAGAGCCGATTGGCAAGTCCCCTGTTCTTGCTCAAACGTCATCTGGCGGTAAACGGGTAACACACTAAACATACCCTACAATTTGGTGTGTATCAGCCCAGGCTTCAATACTAAGTTACAGCAAAAACAAATGATCTAATCTTGAACTCTGACCATAGGTTACTTGAGACCAAAAAATAGTTGATCACAACAATTTTCAGATTAGAATCTTACTGAACTCCAAATAGATTAAGTTCAATACAGTATAACTTATGCACACAAGAAAAATCCCCAAGATAAGCAAAGCCACCATTAAAGCAACAGTATCCTTAAAGATTTTATATCAGAAGTTCATAAACTAAAGATGGAGATCAGTCAGGTCACTCAATAAGCATCAGTGTTGGAAATAGTAATTTGTAATCTAGAGTTGTCTAGATTAGTTTAGAAAAGTGTAGTGAATTCTACATAGTGAAAGTTGTGGAATTAGCTAGTTAGAATAGTATAGAAGCTTCTAGAGTTAGCTAGAGTCAAATGTATCTAGAATGTTCAAGAGACAGTCAAAGTCGGTCAAGTAAGAATGTTCTAGAAAGTCGGTGATTGTGTTAGTGTTTTCTAGAGTATTCTAGGCAATACGGTGTAGTGCCTATAAATAGGCAATGATACATTCATTTGTAATTGTAACAAAGCAAGAAGTGAGTAATAACATTAAGAGTTCTTTGAGAGTTTAAGTGTTAGTCTTGCTTCCTAGGAGCTCTGTACGAGCAACACAACTATGCTCGTATATCTCCGAAGTTTGTTATAAAATTCCAACATGGTATCAGAGCTTCACAATATTTCAATTTCTAACATGGTATCAGAGCGGAGGTTCAATCCATATGGGGAGTGTAAGTTGTGCGAATCAAAATTCTTGTGGAGTTTAAAGCAAATGCCAAAGTGAAGGTATGGTTCTCAACTGTCTAAAAGTTTGAGTTTCGATTGTTTGTTTGGATCCCCATATGAATGTTATCACCCATGTCTAAGTAAGAAGGAAATTAGAAGAAAGAAGATGTTGCTCGTGACAAGACCCAAGTTAGGTTACAGTGGTTTTGAGTTTTGAAGATGTAAAACTGTCTCCATGAAATGAGAGTTAGAAAGAAAAAGAGAAGGAATAGGGAGTGCACAGAACAATGCACTTTCGGACATGGCATGAGAAAGCCATGTTGTCACAAGATACTAATCCTTTACTCGTGACGAAAATAGCCGAGTGAAGGCTATAGAAAAGCCGAGTGAAGGCTGATGGAAGGCCGTGTAAAGGCCGGGCCAAGTGAAGGCCGAGATGGTGGGAATGCACCCACTAAGAGGCTAGCACAGTGGTAAGCTAGCTGGAAGAAAAGAGGATGGAAAACCGGAGCTTTGGAGACACTACGAGAAGATGAGGCGATGTCGGCGCGAGAAAATGTCACGGACATTAAAGAAAGAGAAACTACACCACGAGCATGAGAAGTGAAGAATGAATGATAAAATTGGGTGAAGATCGAAACTTCAAATGCAATGGAGATTTCAAATTAGGAGGGGATGTTGGAAATAGTAATTTGTAATCTAGAGTTGTCTAGATTAGTTTAGAAAAGTGTAGTGAATTCTACATAGTGAAAGTTGTGGAATAGCTAGTTAGAATAGTATAGAAGCTTCTAGAGTTAGCTAGAGTCAAATGTATCTAGAATGTTCAAGAGACAGTCAAAGTCGGTCAAGTAAGAATGTTCTAGAAAGTCGGTGATTGTGTTAGTGTTTTCTAGAGTATTCTAGGCAATACGGTGTAGTGCCTATAAATAGGCAATGATACATTCATTTGTAATTGTAACAAAGCAAGAAGTGAGTAATAACATTAAGAGTTCTTTGAGAGTTTAAGTGTTAGTCTTGCTTCCTAGGAGCTCTGTACGAGCAACACAACTATGCTCGTATATCTCTGAAGTTTGTTATAAAATTCCAACATGGTATCAGAGCTTCACAATATTTCAATTTCTAACAATCAGCACTAGGGAACCAAAAGTAGAAGTCTAACTAGAAATCAATATCTAGAAGTTCCTAAATCTCTACTTACTGTTGAAATTTCAGCATTGTTTTCCTCAATAAAAACTTTTATCGCTACAAAATCTCACCAAGATTTAGTAACTTCTTAAAATCAATTGACAGATTAATAAAGAAACCCCTACAATTTCTACTTTATGAAATCACTAATCAAATGCTCACTGATTCTCTGCTCTAACTTCTGCTGCTTCTACGGGAGTAAAATCATTCAATGGTTGAGAAGGATGAAAGTCCCTAAATCTCAACTTACTTTATGAAATCACTAATCAAACCAGACAATATAGATTCTAAAAAGAACAAAAACAAAAAACAGACAATACAAAAGATATTTAAGCCTAAATGGTTATAAGTTCATAGCATCTGTAAAATAAATTCCTTAGCGGAGTTGTCTAGCGAAATTAAAGTACAAGTTCTAAAGCAGAAGAAATAAAAACAAAAGCAACTTAGAAACTGTTAAAACTTCAACCTGACAGAGCAATAGTATGCAACTCCTCCAAATTACATAATAACTAAACAAAAAAACGGTAACGAGAGTCTATATCAGTCCGAGGCTGTTGGTCTTTCCACTCATTATCTGTATCCAAGTCAGACCTTGGTAGCTCTTGTGCTCCTTCACTCGATTCCATTATCTTTGCTTCTTCTTCTCCAAGAGCTTTCAACGAAATAAAACTTTTCATATATCGAACTGAATGATGTGGAAGATGATCATCTGCAATAATTTCAAATTCATATCCCGCGAGGTCTTGACGATAGTAATAGCGAATATTATCATGGAACAGAATTTTGGCATTGTCCTTCAGAATGGCAAACGGGAAAACTGTCTTAGTCCATGTATGACTATCAAACTCATTCCAGTCAAAAGTGTCTTTCGCCCAACTCCAGGATGAATTGCAATGTTCCTCCTTTGTATCTTGCTTATCATTGTTGTCGTCCCTTTTCTTGAATGACCATATGGTGTGGTATCTTTTTAGATGTTCAATAATGCGCAAACATCCACCCAAGACCCTAAGCTCAAAATCCCAGAAAATGTGCTCCTTAGACTTTTGTACATTTCTCCTATGACAGTCCCACATATCATCAATACGTTCCGGCCTTGGGAGGACACTGAATGTTTCATCATTTAAATCAAATTTCACAATTTTCCCATCTTCATCTAACCAGTGAAGAGCTCCATTAGCAAGAATCTCATTAGAAACGGATGGATGCAACTTATAGGTGATATCTTCTAAATTTCTCCACCCATTGCCGCTTCCGAGAGTATATACTTGGACAAGTCCAACAAAGGGTTTTTTCTTGCTTGCTGCATGACAATAGATTCTGACAACCTTATAGTGATTCGTAGAAGGGTGGTAACCGAACCCACTCACAACATAATACCTTTTTCTTCAACTTAGGAAGATACACAAATTCTCTAGTCATGGGATTGCAAATATAGATAGGATCCTGAATATTGTCATTTTTCTTGGAAACACACAGAAATACACACCAGGCCGTTACACGAACCGATAATCTCGACAGGGTAATGATCGTGTACGGGTATGAACTTAGCTATTTCAAATTTTAGGGGTTTTTCACTATTCTCATCATCATATTCCAAATGTTTCAATAGCGTATGCCCTTTTACTGAATTAAACAGGAAGCTTGCCTTACCAGAAGTGACAGCATCAACAGAATCCTGATCGTAAATCCGACGTGAGAGCATATGAGCCAAGGATCTGTCATAGTAGATGAGATTTTGCCAAGGTTTACATACTAAGGAGCATTCTGATAGTGATTCAGTAGGTAAACGTGAGAGGATGTTTAATATGATGTCTGATGGTAGAGTTTTGGCCATGATTGATAGCACACACAAAACCCTAGTCGGGCAATTGAAAGAGAAAGTAGAAAAATGACTTGTTTCGGACACAAAATCCCTAGCTGAGAGTTTCTATATACTGGCCACAATGGACCGTTCCCAGTTCTTATGGGCCTGACTCCAGAGCATGATTATTTCTAGCCCATGTCGAGTACCCATAACGGTACAGGTGTACACGGTGCGGTTTGGTTCGATTTTCTATTAAACCATAACCGAAATCATGAAATTTGGTTTTTTGGTTTTTGATATGGAAACCACATCATATCCAAATTGGTTCTATTTAGATTCTGTTTAGAATCTAACTAATTCTTAGATTTCTATATCATTACACTCAAATGGAACAATAAATTCAACTCACAACATAACATGAGGAATTATAATCATATCCAGTAATATATCTTAATTCTACTGGAAAGAAGTTCATATATAATCTTGTAAGTTACGTTGTACAAGCTAATAGGTCTAAACACAACAACAAACTTAAGGTTGTTGTTTTTAGGAATCAAACTGGTGATGTTGTGATCCAGCTGCTTAAACATGTGTTTACTTGTGAAAAATGATTGAATCATACCTATAGTATCCTCACCAATTGTTGACCATATTTCCTAGTAAAAATCAGAGGAAAACTCTCAGGGTCTGGTGTGGTCTATGGTTATATGTTATAAACGATATTCTTAAGCTCCTCACGAGAAGGGGTTCCAATTAAGAAATTGTTATCAACATGAGTGATAGGAAGAAAAATAATCTCAAGATAAGAAGTAGCGTCAAGAGGTCTTGTACTTTTATTCGTTTTGAAGAAATGGTCCTTGAGTGAGCTTGCAATTTCTTCCCTTTCAATAAGCCAAATTCTCATCTCACTCTGTAAAATGTCAATTTGGGTTCTTCTCCTTATGAGCTTATTTTATTGTGAAAGTAGCCAGTCTTCCTTTTGTCAAACCGATATGCTTCTCTTTTCCTTATTGTTTTCAGAAATCTTCCTCTATATCGTACCAATAATTATAACTTGTGTTGGACATCAATGACATTCACAAAACTAGTATAACGATTTGTAACCAAAATATTCTACAATTGAGTTTTAGCTTTAGTAATCTGAATAGTGATATTAGAAAATTGAGTATGGTTCCAGTTTTTAAGGTCCTGAATGCAAAACAGATGTTTTGTGAGTTTATAAGTTGCAGACCCTACCATATCAGTATGTCATTTACTGGTAATAGGGTTTTTACAACATACGTTTAAACCAGGTTCCATTGAACCTAACGGGTTTTGTGGCTGTTGGACTCATTCCTAGCAGTATTTAGGAGAATGAGACAATGATCAATATCCATGGGGACAAGGTCATCGACATCCGCCAGGGTTAGTTATTGTGCCAAGCAATATTAGTAGCACATCTATTTAAATCTTTCCATAATGAGATCCTTCCCAAGATTTTGTTAGTCCAAGTATATAAGTTGCCTGTGTAAAACATATATGGAGGCCAACATTATCCAACAGAGCTCTAGCATTATCTAGGTCATACTGACTAACTAAATTGCCATAATTTTTAATGATGAAGTTTAAGCTCCAATAACCATCCTTGGAAATTTGTTGTGGGCAGATAAATCACCTAAATAATTTCCAATGAGCTTTTATAATAATAGTAAAAATGAGAGGGTAATTAGTACACCACCAACCTTTTCGTTCGGGAACCTATATGGACAATCCATGTACAATCTATATATTCAGTTCCGAAACTGTATACAAGACTTCTTTAACAAGGTAAACCTAGTATGTAACAGAATTGTACTAGAATCGAATTCCAACAAGAACAAGTCTCATATGATCTTTAAAGTTGGGCTAAGACTATCTAGGTTTAACGATGTACAACCTGTGATATTTCAATGAGAAAGATAAAGCAATATAACATGGAAAACAAATAACAGATACACCATAAATTTTAATTAACGGGGAGACTAAAATCTTATAGAACAACCCAGGGACCTAGTAAAGATTAAACAAACACTGATTTAAGTTGTTACACTAATTACCTAATACCAGATTTTAGACTAGATGTAATACCTTGATTCAGTTGTATTCATGCACATGTAAAACTCCTAGCAGGACACCGATTTTCTTTAAGAATTGCTCTTGTCTTCTAAATCTTCTATAAAAACATTAATTCTCTTTAGAATATGCTCCTCAACAATTAGGGTTTACTCGTTCTGTATCCTAATTGATTTTACCTCACAAGATCAACTAAAAATATTTTAGAGATATACTGATCTATCAAATTTAGGGTTTATGATGAATGATCCTTGAATGACCTTATAATAGAAGAGAATGACCTTGAATAGATAAGGATTATTATAATCACCTAAATACATATTCTGTAACTATCAAAGAAAAAGATAGCTTACATATGCTTTACGAGTCCCAAGTAAAGTCTTCAAAATGTCACTCTTGTTTGTGAAGAAAAAAGATGTGGAAAACAACCTTATGAAACACACACATAATTTTCCAAGGGATGGTTTATATAGTTACATAAAACCTATTTTTATATTGAATGACCAAGGCTAAGTTGTTTAGATTCAAGTCAACTTTTCTAGGAAAGTAAACATCAAAAACATGACTAAAATAGCATGAAGTCATGTTTTTTCGGTTTAGTTTTCCAACTATCATTAAAGTTCTTGTATTGTTTCCTATTCACGAACTGAACCTTTAGCAGCACTATCCATCTTTAGTAAATCACTCATAATTTCTTCGTTATAACTTGGAACTGAGTGATTCTTGGCTCGTTGGTTTTGCTTTTCAATTAACAATAACATGGATCCCTTTACAAGTTCATTGGTTATTCTCACTTTCTAAGCATGAACTCCTTGAATGTATATATAGAAGCATATTTACCGTCATGGGAACTGTTCCAAAGAATGAGCACTTTGTTTCGGCAGATAGAGAGGTAAAACACAAGACAATCAAGTATTTGTTACTAAACTTTAATGAAGTTCTTGATAGATTTCTTCATGTAGTCTTCAATCTCCAGTCTTCAATGATAGCTTTTGATTTCCTACTCTACCACTTAAACCTAATCTAATCTGAAACTGACTGTAGTACACTAAATCAAGAATGCGTTTTAGAAACCAAATTTGACAATTGGATTTACATACCAACGCCAATGGGTTCAACCAAGAAATACTTTAAAAATTAACATGCAAAGCACCATAAACAAAAGAAACAAAAAAAAGTTAGTTGTGGCATCAATTTAACTTTGCAATTTATGGCATTTAGATAGATGTAAACTACATCAAGTTCAATATCGTCCTTTCAGAGAAGGCATAACTCACCTGAGAGGCCCACATGGTTCGGGTAACTGAGAGAAACCGCATATTTATCATTATATTCATCGTATGTTTCTGGTTTTTGCGAGAAAGATAGTGTCTGGGTTTTGATATCTTATCTCTGAGATACGCTCTAGTTAGCTTGTTAACAAACCCTCAAGCACTCTAGGAGAGAATTCTTATTTTGACAGACTAATGACTAAAACTATGACGACAATATGCAAAATAAGCAAGTCATAAAGAAAAAATTAACATTAAGCAAAGAAATGCAAGAATGAGAGAAAGTAAGATGGCATAAATAAGATTTTTGCTATAAAAAAAAAATGGAATAATCACAACTTACATTTAGTCTAGGAGTTACCTGAGCCCCCATGATGTGTTAAATAATTGCACTCCCTTGTTGTGGTAGATTATGTTGTTGACTCGCTACTTGTTTGCCATTGTCAAAGTGAGAAGCACCACTAGTGGCTTGGTTTTGTATTTAAATCAAAGGTATATAAAGTGTTTACTTATTTCTTCCTTATTCTAGCTACCCCAACACTTTTCCTACTGGTTTTGAAACCATATTGCATTACCAGAATAACAGAGAAGCCATTAGACGGCACCCTTGATGCCTCTCTGGCAAGCTTTCTGAGATTCTTCTCTGTGACTTGTGCAATGCATTTCTTAACACATCTTCACCGTGTGGGGAACTTAAGTGGGAAGCTTGAAACTCAATAAATTCCTTCACTTTGTGTTAGAAATACAGAAACTTCATTTGGTGTTTTCATAGGATGGTTTATTATATTTCTTGGTGAGTTACATCAGTACCATCGGTGTTTATTTAGTAAGTATAATGAGCAAATTAACCAATTGTTTTATACTTTTAGAGATTTGGTGCTCAAGTGTCAACTGAAGGTTTTTTTACGAAATTCTTTTTTCCGCTTTTAGAGAACATTCATACATGGTTGAGGAGGATGAAAAACCATTGAACTTCAAGACATGCTCCTAACCAATTATGATGTTTGCTTCACTTTTGGAAGCACATTTATCATAATCAGTTAGCTATGTATTTTCCATAAAGACCTAACCAATTATAATGTGTGTGCTTCACTTCCGAAGCACATTTATCACATCGGATAGATTTTTCGGAACAACCTAGCCGTTTTTTTTTAAATAAAAAATTATATAATTGTTTCAAGTGAGATAATTGGCTATGCCCCACATACCTGATTCTGTTTTTTAATAAAAGTATTTAATTTTCCAGCATATGTCTTCCCATACTTCGCAATTAGAGAACCTTAAATTTTGTGGATGAGAAAGTTGTCAATCTTAGTACATAACATGGCTGAATGCATAACAACAAGATCTATGGCATAATGGTAATATGTCTAGCTCCAAATCAGAAGGTTACCTGTTTGATTCACGTCATGTTTGAAATTAGTCAACCAAAGATCAAGAATATCAAAACTATTTAATAAAATTTCTTTTCAAACCCTAGGATTATAATTATTAATCTTTGAATCGTTAGTGGATGGGATTTAAAATTGAAATATGCAATAGAACCTCCTTTGAGTATTTCAACTACTAATGGTGGGTTTTTTACGTAGGAGAAAATCGTAAAATCTATGTATATCTGATCTCAGAAATTAAGAAAAGTTAGACTCTAATGGTATTGGGTGCTCTATACTAATCTTTATAGCCTTTCTACGTGTATATATATGGTTTAAAGCTACACCCAACTGAAATCTCAACATTTTTATCTTTACATATTTATTAAGCACTCAAAATTTATCTATGCCACATACTAATCCTCACCGTGACACTAGCGTTTGTTGCGATTCTTCCCATATGCTCTCTGATTCCAATATGTATGTGTATTCGAGACACTGTTTGTGGATAAATATCAAACTCCTAGTATAGCTAGAGCAATCTGAATTTGTCCAGGGTGCAGTAATTCTACAGATGAATTCCTCGGCATCATGTCACAATATCAGTAAAACAAGCACAAATACGTTCACATACGACAGAAAACAAAGTGCCAATGGTATGGGCATGGCCACAACATTGGCATCACTTCCTCTCTAGCAAGGGAAAGCCAATTGGGACATTTTGGCATCTCATATCGTTAACGCTTATTGCATCAGCATTTTATTTCTCCAAATGATGGCTTGCCAGCCGTTAGGGATCTCCATCACTGGCGCATATTGCGTCAACACCATCATCATCCCACCGCTAACTTTTTAGTGCTTGGGATCTTCTATCGATATGCATGTTGCCAAGTACTAACACTTCTTATCGCTGGTGCATATTGCATCAACCGTACCATGCCAGCGCTGGTGCTCTTCTTTGGAGTTGGTGCATATTTTACTACCATATCCTCCCAGTGTTGGAACTAAGCGATGACCCTCCCATCGATGACGCACACGTGCCTTTACCTTTCTAGCGCTTGTATTTCCTTTATAATGTCTCATTTTTTTTGATGCATCGTGCGCATCTCTGGGTGCTTGAGATATTCTATTTGATGTCATAAGTTATTGATGTTCCAATTTGATGCCCTGAGTTACGAACATTGATGCCCTGAGTTACGAACATTGAATAACTAAATATTTCGACCATATATGTTAATACTACATCATCTATAAATACAAATGATCGACACCACTGATGTGCATCATCAAAAACTTGTGTACAATCTTGTAATATGCATCGCCTCTTACAAAGATATGTCGTAGTCTCATATCGAGACGCCACTAACTCATACCACTCACAAAGAGGTGTTCTTGACTTGTATAATCAACATGTCATGAGTATACACCACTGCATCATTCAACAAGGTGATGCCTCTAATATTCATCGACTGAGATATGGTGCAAATACTACACATTATCACCAAGTTGATGCCAATGGACGACATGATCACTAATACCATTAACAGGAGCATCATGGTGATCTATTGTCAACGTCAACAATTCTCAGACGTCACTGTCAAGATTTTACTAACGTCGTTCTCTATTTATTCTTTCATGGACATTCACCATCTTGCATCGATGTCATGAAGTACTATGTGAACTCTGATTACGCGGCATACTTAATGCCAACGTCTGGCATCAATCACTATCAGTGACATCACCACGCCACTAATGCTTTCGGTTGGCATCACTTAAGCTTACTAGAACTAGTAGTCTACTCTACTTGACTTTCTAAATATTATTGAGTCTTTTTAAGACTCATTACTCAATGACTTAACACTTTCATTCTAAAAAATTAGTCGTCACATTGAATCTTGGTTCAACAACTTGACCAAGTAGTCGACTCTACTTGTTGATTTCTACGGTATTTCAATTATGTCACACGGGGGATATTCATTAGAGTCTAGGTCTTGCGGTCTATGACAAATGGGGTGTGAAAACACACTTGTTTGTACCCAAAATTACTTTTAGGCATTAAACAGGATGATTTGATGATGATTATTGAAAATTAGGGTTAGAAACGAACTCAGGGAAAATAAAGGAGACAGAGAATTTAACGTGGTTCGACATTATGCTTATGTCCACGGATGAATCTCCTTAAGGAGAGATATTTTATTGATTCGGTTACAAGGGTTTCCCTTCTAGGGTTTTTTCTTGGTGTATTCTTTTATATCAATTAGGGTTAAGATTCATGTATTTATACAATTGTGCCAACTTGCATTCCAAGTAATCTGGATGTTTTAGAACCTTCGTTTTAGATCGTGGATAAGGATTGGCGGAAACGAACTGGTGGAATGCTCAGTGTTATACAGAGAATCCTCAAAATAGTAGTTTTATAGCAAAGTCTAGAACTTGAACTTCATCAGTTCAATGACACCATTATAAAATCACTGCATATTATGGCCTCTCATTATTTCTCTACTTTCATCATATCTCAGTTGAACCGATCATTTAAGCTTGGTGATCGACCAATTATCAACTGACAATGGATAGTTGATCCAACGTCTCCAAATTCATCAATTATAAAAATTAAAATTTTCATCTCAAAATTACAACTACTACCCATAATCTCCGATAAATTTCTTATAATTTTAATTTTTGCTAATCTCACTCTAAATACGAAGGAATGACTCCCATAAATTCGTGAAATCAATAAATGATATCAATAATGTTCAAGATGTGTCGATGATAAATTTATGCCAAAATAATTTTGTAATGTTCGCCGAAGAAACGTGAACCCGAGATTGCTTGATAACCAAGGATTGTCGTGTCGTTTTCACGAGATCAACAGTGAAGTAACGTAATTTGTAGCTTTAGTCATACGCACCAAAGCGAGATTGCTCAATGAAACTGATGAGCAAGCAGTGTGAAAAAAATTGAACCTTTCTACTGGAATAATCAATTTTTTTAACTTACTTGATACACTTTTTATTTATGAAATTGTTGGTAGTAAAAGGAACTCTACTGGTATGGAAATTATCTTACAACAAACCTTTCTGTTACGAAGCTTGTTTCAACATCCTTATGATGCTTCATTTATTTAACCCATTTTTGTTATGCTCCACCACCTTCAGCTAAATGAAGACGCTAATGTATTTGTATTCACATTAAATTCAATTTATTTATTTTTTAAATAAATAAGTTCGAATTAGTTATAATTGTGCATTGGTGGTGCAAATACAAAAACATTTTAATCGATTAAATATAGCACAATATAACATAAAACGACATTTCCATAAATGCTTAATCAGCCCACTCCAACTTGATTATGCCATCGATAGAGGTAAATTGGTTTTATTTCTGAGAGGTTTTTGATTTCTTTGTCAACTAAATGCTTGAGACTGAGACATTTCTTTTGAGAAATTCATAGAAGTATAAAAAAATTAGAAGAATTTGTAGTAGATAAAAAATTGTATAGAAAAGTGAATTTTGATATGAATTGAGTGTTTGAGGGTGAGTGTTTTTTATAGGTGTACAACATCGACTCAAGAGAAACATTCATCCAAGCGGCGGTGATATCTAAATCTTCTTCTCTAATAAATCTAGCAGCAATGATTTTAATACTAATGCAAAGAAAAATGTTTGGAGAAGGAAAAAGATAAAGTTGTGAATTCCACTGTGTTATTTTGGTAGAGGAGTAGTGAATTTATAGGAAAATGTTATCTCACGTAGGAGTTTATACAGCTACATAACTTTTTATTCTACAGACATTCGAGTAAGTACTTCTTTGTCCTGGTGGGACCATGTAACATTTTTTTATAGAATCCAATATATCAATGTTATAAAGTTTTATTCGTCTTTCCTTTAAAGTTCCGAACTAATTTGTCTATACAATAAAATCCAATATGTACAAGTAAGTGTTGTCTCATTCAAGTAAGGATGTGGAAATGAGCTTATAACAAATAGGAATTTGCGAGCCCAATTGATTATAAGAAATAACTTGGACGGTATCAAAAACCAATATCCAAGTGTCAATCAATTTAATCAACAACCCTAAGGTCGGATTCACAATTGATTGAACTTACGCACAACCTATGATATTTCAATTATATATAAAATATAATGCAGAAAAGAAATAACACAGATACCAAAAAATTTGTTAATGAGGAAACCGCAAATACAGAAAAACCCCGGGACCTAGTCCAGATTTCAACACCACACTTTATTAAGTCGCTACAGACACTAGCCTACTACAAGTTAACTTCGGACTAGAATGTAGTTGAGCCCTGACCAATCTCACACTGATCAAGGTACAGTCACGTTCCTTACGCCTCTGAATCCCAGCAGGACTCTGCGCACTTGATTCCCTTAGATGATCTCACCCACAACTAAGAGTTTCTACGACCCAAAGTCGAAGACTGGATAAACCAATCTGTCTCACACAGAAAATTCTATTGAATAGATAAATCTGTCTCCCATAAAAATACCTAGAAGTTTTTTTGTTCTGTCTTTTGATAAATCAAGGTGAACAGGAACCAATTGATATACCGGACTTATATTCCCGAAGAACAGCGTAGAAATATCAATTACCTCACAATAATCTTAATTGTATGGTAGCGAAAAAAGATATTGTGGAATCACAAACGATGAGACGAAGATGTTTGTGACTACTTTTTATCTTGCCTATTGGAGAATAAATCTCGAGCAAGTCTTAGAGAAGATAGTACTCAGTACGATTGAAAATAGCAAGATCAGAACACGCAACTACAAAGAAAATAGTTGGGTCTGGCTTCATAATCCCAATGAAGTCTTCAAGTCATTAACCTATAGGGTTTCGTGAAAAACCTAAGATTAAAGGATAATCGACTCTAGTCACAACTAGTATCACGCAGGAGGTGTAGGGATCAGGTTTCCCAGTTGTTAAAGCTCTCCCTTATATAGTCTTCAAATAAGGGTTTGCAATCAATGTTACCTTGGTAACAAAGCATTCAATATTCACCGTTAGATGAAAACCTGATTAGACTCAAGCTAATATCTTTCAACCGTTAGATCGAACTTAGCTTGTTACACACAAATAAAAAGTGACTTCATTTAGATATGAGTAATCGTACCTAAACGTGTACACCTTGTTGGCTCAACAATAGTTAACCGAGGTTAGCCATATGAACACTTTCATATCAACCATATTCATCTTAACCATAACTAGTTCAAATGACTCAAATGAAACTAGTTCTAGAGTTGTTCAATTGTTTATATTCTCATAGAAGTATACAAGACACAATTGAAGCAAAATCGATTTTGATTTACTCGAATCAATTTATGAACATTATAGCCGCAGTTTGCAAAAGATTGCATTCCTTATTATATAAATATATTAGTTCATGAACAAACCGATTTTAGAACATAACCTACTCAAGTATACAAATGGGTACGCATACCTAAGTGGCTGGACCAAGTTTGGGTTCGCCAGTATGCGAGGGTACGCATACCTTCCAAAACTCAGATGAATTTCCGGAACTTGAAACTCATGCCAGTACGCATACTGGTATGCATACTAAGTTCCCGGACTTCCATAACCAACCAGTACGCATACGGGTATGCATACCATGTTTCCCGGACTTGGACAACACATATGCAAGTACGCATACTGTGCTATATCCAATCATGGTTATTTGTTCTAAACTCCCATTTCAATCATTGAAACATTCTTAGAAGACGACAATAACTGTCTCACGCCAACTATTAGCTTCAAAGCAATTTTCAAGTGATCGAATGATCAATACGAAACACTCCGAGTCTACATCAAATGACTGTCTCGCACAAATCATGTAAGATGTTACAAGGAGATTTTCACATGATCATCTTTTGACTTTCGTCAAGAATATAAGATGAACTTGGTTAAAGCGAAAGCTTACCAACACATATTTCGAGAAATATGTAAGCAAGTTAAACACACCTCGAAATATCAAATGTGTATAATCAAATTTTATATAGCTATACGACTTTTGTCTCAAATAGGAGATAGAGTAGATAGAATTTTGAGTGATAGATGAGTTCAAGTCTCCACATACCTTTTGTTCATGAAGTTCCACAAGCTCCCCTTAGTAGTTCTTCGTCTTCAATCGATGAACGCCGTGAAGTCTAATGCTCAACTACACTTACTATCCTAATCCGAGACTTAGCTATAAGTAGACTAGAAATCAAGACTTATAGTTTTGGCAACTAAACTTGACAACAAGATTGAGATAGAAACGCTTGCGAGTTTCACCGAGCAGTGCTCTAACAATCTCCCCCTTTGTTAATTTTAGTGACAAAACTATCAATACATATGGATTACAAAATAAATAAACTTTGTAGCTTCTCATCCAAATGCTTGATTTCCTTGGTTCTTCAACATTACTCGAAATATTCGTCACTTCCAAGTACTCCAGTGATTATGAACGTGTTCAACTCAGCATCATAGTTGTTGAAGATGTGTAGCCATAACAATGAGAAAACAGTAGCTCTCAATCATTGTTATACAGTGTCATAGTATCATTACACAGCAGCATCAAAGTCCAATTGTATCACAACTTTGACAACAATACTATGGTGATATATGTATCACTCCCCCTTAGTCAATACTTCATCTCACATGAAAACCACTCCCCCTTACATAATGTTCCGTAAACCATATGTATTTGTAGTGTGAACTACACATTAATTCTCCCCCTTTTTGTCAATATAAATTGGCAAAGGTACGAAAACTAGTGGGATCATAATGAAATTCTCATAGAGATACTTCATGACTAAAAGAGAACATATCAACTTTGTTTCGATGATTTCACATAGTCGAAACTTAGTGTATTTCATCAAGGAGTTTATAAAGATACAAGAAATCTCCTACAATATTCCACGGCCACACTCCCCATAAAGATTTGGCAATTAAGCACAAGTTAAGTTCAGAGCTCTCCCCCATAAAATGTCATTCTCGAAAGAACAACAAGAGCGACCTTACTTTTACAAGAAAAAAAGGATTTCTTTGGACACTAACAAATTACATGAAACATGAATTTCTATCCATAAAACTCAATTAAATTAACCACAAATGAACCCATGATTAATTTAATCGTAAATGCTCAACATAAGAGAACTTACGGAGCCACACAGTACTTTCACATAAAAGTGGATAAGGAAAAACCAATACTGCGGAATATTCAAAGATTCATTCTATTTTTTATCAATATTTGCATAAAGACATGTAATAGACTTAATCTTTGTAATCAAAAATTCATCCTATCTTCATCAATATTTGCATAATGACATAATAGGCTTAACTTTTGACATATATGGGACAATCATAGTTCACGAACGCAAACACACATATCCCATAAAAAAATTGCAATATATAAAACCAATAAAGATTAATACTGCAAAATCATCATCCAAATAAACTTTAGAATTTAAATAAATAAATCTAAAAACATTGCAAGATGAAAATCGTTGGCAATAGCTATGTGTACTCACAATAATGGCTATTCCAAACCCTAGTTATCCTTCACACGAATAAATTATCATATGAAGTTTCCTAGACATTAAGGCCTCTAAAAAATTCTTTATCGTCCCCGAACTCCTTGACGTCAACAGCCATAGGAACATAAGGTTCATGAAGAAATGAGTCAATTCCAACAAACCTTCTAGACTGATGCCGAACCACGGCCTTCTGAATTTCGAGAGTCCTCAAGACAATAGCCTTTATTTGCTGAATCTCCTTTCTTGTTTCCTTCAACTCTTCAAGAACCCCATAAAACTTCTGTAGATTAGAAGGAACAGCTCTTGGTTTCCTCACATTCCTCCCTTTTCTTTTCAAAGTTGAGGGTGTTGAGAGGTGAATATAATTTTGGTTCTACAAGTCCTAGCCACAACACACCCAATTTCCAACATGAGAGAGAGAGAGAGAGAAGACCCCCTTTCTATTGTACTATATGCGTCTTTATATAGACTTTTCAAAAGCCCTTCTTTTTAGGATATCATGCCACATGTCCTAAACCTCCTTAATTACTACTAATGTCATTCCCTTTCTAATACAACCTCCTTCTTTCCTATTAATTCCTCCCTTGTCATTTCCATCTTATGGATACTTTCTTAGTGGACTTGGGCTTTAGTTCCCATGTTTCATGTTGGGTTTGCCTCCCTTTTGGGGCACACTAACCCGGCTAAGAGGTAATATTTTTCATGTATCAAACTTAGTCCCCTGACTATTGAGTTAATTGTCAAATAACCTGATAGTCATATTACATTCCATTCTAGCGCCCCTTGTACTGTCTTCTCGAGTCGAGTCCCCAGTCCGCAAGTTTGAGGAATTTATTAAATGAGATAGTTTTTTGCGATAAATTTTCATCATGCACGCGGGTGTTTGGATAGGCATTTCCCAAGAATTTTGCATGAAATGACAAAAGATTTCCTTAGACCTTTGGATTGTATTACCAGCATAATTTTAGGTTATCAGTGTGAGTGTGATGAAGACATGGCGTAGACTTTACTTAGCCCCACTCTTTTCTTCTCTCTAACTATCTCGCGTGGTTGGGGATGTCTTTAGCTTATATCCCCGTCTTTCCTTCAGGAAGAACTGGCGCGCCGTTGGTGTTGAGAGAGGAAGTGAGTATGCTATGGACTCTCAGACTGATTCTTCAAGACAAATCGCGTGAGGAATATGATGAACATGAATACACTCTTTTATTCACGCGCGGGACACAAGCTAAATACGATTATATAGGATATCCAGAAGTTGGTAGCGCGTATCATGCCTCGATGAGGGGGGGATGGGGCGTGTGGTTAAACGCGTCTACTCTCCCCTTCATTTTGGTGGAGGATGGGCTAAGGTGTGCCTATTCCCACTTTGTTTTTTGTAGAGGATGGGCTAGGTCTTGGGATTAAAGGCGCCTATTCCCCCCCCCCCCCCCCCTTCTTTTTTGTAGAGGATGGGCTAGGGTGTGCCTATTCCCCCTTTGTTTTTTGTAGAGGATGGGCTAGGGCGTGTGGTTAAACGCACCTATTCCCCCTTTCTTTTTTGTAGAGGATGGGCTAGGGTGCCTATTCCCACTTTGTTTTTTTTGTAGAGGATGGGCTAGGGTGTGCATATTCCCCCTTTGTTTTTTTATAGAGGATGGGCTAGGGCATGCGGTTAAACGCGCCTATTCCCCCTTTCTTTTTGGTGGAGGATGGGATAGGGTGTGCCTATTCCGCCTTTGTTTTTTTGTAGAGGATGGGCTAGGGCGTGTGGTTAAAAGTGTCTATTCCCCCTCCTTTTGGTGGAGGATAGGCTAGGGTGTGTCTGTTCCCACCTTCTTTTTGGTATAGGATGGGCTAGGGCGTGTGGTTAAACGCGCCTATTCCTCCCTTCTTTTTGGTGGAGGATGGGCTAGGGCGTGTGGTTAAACGCACCTATTCCCCCTTCTTTTTTTTGGTGGAGGTTGGGCTAGGGTGTGCCTATTCCTACCTTCTTTTTTGTAGAGGATGGGCTAGGGTGTGCCTATTCCCACTTGTTTTTCGTAGAGGATGGGCTAGGGCGTGTGTTTAAACGCGCCTATTCCCCCCTTATTTTTGGTGGAGGATGGGCTAGGGTGTGCACATTCCCCCTTTGTTTTTTGTAGAGGATAGGCTAGGGTGCGCCTATTCCCACCTTTTTTTTTTATAGGCTAGGGCGTGTGGTTAAACGCGCCTATTCCCCTCTTCTTTTTCTTCTCTCTTTTTTTTTTTTGTAGAGGATGGGCTAGGGCGTGTGGTTAAACACGCCTACTCCCCCCTTGTGTAATCGTTGGATGACCGGGTGCATTTGGCATTCCCGTAGCTTCTTTGTAATCATTGGCCGTCCGGGTGCCTTTGGCATTCCAGTAGCCTTTTGTAAATTTTTCAGCCGACCAGGCGCCTTTGGCATTCCCGTAGCCTTTTGTAAATTTGTCATCCGACCGGGCGCCTTTGGCATTCCCGTAGCCTTTTGTAAATTTGTAATAGTTCAAGCGGCCTTTATGGACCCTTGCTAACATGGTGCCCGGAGCACGTTATTAGAGATTTTTTTTGTAGCCATCATGAGATTCAAGACAAACGCATATCGATGCTTAATAAAATTAATAAAATGACAAAACCTACACATGCGGCTAGATGACATGCATATTTCAAGGCTCAAGTATAAACATTCAAGTACACTTTAGCTTTAGACGTTTCATGCTTTCGATTTGCTGAACATATGAGATGTACTTTAGGCTAGACTTTATTACTATACCAGCAGAGAAGATACCATAGCATGTCACTTAGGCATATACATACATGGTGGCAGACTGTCGGGTGGCCTATATATATGTAATATCATATGTTTTCTTTTAAGTGTTGTATAAAATAATTGAGAATGTCCCGAGTATACAAGATGTAATATAAACGAACCGACACTTTTATATGCTTTAAAGCTAGAAAAATCATCCCCCTATCATGAATATCAGTTGATCAAAGATTCAATGGTAACACAACATGCACTAAACGCGTCAATAAGTTAACACCATATTCATGTGACTGGGGCTAGGAGGCTGATGCCTCTTTCCTGCTTCATGCTTTATTATATTTTATTACTATTTAAATATATGCAACAGTTGTTGAGTATGAAATATGCAACTGCATGCTGTCCCTAAGTGGGTATCATGTGCACATGCATAATTACCTACGTCCACATATAATAATCATGGTAAGATAAAGCAAATACGTGTCGGTTTCTAAAGTTCTTTGTATTTATGTTGTAGTATATAAAAATAGGCGAGGTTGAAGGAGGGGATACCGAGATGTGTTGTTTAGAGTGAGAGTAGACACGCCCATTCTCGATCTTGCATGCACGCGGTGTTCTTGTTTTTTTGTTTTTTTGATCTTGGACGTGGCTATGTAGTCTGACTAATGATACCGCCTGCCAGCTCAACACTTGATCGCCCTTGACTAAACCGTGTTAGGAATACTCCATTTGTGTCACACTTCTGGTTCACGAGCGGAGATTGGTCGGGCGCGTAAGGGATAACAACACAATTCTTTCTACAAGCATCGAAGCTTTCAACGCAGCTCAATTTATGGCAATCCCACATGAGAAATTGTGAGGAAAAGTCCTTCTTCAGTCGTGGGTACTCGACAACCTTATTGGATGATGACGCGCTAGTGTGCTTTTATGTGGTCGGGGGATGAGGGAAAGGTGGCACTGGTTAGTGTAGTCGAAGATGGTAGAGGGGGCGCTTGTGTTTGTTGATGATGGCAGTAACCATGGACGCATCCCTTGGTAGTCGGGGAAGAGAGGAGTGGCATTGGTCTTGGAGGGCACGTGGAGCTTTCACAGTGAGGCACGTTTCGTAATGGCGCCTTTAGTTCGTGCGTTGATGGAATCCCAAATCTGTTAGCCGATGGTGATTCCCTTTAGTTCGTGCTTTTTGAATACGAGGCTGGAGGAGAAGAGCTGTTGCGGATTGACACAGTCGGAGAAGGGGAGATAAACGGTTCTAATGCAATTGCATCTCACCACAGCGATCGTAGTTTCTAGTTTATGAACTCGGGGTCAGTAGACGCGGAAATGGTTTGGGATTGGTGACAGGATAAAACGCGGTGGAAGGCGTACACGGAAAATGTGAGCGCATGAGTGGGGTGTAACCGAACAGAAAGGAAAAGATGTTGTAAGAAAAGAAAGACGCAGGATGTTATGGGAATTTGAAGGTTAGGCTAGGCACGAGCCTCCGGGTGTGGTCGCCAAATGTTGAGGGGTGAATATAATTTTGGTTCTACAAGTCCTAGCCACAACACACCCAATTTCCAAGAGGAGAGAGAGAGAAAAAAGATCCCCTTTCTATTGTACTATATGCCTCTTTATATAGACTTTTCAAAAGCCCCTCTTTTTATGATATCATGTCACATGTCCTAAACCTCCTTAATTACTACTAATGCCATTCCTTTTCTAATACAACCTTATTCGTTCCTATTAATTCCTCCCTTGTCCTTTCCATCTTATGGATACTTTCTTAGTGGACTTGGGCTTTAGTCCCCATGTTTCATCTTGGGTTTTCCTCCCTTTTGGGGCACACTAACTCGGCTAAGGGGTAGTATTTTGCATGTATCAACAGAGGGAACGGGAGATTTTTATTTTTCCTTCATGATTGATGGCTTAACAATCATATTAACAACTTTTCCATCATAAGGCATAATGCTTGGATTCTCCATACCAATATGAAATTGTGAGAGGAATTCACAAATCAGGCTCAACACGCAATCTTGTGATAAAAAAGAGTTTTCAGAGAAGGAAAAGGGAATGTATGGTTACGGAACCTTTATACATTAAAAGGATTCACGTACGCACAACTCACAACCCTAAAGAAGGCAGAATTGTCGATTTTAACCCTCTTTTATTGATCAAACAGAGAAAGCCCTTTCAATATCAATCAGATATGAAAAGATGGAAGAATTATAAATTGTCGAAAACGAAACCAAGAAAAAACAAAACAAAAAAAATCTTTTCTCTTTTCCTAAAGCCTGAAGTGTGCAAACCCTTGTCTCTTTTGAACCGGGCACATGAGACAAGATACACAACCAACACATTTAAGTTATGATGGGGTGAACAATAATCTGTCCACCATAATCTTCTTGAACGAAATTCTTAAAACTCTGTTTGACAGACTGTTTAGACCGTACTCTTTTCTCTAGAGGTCTACTCTTATCTTTGGAAATTAACTTCTTTGAAGAAGAGATACGTTTACATACCTCAGACGACTTCTGAACAAGTTTGAGCTTGTTTGCTAATTGATTTGCTCTTCGTTGAAGTTTATTGACATATCTTATCTTATGTTTGTACTTGAAACAGTTGGAGAGTTCATGACCTTTGAGAATAAAAAAATAACATGTCAATAGAGAGGATGGTTCAGACGCCATAGCTCTGCAAGATGCAAGACAAACGGTAGAACCTAAAAAAATTAGAAATAGAATTTCCAGTAGACAAGGAGAAATCCATTTTATCCTCCAAAGTGGTTGAATTTTATCCCAGAAGAATATCGAGGTTGATGTACTTATTGCTACAATTATCAAAATCAATATTTTCACAGAGGGGTGCAACACTTCGTCTTCATTAGAATCATAGTGATCATACATTTCATCAAGAGTTGCAGCAAGACCTTTGTTGCCAGTGTATTTTCTACGATTCGGACACTCATTTGCAAAATGACCAAAACCTTTACACTTGAAGCATTGTGGCATATCCGCATCATCAGTATTTTCAGTATCCTTGTTTTTAGGAGGAACAGGATTATGAGGTTTAACTGATGACTTAGGTTTATCTCTGACGAACCATTTACTTCTCTTCAAAAGAAGATCTCTAAACTGTCTTGTGTTCAAAGAGACTGACTTGTCAAGATCTTCATCTGATGAATCAGTGTCAGAAGGATCATCTTCAGAGATGCCAACACTTTTATTTTTATCAAGTAATTTAGTGTTCTTTTGTGCTTTGAAAGCAATATCATTTCCAGATTTGGATGTATGCTCATGATCAAATATCTTTAACTTCCCAACCAGAGTATTTCTGGATAAAGTATTAAGGTTATTTCCTTCAACGATGGCATGTTTCTTAGAATCATATTTGGCTGGTAAGGATCTGAGAATTTTCATCACAATGTTCTTTTTAGGAATAGTCTTACCCAATGCAAAAAATGCATTAAGAATTTCATACACTTTGTGATTAAACTCATCAAATGAATCTTTATTAGCCATACGAAGGTTTTCCCAATCAAAATTTAGGTGTTGAAGCCTAGCTTCCTTTTCAGAGGTATTCCCTTCGAATACAGTTTCTAAGATATCCCACACATCTTTAGACCGAGTGCACGTAGTCACATGGTGCTGAGGATCTGGGGTAATGGAATGAATGATAGCATTTAAACCGTCAGAATTTTACTTTGCAGCGAGAATCTCGTTAGGTTCATATCTACCAATATCCTTTGCAATAGAAACACCGTCTACTGTAACCATTGGAGGATCATAGACAGTAACAACATAAACCCATGATTGAAAATCACGCGCTTGAAGAAAGGCACGCATAGCAATTTTACACCATAAGTAATTCGATCCATCGAAGACTAGCGGTACGTTTAAAGAGATAGCACCTCTGTCCATAGAGTCAGATCGCTACAAACACAGACTTATGAGGTCTTAAACGTGTTTGCCTGCTCTGATACCAATTGAAAAAATGGGGGTCTAACAACCACACCCAATATTTCGCTTAGCAATCTGTATGGACTAACTCCAATATACTTTCAAGAGAATCAACTAGACAGTCAGACTCAATCTTAAAAAAAGTATATCCAAGAGTTATATCTCTATTTCTCAATTCAATCTGCAATCAAACAAATAGGAATTTGCGAGCCCGATTGAATGTAAGAAATAACTTGGACGGTATCAAAAACCAGTATCCAAGTGTCAATCAATTTAATCAACAACCCAAAGGTCGTATTCATAATTGAATGAACTTACGCACAACCTGTGATATTTCAATTATATAGAAAATATAATACGGAAAAGAAATAACACAAACACCGGAGATTTTGTTAACGAGGAAACCACAAATGCATAAAAACCCCGGGACCTAGTCAAGATTTGAACACCACACTGTATTAAGCCGCTACAGACACTAGCCTACTACGAGTTAACTTCAAACTGGAATGTATTTGTGCCCTAACCAATCTCACACTGATCAAGGTACAGTCGCTTTCCTTACGCCTCTGAATCCCAGCAGAACTCTGCGCACTTGATTCCCTTAGTTGGTCTCACTCACAACTAAGAGTTGCTACGACCCAAATTAGAAGACTTGATAAACCAATTTGTCTCACACAAAAAAGTCTATTGAATAGATAAATCTGTCTCCCACAGAAATACTTAGAAGTTTTTGTTCCGTCTTTTTATAAATCAAGGTGAACATGCACCAATTGATATACCGGACTTATATTCCCGAAGAACTGCCTAGAAATATCAATCTCCTCACAATAATCTTAATCGTATGGTAGCGAAACAAGATATAATGGAATCACAAAAGATGAGAAGAAGATGTTTGTGACTACTTTTTATCTTGCCTATCGGAGAATAAATCTCGAGCAAATCTTAGAAAAGATAATACTCAATACGATAGAAAACAGCAAGATAAGAACACGCAACTACAGAGAAAATAGTTGGGTATGGCTTCACAATCCCAATGAAGTCTTCAAGTCGTTAACCTGGAGGGTTTCATGAAAAACCTAAGGTTAAAGGATAATCGACTCTAGTCGCAACTAGTATCACACATGAGGTGTGGGGATCAGGTTTCCCAGTTTTTAGAGCTCTCCCTTATGTAGTCTTCAACCAGGGTTTGCAATCAATTTTACCTTGGTAACAAAGCATTCAATATTCACCGTTAGATGAAAACCTGATTAGACTCAAGCTAATATCTTTCAACCGTTTGATCGAACTTAGCTTGTTACACACAAATGAAAAGTGACTTCATTTAGATATGAGTAACCGTACCTAAACGAGTACACCTTGTTGGCTCAACAATAGTTAACCGAAGTTAGCCATATAAACACTTTCATATCAACCATATTCATCTTAACCATAACTAGTTCAGATGACTCAAATTAAACTAGTTCTAGAGTTGTTCAATTGTTTATATTCTCATTGTAGTATACAAGACACAATTGAAGAAAAATCGATTTTGATTCACTCGAATCAATTCATGAACATTATAGCCACGGTTTGTAAAAGATTGCATTAATTATTATATAAATATATTAGTTCATGAACAAAACGATTTTAGAACATAACCTACTCAAGTATGCAAATGGGTATGCATACCTAAGTGGATGGACCAAGTTTGGGTTCGCCAGTATGCGAACGGGTACGCATACCTTCCAAAACTCAATTGAATTTCCGGAACTTGAAACTCACGCCAGTATGCATACGTGTATGCATATCATGGTTCCCGGACTTGGACAACACATATTCAAGTACACATACTGTGCTGTATCCAATCATGGTTATTTGTTCTAAACCCCAATTTCAATCATTGAAATATTCTTAGAAGACGACAATAGCGTTCTCACACAAAATATTAGCTTCAAAGCAATTTTCAAGTGATCGAATGATCAATACGAAACATTCCGAGTCTACATCAAATGACTGTCTCACACAAATCATGTAAGATGTTACAAGGCGATTTTCACATGATCATCTTTTGACTTTTGTCAGAATATAAGATGAACTTGGTTAAAGCGAAAGCTTACCAACACATATTTCGAGAAATATGTAAGCGAGTTAATCTCAGCTCGAAATATCAAATGTGTATAATCGAAGTCTATATAGCTATACGACTTTTGTCTCAAATAGGAGATAGAGTAGATAGAATTTTGAGTGATAGATGAGTTCAAGTCTCCACATACCTTTTGTTCATGAAGTTCCACAAGCTCCCCTTAGTAGTTCTTAGTCTTCAATCGATGAACGCCGTGAATTCTAATGCTCAATTACACTTACTAACCTAATCCAAGACTTAGCTATAAATAGACTAGAAATCAAGACTTATAGTTTTGGCAACTAAACTTGACAATAATCTTGAGATAGCAACGCTTGCGAGTTTGACCGAGCAGTGCTTTAACAATATGTATAAAGGCAATATATAAAGAGACATGACGCTATTATAGTTAATGTTTGGATTATTCGAATTCCGACGTCATTTAAAGAGACGTGTCATATATTGCTAAGCGGCCGTCAAGCTATATTTACTCTAGTCTTTTCAAGGAAAATAATGACGAATTAATTAAGTGGTGGGCATTGTATAGTCTTGTAAAATTAAGGAAACTGGTCACGTCTTATCTTGCGGACCCATGTCAACCAATATCAAAATTAATCCAAGATAATTTAAAAAGCTAACATCATGTGGCCATGTCAACTAAAGTTGAAGCAATTTAGTTATTATAATGTATGTCTATGATAAAAGCTATTAAAATCTTCAATGGACATAGATATAATTAGTGCGGGTGAAAGGATAATAGTCCCACATCAATAATTTACAAAATATAATATGGAAGGGCCGTTCCACTCATTGTCAATTGGTTTTGAGTTGGATGCCCGTATTCTAACATGGTATCAGAGCTAGGCCCGTATGCGGGGTGTAGGCCGAATTAGTGGCCACCGTGACCGAATGACTGGTCACATGTGCACCCGTGACCGAATGACTGGTCACTCGTATGACCTGTACGTGGGGTGGACCGAGACCGAATGTCACCTGCACACCCATGACCCACACGTGCGTATGTCCACGTGTTAGGCCGAATGACTGGCCTTACACTGAGAGAGGGTGTAAAAGGACAATAGTCCCACATCACTAGTTTCCGCTTAATGAACTTAAAATATAATATGGAAGGACCGCTCCACTTATTGCCAATTGGTTTTGAGTTGGATGCCCGTATTCTAACAGTGTGTGAAACTGAACGCGTATATAATTAACGTCTGTATTAGAGAATTCCAACATCATTTATGCCAACAAGTTAAAGCCATAAATAACTGATGGTTCTCATATGGTAATTTCAAAGTGATGTGGTGATTCATGCCTTATCTTGCAGGCCCATGGTTACCATTATTAAACGCGATGTGTGATAATTTAGAAAAAAATAAAATGTCGTGTAGTCATGTCAAATTAAGTCGAATCCACACGTCTAGAGCTACTGTATGTCCATTTTACCACCATACATGTTAGTATATCTTGATACCATCAATTTATAGCCATATAAAATTAGACGTGTTAGATATCTTTAATTTCTCTAGTCTTTTCAAAAAAAAAAAAAAAAATTAAATAAGTGATGAGTCTCGTAGGGTCATCCAAAGTGATGCCACGGCTCATGGCTTATCCTGCGGGCCCTATCTACCAATATCAAAACCTTTGAAGATATGTCTACAAAACCAAATAAATGCAAGCACCTTCCAACAATCACTCAATTTCCAAATAATATCCCAACACCTCAAGACCTATACTCGACTTCCAAATAATTAGCAAACAATGAAAAATTATGACAGTAGCGATGAAAACATTATTTAATCTTCCTTTTCATCTTCCTCCTCTATGAGTTTTTGTCAGAGCATTTCTCGGTCGAACTCACAAGTGTTGTTATATCAAGATTATTGTTAAATTTAGTTGATTAAAACTATATTTTGATTTCTAGTCTACAATTAGTCAAATCTTGGATTAGGATAGAAGAGTGTAGTTGAGAATCGGACATCACTGCATTCTACCGTTTGAAAACGAAGATCCACCGAAGTTTTTGGAGAACTTCTTCAATAAAAGGTAAGTTAAGACTGAACCACCTATTTCTCAAGTTATATTCATCCTTTTATCTATGAGGCGTTGTCACATGACTAATTAGACTATTACAAGCATATCAAGAATTTCGAGTCAAGTTTATCGTGGAAATTAGTTCTCGAAATATATGTGACTAAGCGTAATGAAGATTTGTTCATACTTGATGAATTTCGGTTAATAACAATTTATTGTTCATAATCTGAATCGTGATTCAAGATTATCATTTGAAAAATAACCTGGAACGGTGATATGTGTCATTTATGTTATTTGGGAATATTTCGAAATGATTTAAAGAGAAATATAGAACTACTGCAAATTTGGATACGGGACAATATGCATACTTGTTCACATACTGGGAGAACTATTATAGGTCTGGAGCCTCAGTACACGTACCAGTGTAGCTATATGTCGACAGGAACTTTTTGGTACGCATACTTGGTATCCATACCATAAAAAATTTGTTGCTCATGAACCAGGAATGATCCGCATACCCAGTATGCATACCATAAAGGAACTATTGGTTTTGAAACTGGAGTGGTATACATACCCGGTACGCAAACCAGAAAAGTTCTGTGAGTTCCTGAACTCGATTTTGTCTTAAGGGTACACATACCACAAAAATAGTCACGAACAAGGTAGAGTACACGTACTTTCCCTGTCGAATATTTTCAGATGCACAAAAATTATTTCTGTGAGATAATTGGCATTTAAATAAATCTCTAAAAACACCATATAAACATGATTGATCACATTATAACCTACGGTTGTGACTCAAGCGTCATAAGTGTTATATGAAAATGATTAAGCTTATGGTTCAATGGACTAGTCTTGGCTAACCGTCCATGAACAACGCCTTTATACACGGTTCGGTTACGGTTCATCCTAACCAGAGTGTATATCTTGGTATGTTAATATCATTTCAAAGATTCATCCAACGATGGATATTGTTTTCTTGGTTCCAAAGCTATCTTAGCTCAAACCTAAAGCAACCTATACTTTGAAAGTCTATATAAGGGAGAACCTCAAGCAACTGGGATTTTTGAATCCCTGACACTATTCTTTGTGTATCCTAGTTGTAACCTAGAGTCGTCCTCTCTCTCTCAAACCCTTATAGGGTTTAGCGACTAAAAAAGAATTCACCTAGGGTATCGTGAATCCAGGTCCAACTATCTTTATCTTGATAGTTCGAGTATCCTGATCTTGTTTGATTGTTGAGTTGCTCACTCGAACAAGATAGATAAAAATTGAAAAGTTATCTTCGTCTCAAACTTTATGATTCCACAGGTTTAATACTTGTGAGGTAAATAATAATCTAGGCTTCTCTTCGGGAAGTATAAGTCCGGATTTTGAGGTTAGCTAGACTTTGCCTATTTCTATTGATTTCCAGTCTCACCTTGATCCATTGATCAGAAAGGAAATCACATATACGCTTATCTGTGGGAGGAAGATTGGTTTAAATTCTTCAATTGAGTTGAAGCAACTCTTAAGATGTAAAGGACGTCAGCTAAGGGAATCATTTGAGCGGATTCCTGTTGGTATTCAAGAGGCGTAAAGAGGTAACTGAATTATTGTAAGGGTTTAATTTGGTCTCAACTACATTCTAGTCTGAAGTTAATTGGTAGTAGGCTAGTGTCTGTAGCGGTTTAATACAGTTTGGTGTTCAAGTCTGGACTAGGTCCGGGGTTTTTCTGCATTTACGGTTTTCTCGTTAACAAAATTCTGGTATCTGTATTATATCTTTTTCCGCATTATATTGTTTATCTTTATAATTGAAATATTGTACGTTGAGCAATCAAAGTAGATACATCCATCCTTGTTTGTTGGATACGACTTGATTGATTCTTGGATATTGATCTTTGGAATCGTCCAAGTACTCTCACACGTAAATCAGGTTCACGGGCTAGTCTCTGTAAACTTTCTGATTGTGGAAGAAAGAGATATAATTCCTCGATTGAGATTCATTAAGTTGACCTCTCGGAATAGTATTTAGGTTTTGTCCATACAGGTTGCCTAAGAAAAAGTTGGTGGTGTATTTTGGTACCCCTCGCGTTTTTAATTGGTATTAGAGCAGGCAAATACGCGAAAGACCTAATAAGTCTGTGTTTGAAGCAATCTGATTCTATGGACGAACATACTATCTTTAATAATGTAACACCAGTTCAGAGTCAACCAGATGATTTTGTTCAAAGTTTGGATTTATATCCTTAGGAATCTATCGCATCTAAATCATTATCTGAAAACCTTCATGAAATCACCTTGTGTGATGAAGAAATTGTGGATAACTGGGAAACACGCCTAGAAAAACAGTTGGATGAACTTTCCGATGATAGTGACTCAGATATTGATAGAGATGTAGATGAGGAAGTCTCAGGGTATGCTAAGCTGTTTGATCCTTTAATGAAAAACAAAAAGATGACGACTTCATGTTTCATTGAAATTTTGACTCCTCTCTGTCGAGAAAACAAGAAATTGATAAAGGTCTTTAAAGGTCATGATTATGGTTATCAACTTATCCAATCCATTCTTAAAGATCGTGAAGAAGATGTACTTTCGAAGAATTTTGAATGTGATAATCTTCGTCGAGATTTCTTTTTGTTGAAAAAGAAACTTGTTGAAGCTGAAACAAAGATTAGCTCTCAACAAAGTAGTTTCGAAGAAAAAGAAATTGCTTCTCACGCTCGAGAAAAACGCCTTGAGGATGATTTAGCTGATGCTCTTGATAAAATCAAGATGTTTAAAAAGTACTTGAAAAAGTTCAATACTAGCTCGAACAAATTAACCACTATGCATTAGTTCCATATCCACTCCATTTTTCCAAGCAAGAGTTATTCCACCAGACAGACCAATAGCCGAATAAAACCAATAGTTGGGATATTTAGTGTGAGTAGGATATAATTTCATATTACTAGGTTGAGCTTTAGTTTCTGATAAAAAGAACACATCGGGATCATGTTGAGTCAAGCAAAATTTAAGGTAATCTCTAGTATGGGGATTTCCTATACCTTGACAATTCCAATAAAATAATTTCATGTCGAAAAAAAAGCCAAAAATGCAGATAAAAGATAAAGGATAGCAAGTAAAAACAGAAAATACAAACAGTAAATAAAGAAAAGTAAGGCAAGGAAAAATTATGAGAGACAGATGAAATAACTTGTTACCAGGCATCAGTTTGATTTTGCGCATGAAACGCTTGATCAACGGCAATGTCTCAAACACTAACAACTTGAACAGCATGAGCCGAATGATGAGAAAAATCCGTATCATAATTTTCCAAGTCCTCTTGCCCAGAGTTCTGCAGATCATGACCCGAAACAATTGGCTCGGTAGCAATAACCAGAGTATTGACATTTCTAGTTCTTTTCTTGATCCCACTAGTACTTGCCACTTCACTTGCTAAAGTAGATGAAGATCTGTAGCTAGAAGAAGGTCTAGAAACAACCGGAGTAGCATTCGAAGACGATGCAATATCAGGATCTGTTGCCAAGAAAATAAAAATTCTCATACCATCATAAGGTCTCTGTTGTTGTTGCTCAAAAGGTTGTCTTAATCTAGATCTCTTCTGAGAACCATGATGGAGAAAAAGTTGAGCTTCTTATTGAATATTTCGTTATTCAGGATAGATGGGTTCAGCAAACCCCAAACCTCGAACTAGCTCGTCCATTTCAATTCTTCGTTGGGTCATATCAGCACAAGGATTAGCTTCATGGTTAGGCACCTTACAATTAGGACAAAGACGATAAGGTTGTTTTTCAAAGAAAAAAACAACCCATCTTGTAACTCCGGCAGCATTAGCAGCATATGTACCAGTTACTAAAGGGGTAGCTACATCTATCATCACTAAAGCACGATATTTAGATGAAGTTGGTTCATTAACACCATCAGGCTCAACAACTCTGACATCTCCCATAATAGCACCAAACAGTCTAAGAATTTATGGATAACTAAATTCAAGAAGAAGATACTTATATTCAAGTCTAAAAGGAGAGACTGGAAAATCTAATAGATTAAAGTCCATAGTAAGATTCCAGTCTTTTAGAACAATCAAGTAACCATCAAAATTCCAAGCCCCACCAAATAAAATTGCATTCTTATCATCAGATGAGGTAAATTTGATAGAAAATATATTAGGATCTTGAGTTCTTACTTGCACATACCATTGATTGTGTCTTCTAAGATGAGGCCAGATAAATTTAGCTGCTCTTTCCGCATCCTGCCAAGTCATAATACATGGTGCATAAAGTGTGCCTGCTAAACTGAATCTCCAATCTCTAATACCAATGAAAATAGCATCAGCAGAATGAGAAACAACCCTTCTAGTAATAGGTTCTTCATCAATTGAAGTTTCTTCCATTTGTTGAGTAATATTTCTAATTTGATTTCTAGGCATGATAGTAATCAAAGAAGATTGAAAATTAAGCAGGGTATGATTAAAGGATACTAGATGAGTTCTATTTATACAGATAGTGAAAGGAAAAGGTGTCGAAAAAATTCTATAGAAAAGGTATGAGGTGTTGATACAACAGATAAGATAGAATAAAAATGCTAGAAAACAGAGAAGAGAATCAATACAAAAGTTATCCATATTGAATATCATATAGCTGTGATGATAAACCCGATGAAGATAAGTGCAGGATTTTGGATGTTGATAAGTAAGAATAACTTTAAATTGATGCACCACTACAATAACCTATAGCCAACTGTAAATAAGCCAACTCTGAAGATGCCAACTTGATAAATACCAATTGATGTGATGGAACATTACTGCAACACTGATACTGAACGCACAGGGATTAAAGATATATATTGTCATAGGAAAAACATATTATTAGAAAAACCCGTAAGAAAAAAAAAATTGAAAACGAAAATTGAATTAGCGCAAAACAAAAAAGAGTAAATAAGCAACAAATTAAATACACAGAAAACAAATTCAGACACAGATGAAGATTAAGAATGACATGACAAACAGATAAAGAAGAAATTAAAGCGGATGAAAACAAAGGATCAAAGAAAAAATCAGTTGACTTAGGTTGACTTTTCGGTTGACTTTTCTCCAGACCTTATCGTTTTTTTTCACGTAAGATTGCTTGAGGACTACTGGTCAATTGTTTTCCAGCGCTTAGGTGGTCAGGTGTCAACTGAAAAAAAAATTAGACCTTCACGGCTTAAACTTTCACTTCTTCTGAAGCACATTTATCACAACCGACCCCAGTCCTTGCATACTTCCAAACTAGAACCTTAAATTTTGTGGCAGAAACTTATAGAGCATAATATGGTTATACACACAACAGGATCTGCAATAGTAGCGAGTCTGACTCCAGATCAGAAGGTTGCGTGTTCGATTCACGTCAGTCATTCTCATTCGTTAGCTACTTACAAATGCTAAAGCTCAAGCCTTGCTTGTTACTCTAGTGGTCGAGTAGTACACATTTAGTCAATCTGGAAAAACTTTAATTACCCAAAACAGTTAAAATGCTCTTAACCAGGCCACGTCCTTAACTCAAAGTTATCTGGAACCTAATTTCCGTTTGTGCTTCAAAATCAGCCTGAAATTAGAGGCCAAAACTAGTGTTTGTTTAATCCGAACCAACGATTAGCCGAGGTTCGTAAGATTTTTAAATTTGCAGTAAATCTTAAGAACCTTACAAAATTAACTTTTTAAGCAGGTATTTGTGTACTTCATTTATCTCACGAAAACATAAACATCTTATGAACCTAAAAAATCTTTCAAAAACATAAACGTAATCCAAATCATTCTAATACCAGATGGAATCTGCAGAACTAAAAACTAGACAAAATAAGCATACATAGGCTTTAAGAGCCGATTGGCAAGTCCTCTGTTCTTGCTCAAACGTCATCTGGTGGTAAACGGGTAACACACTAAACATTCCCTACAATTTGGTGTGTATCAGCTCAGGCTTCAATACTAAGTTACAGCAAAACAAATGATCTAATCTTGAACTCTGGCCATCCGTTACTTGAGACCAAAAGATAATTCAACACAACAATTTTCAAGCAATAGATTAGAATCTTACTGAACTCCAAATAGATCAAGTTCAATACAGTATAACTTATGCACACAATAAAAATCCCCAAGATAAGCAAAGCCACCATTAAGATTTTATATCAAAAGTTCATAAACTAAAGATGGAGATCACTCAATAAGCATCAGCACTAGGAAACCAAAAGTAGAAGTTAAATCAATATCTAGAAGTTCCTAAATCTCTACTTACTGTTGAAATTTCAGTATAGGTTTCCTCAATAAACAGTTTTATCGCTAATCAAATGCCCACTTTTCCTCAATAACCCCTGAAATCTCTACTTTATGAAATCACTAATCAAATGCCCACTGATTCTCTGCTCTAACTTCTGCTGCTTCTACCGGAGTAAAATCATTCAATGGTTACGGATGAAAGTCCCCAAATCTCAACTTACTTTATGAAATCACTAATCAAACCAGACAATCTAGATTCTGAAAAGAACAAAAACAAAAAAAAAGACAATATAAAAGATATTTAAAGCTAAATGGGTTATAAGTTCATAGCATCCGTAAAATAAATTCCTTAGCGAAGTTGTCTAGCGAAATGAAAGTACAAGTTCTAAAGCAGAAGAAATAAAAACGAAAGCAACTTACAAACTGTTAAAACTTCATCCTGGCAGAGCAATAGGATGCAACTCCTCCAAATTGCATAATAACTAAACAAAAAAACGGTAACAAGAGTCTATATCAGTCCGAGGCTTCTGATCTTTCCACTCATTATCTGTATCCAAGTCAGCCCTTGGTAGCTCTTGTGCCCCTTCACTGTATTCCATTATCTTTGCTTCTTCTTCTCCAAGAGCTTTCAACGAAACAAAACTTTTCACATATCGAACTGAATGATGTGGAAGATGATCATCTGCAATAATTTCAAATTCATATCCCACGAGGTCTTGATGATAGTAATAGCGAATATTATCATGAAATAGAATTTTGGCATTGTCTTTCAGAATGGCGAATGGGAAAACTGTCTTAGTCCATGTATGATTATCCACCTCATTCCAGTCAAAAGAGTCTTCCTCCCAACTCCAGGATGAATTGCAATGTTCCTCCTTTATATCTTGCTTACCATTGTTCTCGTCCCTTTCTTGAATGACCATATGTTGTGGTATCTTTTTTCATGTTCAATAATGCGCAAGCATCCACCCAAGACCCTAAGTTCAAAATGTCACTCTGACCTTGTACAATTTCCCTATGACAGTCCCACGAGCCATCAAAATCTTCTGGCGTTGGGAGGACACTAAATGTTTCATCAGATAAATCAAATTTCACAATTTTTCCGTCTTCATCTAACCAGTGAAGAGCTCCATTAGCAAGAATCTCATTAGAAACGGATGGATGCAACTTGTAGGTGATATCTTCTAAATTTCTCCACCCATTGCCGCTTCTGAGAGTATATACTTGGACAAGTCCAACAAAGGGTTTTTTCTTGCTTGCTGCATGACAATAGATTCGGACAACCTTATACTGATTCGTAGAAGGGTGGTAGCCGAACCCGCTCACAACATAATCTCCACGGCTGAACTTATCCGTCAATTTCGGAAGGCACACAAATTCTCTAGTCATGGGATTGCAAATATAGATAGGATCCTTTATAGTGCCCTTTTTTCCGGAAAACACAGAAATACAGACCAGGCCGTTACACGAACCAATAATCTCGACAGGGTAATGATCATGTACGGGTATGAACTTAGCTATTTCAAATTTCAGGGGTTTTTCACTATTCTCATCATCATATTCCAAATGTTTCAAAAGTGTATGCCCTTTTACTGAATTAAACAAGTAAAGGAAGCTTGCCTTACCAGAAGTGACAGCATCAACAGAATCCTGATCGTAAATCCGACGTGAGAGCATATGAGCCAAGGATCTGTCATAGTAGATGAGATTTTGCCAAGGTTTACATACTAAGGAGCATTCTGATAGTGATTCAGTAGGTAAACGTGAGAGGATGTTTAATATGATGTCTGATGGTAGAGTTTTGGCCATGATTGATAGCACACACAAAACCCTAGCTGAGTAATTTAGAGAGAGGTCGAACGAACTAGAGCACAGAGCACACACAAAACCCTAGATGAGTAATTGAAAGAGAATGTAGAAAAATGACTCTTGTTTCGGACACAAAATGTCAAAATCCCTAGCTAAGAGTCTATATACTGGCCACGATGGACCGATCACAGTTTTCATGGGCCTGACTCCTTGGCATGATTATTGATAGCCCATGTCGAGTACCCATACCGATACGGGTGTACATGGTGCGGTTTGGTTCGATTTTCATTTAAACCCGAACCGAAATCATGAAATTCGGTTCTTTGGTTTTGATATCGAAACCACACCATATCTAAATCGGTTGTGTTTAAAATCTAAACGACTTGGTTTTGTGTGGTTAGTTTTGTTTGGAATCTAAAAGACTCTTAAATTTTTATATCATCATTACATTTTAATGTAACAACAAATTCAATTCAAAACATAACATAAATAATCGTAGATCATAAATCACATAAATCCATCTCCTTATTTCTCTTCTCCTATATCATTTAAATTAAATTATTTAAATCCATACATGGACTTGATTAAACCGCATACATAACATAATCAGAAATAAGTTAATACCATTGAACGTGAAAACCCAAATACTACTAATACTACACTAACAAAATCCTCAAATACAACTCCTATTATTGTAGTTATAACAATTCTACCACTGTAATTTGAATTTTTGAAAACGTCTCTACAAATTAAAGACTAACAAAGTGAGTAACCATGCAAAGGAAGACTAGAAAAAGTTAATGAAGAAGACGTTGTTGTGTATCTCTTTTTTCTCAAGTAGAGGATTCAAAATCAAAACATCGCCAAGTACCTAAAAAAAGATATACTTACCCTGAACCTAAATTATCTATAAAAAAGATATACAAATAATCAATTCATACCCGAGAAGAACAAGGAAGAAAAAAAGTGAAGATGGGGAAGGTGATTTGGAAGAACAATAAGAAGAAAGTTAAGACGAGGAAATGATGTAGCAGTTGGGAGGGGAGAGGGGAGGGGAGGATTGATAAAGAAAGAAGAAGATTGAAGGAGAATAAAGAGAAAAATAGGGTTACTGATTTTTATACTCTAAATAAATGGGTAGGAACTAATTATGGACTGGTTTCTGTTCGGTTCGATCTGCCGGTTCTTGGGTATCAACTATAACTGAAATCGTATATGTTGTTTTCAAGAAACTGACGTCATTACCGTACTTGTAATGTGTCGGTTTATTGTACATCCCTATTAAGAGGTGTGATAATATTCGACTTTATTTTTTTATATTTTTTTTAATATGAAAGAGAATTCAATTAATTTTAAAGAAAGACAATGTCTGACTGGATACAATTCATAAGCTATTGTAGTAAGGTTGTGCTCCACTCTTCTTTACAAGGTAAGCCAATAGAGTGTTTGGCTATAACATAAGTCGCATTATTAGTATCTCTTGTATCAATAAATTTATTATCCTCATCAGTAATCACTTTAGGAATGACGTCAAAAATATCCTATGTTACCTCTACTGGATGATACTCGAATTTCTTTTGAAAGTGACAAACCAAAATATCAGCAATTTTAGATTGGTTAGAAGTTATATTGCATGTACTATCCTCTAACTTAGATATAGTATTTTGAGCACTTCTGATCCTCATACTTGCATGGAAAAAAGCAGTATTATCTCCACCATGTTGAGCAACCAGCTCATGTTTTCCTCTAGTTGTTACAATTGAAGACCCTACCACATCAGTATATCATTTACTGGTAATAGGTTTTTTACAAGATACGACTAAACCAGGTTCCATTGAACCTAAAGGGTTTGTGACTGTTGGACTCACTCCTAGCAGTATTTAGGAGAATGAGACAGTAATCACTAGCTATGAGGACAAGGTCATACAGCCGCCTTGGTTAGTTATTGTGCCAAGCAATATTAGTAGCACATCTATCTAAATCTTTCCAGAATGAGATCCTTCCCATGCTTTTGTTAGTCCAAGTATATAAGTTATATGTATAAGACATACTGTGTGGAGGCTAACATTATCCAACAGAGCTCTAGCATTATCTAGGTTAGACTGACTAACTAAATTCCCATAATTTGTTTCCTCTTGATTAATGATGAGGTTTAAGCTCCAATAACCACCCTTGGAAATCTATGGTGGGTAGGCATCTATATAACCTAAATAATTCCATTGAGTTTCTCTAATATTAGTGAAAATGAGAGGGTAACTAGTACACCACCAATTTTTTTATTCGGGAACCGATATGAACAATCCTTATACAATTTATACGTTCAGTTACGAAAATGTATACAAGACTGCTTCAACAAGGTAAACATAGTATGTAACCGAACTGTACTAGAACCGAATTCCAACAAGAACAATTTTTGCAGTTTATATTTCAAGACACAAATTCAATAAGAACGAGTCGTATATGTTCTTTAAAGTTGAACTAAGACTACTAGGTTTAACGGCGTACAACCTGTGATATTTCAATTACAAAGTATAATACAAAAAAGAAATAACAGATACACCATAATTTTTTATAATGAGGAAACTACAATCTTGTAGAAAAACCCCGAGATATAGTCAAGATTGAACGCACACTGAATTAAGCTGTTATACCAATTACCTACTATCAGATTTCGGACAAGATGTAATACCTCGCTTAAGTTGTATTCATGCACATGTAAACTCATAGCAGGACACCGATTCTCCTTGGGGATTATTTTTATCCTCTACATTTTCTATAAAAACGTCTCTTTAGAATATGCTCCTCAACAATTAGGGATAACACGTTTCGTATCCTAATTGATTTTAACTCACAAGATCAACTAGAAATAGTCTAGAGATATATTGATCTATCAAATCTAAGGTTTATAATAAATAAACTTTGAATGACCTTATAACAGAAGAGAATGACCTTGTATAGACAAGGATTATTGCAATCACCTAGATACATGTTCCATAACTATCAAAGAAAAACATAGCTTACATGTGTTTTACGATTCCCAATTAAAGTCTTCAAAATCTCACTTTTGTTTGTGAAGAACAAAGATGTGGAAACCAACCTTATACAACACACACATAATTTTCCAAGGGATGGTTTGTGCAGGATCAGGTATGATAGACGCATTTATGTGTCTATTTTCATCTCTATTGTGTATATTTTTAGTACCCATTTTTGTACTAATGTTGGTATTTTATCCCTTTGTAGGTATTTTTGGGGAATAAACATTTTTGGGAAAATTGGCTCGAAAAGTTGTTAAAGGCTCCTGGGAGGACACTTGCTATTCGGACTCTCATTTTGGATAAGGGGTAACCCATTTCCAAGCAGCTGCTAAGCACAGACCGGCACTGGATAGGGGGAGGTCACATTTCTTCTCAAATTTTCAAAACAGATTTTGGCGGGAATTTTTTTACAGAAAACAGAAATTTTCTGTTTGGATTTTGGATGATTTTTAAGACGATTCAAGGGCTGATTTTCGTTGGGTTAACTCTGTTAAGGATAAACAAGTATGGTCTGGGCTGTAGAATCGATTAAACAGGGATAGAAATCCGTGTTGGAGCAAAACAGGGAGAATTCACAATTTGAGTTATTTTCGGTTTACAAAAGAATTTGTGAAGAGTTTACGGCAAGATAGGAGTGTATGGAGTCCTTATTCAGTCCTGAGAGAGTTTGAGAGAGTTTGGAAACCAAGTTAACGCGTAAAAAGAAGATTAAAATCCCATAACGTGCGGTGAAGAAAAAAAGAAAATATTTGGATTAACTCGAGTAATTTTGTGGTTTGGAGGCTATATATAGGTTGATTCAAGTCATATTTAGATATACAAACAATTTGGGGGAGTTTGGAGAAGTTTAGAGCTATAGAGAAGCGAGAAAAAAATCACAGAGTCGAGTTCAGAAACTTTCCTGCTGCTGCTGTGAAGAAGAAGACGAAGAACATTAGACCCTCAGAATCAGTCGCAGTGGCAGACTTATTTTCAGTGACAACGAGGTACGGTCGCATCTTCCTTCAGTCACAGAAGCTCTTCAGCAACGACTCGGACTTCTGTTTTAGACCTTCAGCAACTACAGAATCCGCTGCTTAACACTTTTCACTCTTTTAATCAACTTTTGAACACCAAATATGTATTTTGAGCAAGTGATTAATATGAGGAGCTAAACCCCTTAGCCGAGGCGACGGAGGAAGCCATTGTTCCATGAAAAGTGGTATAATTCTATTTTAATTATTTATTGCAATTATTTTACATGATTATTTGCATAGAACTTAAAAGCAAAATTGGTTTTTATTGAGTAGTTGTGAAGTGTTTTGATGGGACATGCTTGGTTTTAATACTTTTGATGTTTCATGCTTCGTGCTTACAATTATTACTTCAAAAATCTATTAGAGGCAAATATTAGAATCACTTTAAAGAAGAATATTGCATGAATATTGATTAGAGTTTATCAATTAATTGGTCAATGGTGGAATCCAAAGTCTCGGTATTTTCTTATTATTATCAAAACAATTCTATTTAATTTTCGAAAATCCTTCACAAGTTCGAGCAACGAACCTTTTTACCACTACAACTATAAAACGACATCAAGGTAGAATCAAGTTGCTGGTCAAATGGGACCTCAGCCGACAGAACTTACAGAAAGAGCTGGCATTTGACTGAAGTGTGTGGAGAGCAAGCGAGCGACCCTGGGAAACGGGGTATGTGCACGAGGTACGTAAAATGACCCTCTCACTCTCGACTTTTCTTTCTCTACTTTGATTTGTACAACCCGTGAACTTGTAAATAGGTATGGCAGAATTGTGAAAGGGAGACTCTCTATGTAGCTCTGCAGCTGACAGGATCGTGAAGGGGGGGAATCCCCCCGTAGCCCTGCGGAAAGGACATGGTGTGAGCATATACGCTACTTTGATGATGGTCACGAATGCGTAAACCCACTGAAGTAGTGACTACTTCACCCTCTGTGCCAAAAATGAACAAGGCACTGATTGTGCCAAGGACTGTCCTTCCTTATGGTGGGTTGTGTTTAGGAAGGAAAGTCGGCGTAAAAACTTTTTCCACACTTTTACGAGATGATTCTTCACAAGATAGTCTTTATCCCGACCCTGGACTTGTTCCTGGACAAAAGGGCTTTTGGTTTTGGTTTATGCAGTTACATGAAACCTATTCTACAGTGAATGACCAAGGCTAAGTTGTTTAGAATGCAAGCCACCTTGTGTAGGAAAGGAAACATCATAGACATGACTAAAATAGCATAAAGTCACATTTTTGCGGTTTAGTTCGCCAACTGTCACAAATTGTTCAAGTATTATTTCCTATTCACGTACTGAACTTTTAGCCATACTATTTAGCTTTAATAAATCACTTATAACTTCTTCGTTATAACTTGGAATTGAGTGATTCTTGGCTCATTGGTTTTGTTTTTTAATTCACCATAATATCTAGACCATTCCAAGTTTATTGGTTATTCTCACTAAGTTTTAAAACTTGAAACTCCTCGAGTGTATATACAGAAGTATATTTACCTTCATAGGAATTGTTCCAAAGAATGGGCACTTTATTTCGATAGATAGAGAGGTAGAATAAGCAAGAGAATCAAGAATTTTTTACTAACCTTTAATGAAGTTCTTGATAAATGTCTTCGTGTAATCTGTAATCTTCAGTATTCAATGATAGCTTTTGATTCCATACTCTACCACTTAAACCTAATCTAGTCTAAAACCAACTTTAGTACGCTACATCAAGAATACGTTTTGAATATACCGATACTCGACAGTGGTTTGCTAAATGAAATATAAGTAATGGTTTGTCATTTCCAAACACCGAGGCCTTTTCAGCACAATTGGCTCAAGAGTTGGCACAAAACTTTGTATTTAAGTGTGCTCGGGCGGGAGTAACCTAAGGGAGGGTGACCTTACGTGAAGTTGTTGCTGGATTACCACAGAGATTCCCATTAAAAACCCCACACTTCCGGATAACTACAGTGGAAAAGTGGGGACAGTATCGGTAGAGGGTCGGGTCATTACAAATGGTATCAAATCCAACGACGGATCACCTGCCGAGGGTGAAGGAGTACACTGGATGGATCAAGTCAGGTACTAGTCTCATGAGGGGCAGGGATCGTCGGGGATCTAGTCTTAGATATATTCTGAAGTTGAGGACGTCTCCAATTTAAGGTGGTGGTATTGTAATATCCTATATTCGGCAGTGGTTGGCTAAATGGAATATAAGTAATGGTTTGTAATTTCCAAACACCGATGCCTTTTTAGCACAATTGGCTCTAGAGATGGAAATATACAGTTAAGCGTGCTCGGGAGGGAGTAATCCAGGGATGGGTGACCTCACGATTGCTGCTGGATTACCGCAGAAATGCTCGTTAAAAACCCCACAATGCTGAATAACCGCAGTGGTGAGGACAGTATTAGTTTAGTGTCGGGTCATTACAATAGTGTGGTATTTTTTTATTGGCATTAATGTGGTTATCCAGCAATAGCTTCCCAAGAGGTCACAATTCTGTGACTACTCCCGACCTTATTGGCATTACTGCGGTTATCCAGCAACAGCTTCCCGAGAGGTTACCCATCCCGTGACTACTCCCGGTCGAGCACGCTTAAATGATAAGTTTTTCCCACAACTCAGTCAAGTATACCCATCAGTCCTTGGTGTTAGGAAAGGATAAATAATTACTTATATTTCATTTGAATAACCACTACCAAAATCGGGGTATTACAGTATGGGTTAATAGCGTGTGCGACTATTAAGATAAACAAATAACTCATCCTAATCAAAAATATTTTCACAACAAGCTATCTTTCAGAAAGATCAAAGATTTGGAGTCTTTTATCAGTTTCATATAGAGAATCCTCTAAATAGTAGTTTTACAGCAAAGTCTAAGAACTTGAACTTCGTTAGTTCAACGAAGCCATTCTAAAATCACTCCACACTACCATTCTAAGATCACTCCACACTATGGTCTCTCATTCTTTGTCTACTTTCATCCTGTCTCACGTTGAACTGATCATCTAAGCTTGGCCAACCGACCAATTCTCAACTGACAATGGATAGTTGATCCAACGACCCCAAATTCATCAATTATAAAATTGAACTTTTTCATCTCAAAATTACAACTTCTACCCATAATCTCTGATAAATTTCTTATAATTGTAATTTTTGTTGATCTCACTCTAAACTCGAAGGAATGGATCCCAGAATTCATGCCGATAATTTACTTGAGCGGAATCTGCTATTTATAGAGCTTATGTATTTAAAGTAATCGATCATATCAATACTGTTCAAGCTGTATCAATGATAAATTTATGTCAAAGAATTTTTTGAATGTTCACCGAAGAATCGTGAACCCGAGATTACGTAATACTCAAGGATTATCGTGTCGTTTTAGCGAGACCAACACGAAAGTAACGGAATTTGTATCTTTAGTAATAATACGCACCAAACAAGCAAGATTGCCCAATGAAACTGATGAGCAAGCGGTGTGAAAAAATCGAACCTATTTACTAGAACAATCAATTAATTTGTTAACTTATTTTGATACCTATTTTTTTTGTGACATTGTAGATAAAAACCCCTTTTTTTGTGAAATTGTAGGTAAAAGGAACTCTACAAGTATGGAAATTATCTAACAACAAACATTTATGTTATGAAGCTTGTTTGGACATCCTTATGATGATATTAACATATTCAACCGCTTTAAGTTTGAAGATGCTCCACCACCGTCAACTGAATGAAGAAGTTGATTCAGGAGTTTTATTTAGTTTGAATTGAATGTAAAGGGTTAGTTTTAGAGCATTGCTTGGTCAAACTCACAAGTGTTACTTTCTCAAGCTTGTTTTCAAATTTAGTTGTCAAAAATATATCTTGATTTCTAGTCTGTAATTACTTAAGTCTCGGATTAGGATAAAAGATGTAGTTGAGATACGGACATCAAGGAAGTCATCACTACGTTCTACCGCTTGAAGGCGAAGATCAACCGAAGTTTTTAGAGAACTTCATCAATAAAAGTTAAGTGAAGACTAAACCACCTATTTCTCAAGTTATATTCGCTTTTCTATCTTTGAGACGTTGTTGCGTAACTAATTAGAATATCGTAAGCATATCAAGAATTTCGAGTCAAGATTCTTCTTTTAATTAGTCCTCGAAATATGACTAAGCTTAATGAACATTTCATACTTGATGAATTTCGGTTAAGAACAATTTATTGTTCGCAATCAAAATCATGATTCAAGATTATCATTCGAAATTATCCTGGAACGGTGATATGTGTCATTGATGTTATTCGGGAATGTTTCGAATCGATTTAGAGAAATATAGAACTATTATAAATTCATATATAATACAGTGTACAAAACAGTCTTACAAACTGGGAAACTGTTATAAGTCTGAAGCTATAATACATGTACTCAGTACACGTAGTGGAGTAGTTATATATCGACAAACAGATTTTTGGTGCGCATATTAGTATGCACACCTTTAAAAGTCAGTGAACTCGTGAGTCTGGATCGGTACGCAAACCAGTGCGCGTACTTGAAAGGAACTGTTGGTTACGGAACCGGTTTGGTATCCATTCCAGTACACGTACCATAGAAGTTCTGTGGACTCCGTAACTTAGTTATGTTTAAATGATATCCATACCAGTACGCATACCAAAATAGTTCTTTGTTAACTCCGGAACTTCAATGGTTTACATACAGGTACACGTACTGAAAAAAATTAGTGAACTCCGGAACTCGGTTATGTTATAAAGTATACATACCGGTACACGTACCATGACATAACTGTTCACAAACAGGTTAAGTACTTGTACTTTGTACGCCTACTTACCATGTCGATTAAATTCTTATGCACATAAAATTATTTCTCCAAGATAATTATCATTTGAATAATATCTATTTATATTTATAAAATACCATAGACATATTTGATCACCTGATTGTGTTTCGAGTTAAGTCTTAAGTGTTTATGTAAATGCTCAAGCTTATAGTACTGTTGGCTAGCTTCGGCTAACCATTCATGAGTGTGGTCTGATACACTATTCGGTTATGGTTCATCCTAACCAAAGTGTATATCTTGATTATGTAAATCGGATTTAAAGATTCAGCTAACGGTGGATATTGTTTGCTTCGTTCCAAAGTTATCTTAGCTTAAACCTAAAGAAACCTTCTTTGAATGTCTATATAAGAGGAACCTCAAACAACTGGGATCTTTGAATCTCGACACTACTTTTTGGCGTGTCCTAGTTGTTACTAGAGTCTTCCTCTCCAGAAACCCTTTTAGGGTTTTGCGACTATAAAAACTTCATCGGGATTCGTAAAGCCAGGTCCAACTATTATTTATCTGATAGCTCGAGTATCTTGATCTTGATCGATTGTTGAGATGCTCACTTGATCAAGATATATAGTTATCATCAAAGTTATCTACGTCTTAAACTTTGTTGATTCAACAAGTTTTATACTTGTGAGGTGAATAACAATCTAGGCTCGGGTTGCACAAGTCCGGAGCTTGAGGTTAGCTAGACTTTGTCTATTACTATCGATTTTTATTACCTTGATCTATGATCAAAAAGGAGATCACATATATAGGCTTATTTGTGGGAGGAAGATTGGCTTAAAGTTTTCAATTGAGTTGAGGCAACTCTTAGTTGGTGTGACGTCAGCTAAGGGAATCAATTGCGCGGAGTCCTGCTGGGATTCAAGAGGCATAAGAAACGCGACTGTAACTGAATTGTTGTGAGGATTAAATTCGGCCTCAACTACATTCCAATCCGAAGTTAATTGGTAGTAGGATAGTGTCTGTAGAGGCTTAATACAATTTGGTATTCAATCTAGACTGGGTCCCGGGGGTTTTCTGCATTTGTGGTTTCCTAGTTAACAAAACTTCTGGTGTCTGTGTTATTTCTTTTCCGCATTATATTGTTTATCCTTATAATTGAAATATCACATGTTATACGTAAATCAATCATAGTAGATACGGCTGACCTTGTTTGTTGGATGTGACTTGATTGATTACTTGGGAAATTGATCTTTGGAATCACCCAAGTACTCTCACACGTAAATCAGGTTCACTGACTAGTCTGTAAACTTTCTGATTGTGAGAGATAGAGATATAACTCTAGATATTATTCCTTGATTTAGATTCATTAAGTTAAACTCTCAGAATTGTGTTAAGTTTGTACATACAAATTGCTTAAGAAAAAGTTGGTGGTGTATTTTGGTACCCTTGCGTTTTCAATTGGTATTAGAGCAGGCAAACACGTTTAAGACCTAATAAGTCTGTGTTTGAAGCAGTCTTACTGTATGGACAGGAGTGCAATATCGATAAACGTACCACCAGCATTTGATGACACAAATTACTTATGGTGGAAAATTGCTATGTGTTCCTTTTTACCAGCCTGTGACTTTGAGACATGGAAACTTGTAGTTATTGGATACGATGCGCCGACAGAACCACTGTGGCGAAGCCACTAGAGTGAATCCGAGATAAGTGTTGCAAAGGAGATACCTCAGAAAAAGAAGCTAGGCTTCAAAACCTAAATTCTGACTGGGAAAATCTTCATATGTCTCATGAAAATTAGTTTGATGAGTTTAATCAAAAGGTGTCTGGAATTGTTAATGCATTTTATGAGTTAGGGAAGACTATTCCCCAAAAGGACGTTGTGATGAAAATTCTCCAATCTTTACCAGCAAGATACGATTCTAAGAAACATGCCATCATGGAAGAAAATAACTTTCAAAATCTTTCCAGATATACTCTTGTTGGAAAGTTAAAGATCGTTAATCATGAATTGCAATCCAAAGTCGGAAAGGATATTGCGTTCAAGGCACTGAAAAACACTAAAACTCTTAAAAGTGAAAGTGTTGACAACTCTGGGGATGATATTGTTGATGCTGATTTTTCATATGAAGATCTTGATAACTCAGTTTAGAGAACTTCTTAAGAAGAGAAATAAACAGTTCTCCGTACGAAAACTTCCAACGTCAGCTAAGTCACATAATCATATTTCTGTCAAAAATAGAGATTCTAACGATACTAACGATGAGGATATTCCAAAGTGTTTCAAGTGTAAAGGATTAAGTCACTTTGCTAATGAGTGCCCAAAACATAAGAAATACACTGGTAACAAGAGTATTGCTGCAACACTTGATGAAACGTTTGATCATTATGATTCCGAAGAGGATGATGAATCAAGTGTAGCACCCTTGGGAGAAATTATCAATTTTGATGAATGTAAGAATACTGATATCAATCTTGATAATTTAATTGATGACTCTTCATCAAAATCATTGGAGGATGTTATGGATTTTTCGTTTACTGATGAAAATTTTGTTAATGTTTTAGGTACCCTGTGTTTAGCTGCTAATGTTGTTCCTGAATCAATCTCCAAAACCGACATGTCCTTATTGTTCCAGTGAGGGTCACAGACTCACACAATGTTTCAAGTACAACCATAAACTAAGGTGTTATAGCATAGCTCGGTTAAACTCACCAAGCGTTGGTATGTCAAGTTTGGTTGTCATATTTTAGTGACTCAAAATTCATCTAGAGTCACTTGATTGTATACTAGAGTCAACTTTGTTTAGGTTAGACTAGAAAGTCTAGGAATGTTGAGACATACAAGTATTACTCCGAAGACCTAAAGAAATTGAAGAAGAAGCGAACTACAACGAAGACATCATCCTTCCTCTTGAGGTTACTAATATTGACTTGAACTGCTTTCATTCCTAACTTATCTTTCAAGTCGTGCTATATTGAAAACATAACTACGAAGTTGTATATATTATACATATTGTATGATACACTAGTGATGTGACATAGTCATATTTGTATAATCATAGTATTAGGGAATTAGACTACGAAGTATAACGCTTATCTTTTGAACTTCGTAGATATGACATCGACATAATCTTGTATTGTTGATGGTGGTTTTTAGTTCAGGGATAAAATTATGAAACCCAGTATTTAATGCTCCTTTATTCTGCAAAGAAAAAAGAGCCATTTAAAAGTAATGAGTGCCTAGGCCTCTTTACTCACAGATGTACTAAGCAACTTAATATATTTACACATAAAATTTATCCAGAATGGTGCATGTAGCAACAATCCCAAATATTATGTAAATTTTATCTTTCACCTGCATTACTCACTAATGCATGGCCTGTCAAGTATTAAATCTATGCCATGTTCCCCAGCCGAACTCTTTATGTTGACATGACATGATGACTAATGTTCGCTCGCAGCTGAGTAACATGAATCTCCCGAAGTGTCAGGATTAAGACGTGCATGGAAGTACTCAATCGGAGGCATGCAAAGATATGCTTCCCTTTGAGATAAAGTTAGTGCAAAATTCACCAAAATTAATTGATTTTGTGACAGCTCACAAAATTCAATTTTCCTAACCCAATTTGCAAAGATTAGGTTTTTGTGGCCTGCGCAATATCTCGAACCCTATTGGTCGAGACCAAACCTAGGCAAGATATAAAATTGATCCGCCAATGACTAGTGGGAGTAAAATCCTACCAAAAGTAGAAAACGAGAAAAAAAGAGAAATTGCGGAAAATAAAGGTAGCAGCAAAAGAAGGCACGACCACATCACCTGGTCGGCCAGTTTTCCCTAGCAGGCACTGCCCGTGGCCGATCGTCCACGCCCCATATTACCGCCTGCTGGCCCCTCTTTCTCATCAACCAATCAAAACGTTTTAAATGCGCAACACACACTTTTGATTAAAAGTGGAAGTTGGCTGGTCGCATACTTAAATCCTTAAGGAATTGAATATAGGCTGCCCATGCCAGTCTCAAAACGATCATGACCATACATTTTCGCCATCCAATTCGACGAGATTGGACTTCTCCCAGTACAGCCAGACAAGCTTCATAATACTCACTGGCGGTCCCACTGTTATTCCAACCAATCAGAATTCTTATAGCACGCCGACAATAACCCTAACCTCAAGCCAAAAGTAGGCCAGTCGCGCGGATGAAAATGGTTTCAATCGCATTAAGACCGCATATGGCAGTCTTAAATCAATCGTGGCCGTCCAACTTCGCCGGCCGAATTGACCGGCCTAGATTTAATTTTGATCAACAGGCAAGGTGTGGATATGCTCACCATCGGCCCAGCTATAGCCCTAGTCGATCAAATTAATCCCAGCCCGCAGCTAACACCTAAAACCGTTAGCTCAAAATAGGTTGGCCACACGGCCATAACAGCCTCATTACGACCAGCGGCAGCACATTATTGTCGCAAAATGATCTCGGCCGTCCAACTTCGCTAGCCGAATAGACTGGCCTAGATCTAATTTTAGAAGACCAATAAGATGTCGTTGTGACCACCGTCCGTCCCTCTTCCATGAGGACCGATCGGCCAAGCCGCGGCTAACCCGTATGGCTCCTGAACGGACGCTCAAAGGTTGTTAGTTGCGTTGCCTACAAGGGTCTTAAACTAATTCAACGGCAGCCAACAACTGCCGCAAATCATCTCAGCCACTCAATTTGGCTAGCCAGTTTAACCGGTCTAGATCTAACTTGGGACGAACAATAGGATGTCAAAATGGCTACCAACCATCACTCTCTTATAAGGACCGACCAGCTCACCTTTGGCATGCACAAATAACTCCTGACAGCTTCCTGAAGATGGTCGGTCATGCTCCTTTTAAGACATTAAGCTCGGCGACTAATTTAAACAAGCTTTATACAACGATGCTTTATATGCATCGATTTCACAAATAATTTAATTATTTGACCTAAGAAGCATAACATGTTATTTCTTGCGGCAAGCCTCATGGCTTGACTTATAACATATGACCGCCCACCGCCTAGCTTGCGCGTGATTGGTCAAAATAACTAGGTCTTGCAAGCAAGACCCATTCAAAAACTTGCTACATATTTTCTACGAAAATACTCGAGACATCAAACATGTCACAAACTGGAGGATGTTCATCAGGGTATTGGTCTGGCGGTTTACAGCGTGCGGCGTGCAACACGCCCATTATGAGAAAGTGTCAGGAAAGGCGCCAAAAATTGATAGGATTCTAGGAGAACCCTATATGTGATAACCGCAATCGAACGGTGTCTAACTAGTAGACAGCAGCAAGTACGGGTCGAACCCACAGGGAGCGGTGGAAATACTATAACCAATATCTAAAATGAACTAACCATAAATTATGTTTTTGGATTTTTAGAAAAGAATAAAAAAACGAAGAAAATGAACCAAACTAATAGAATGAATCCAAAGGAAATATCGGTAACCAGGGATGTGAAGTGTTAAGGATCCGGGAATCTGTTGTAGGAAAATTAATCGCGTTCAATCACAAAGGGTATCAAATATACTCATGTAGAGCAGCAAACCTAACTACTCATACATGGAAGATATTGCATTTACGAATTGTCGACGAGAATCATAAAAAATGAATTATTTGTTCTCACCTAAAAGTAGAATTTCTAAGCACTAATCATACATGGCATGAAGAGTCAAGGAATATTCATAAATCAATTATTACTTAGGTTCAATGAGTTTTTCTACTAATCCAACAATGAACTATACATGGCATAGCACATGAAAAATCTAGCTAGAAAATAAACATTGATAGAGATACAAAATTATTAAAATTAAGCTTAATTGGTAGAAAACCCTTTGTTCATGAAAACAAATAAATCCTACAAATTCATCCTTTCACCCTAACATGGAATTAGCTAGCCATGATTTTCTGAAAAACCATAAACAAATATGAATAAACCCTAGCTAATTGAAATCAAATGGGAGAAATGAAACTCCAAACCCTAATCTTCGTTTGCTGCTGTAAAACTCAAAAACTCGCCTCCTCTCTTCTCCGGCTTTTGGCTCTGTCGCCGCAGCTCCCTCTTCTTGAAGATTTCAGTTCTTTTTTATTTCTTTTCTTCCTCACGTCACAAATATATTACCAGCCAATGAGAGCGTGCCATATCACCCCTTCTGACACCACCGTACTCAAAATCCATTTTGAATTCAAGAGATTTTGTTTCCATATTTTGAACTAAAATTCCAAATGAGACACAATACCAAATCTCTTCTCAGCCGTAGCACCAACTCCTTCCAAAACTCTAGCCACAACACCAACTGCACCAGCTCGGCAATACTATTCCCTGACCATGTAACTTCTAGACCACAGCTAATTGCCATCTCCATTTAGGTCTAATACTTCCCTGCCTTTCTCATCTTCGCTGCACTAGCTTCTTAGTTTCTTCCCATATAACCACTGACTATCCTCCACCGGTATCAGCAGCTTGTACAAATCACTACTGCCAACAAACATTTCAGCCATACTACCTAACCATTCTTCACTGTTCAGCAGCCCTCCAATTTTCGAGCACAGATACCCAATTTTAGTTCAGACTGGATTTCAGTCCAGTCGTTTGTTCTCAACTCCAACTCGACTGCTGCCTGCAATTTCAGTTCGATGCCAACAAACCCAATACTCAGCTGCCACCTTCTCGACAAATCACCACTGCCAACAGAGAATTGTTGTCGTTTGCTGCTATGATTTCCCAGTTGAGAAATATCATTCAAACCTGCCAAGATCCATCTCCTTATCAGACTCGAGCAAGTACCACAACACCAGCTCCAATTTAGTCGTACTCCTAGAGCTAGCACTTCCACTTCAAAACCCATGCAAACCAGTGCATCAACTCAATTTTCCATCTTCTTTCATGTCAGAGCTCTTTATACGACTACCGTTGGCACACTGCCAGTCGATGCTACTAATGGAAGTCGAGTTCAAAAGCCCTTGAGCATCACCAGCTCCTTTATAATCACCACAATCTACCAGCCAAACCCACAACACCACTGCAGAAAACTCTTCACTGCCAACTGCCCATTTCAAATCTCAGTACAGAATCCATCTTGCGTTGCTCATACTTCCATCGTAGGTACAAACTCCACTTTTCTTCGCCACTGGAGAATACCCATCGAACTCATGGCTGCAAGCATCAGTTTCTCAGCATAAACACCATCACTTCCAGCTATGACCATAGCAGCAACTTTTGTCCGTCTGATGCCTAACCACCGGCTGCAATCAGCTCATTTCTATTCTCGCTTCCAATTACTCCATTCTTCATTCAGGTCCACGATCTTCACATTAACCTCAGCTCCAGTCAATACCCATCTCTACTTCCCGGTCACCACTTGTAGAGAGTTGTTGCCAGTTCAATCTCAATCGAGATCAAGAGCTCTTAATATGAATTCACCACAGAGACCCATTTCTCTTTCAAGAGATTTTTCAAACATATGACATGCGATGTTTTCTGACTATACAGGTACCCCTCTACTGTTTCTCCGACTCCTGTCTATAGCTCAGTCGTACCTGCAGACATCAAATCAATCACCACACAAAACCCAGAATCGATCCGTGTTCGCTGTTGATGGAAATTAAATCAAAGACCCCAGTACCCTCAACTCCCTAAACTTCTCAATCAGTATTCGAACCCCAAATTTGTTCTAAAGCCAGATGAAGTCCATCACCGTTCAAACAATAACCATCTCGTCCAACACCCACAGCATTACTTCGTCTCTTCATCTCAAGAGCTCCGATACAGGCAACATCACGTTTCTTCTCATATGTGAATTTTTCTTCTTGAGAACTTCCAATTAAACCCAACTGCAAATCATATCTTCTCCTCCCTGCACAGCTACGACTATGGTAACACCACCAGCTCGAATAATTACCTCAGAACAAACTCAAAGGCGTTGGCATCTGCAAGTACATATCTGATGTTTGTCTTGGAAAAGTGAAGAGAAAAGTCATTCTCTGTTTGGTAACGATATGAGAGACACGCCTTCCTTAGTGGTCCGTGATATGGTTGAGTTGTGCGACAACATTAGATTACTTAACATCCCACAAGCCGATCAACTGAACTCGGACTTTTGTGCAGAGATCTGCAGCCATGGTGATTTTAGTCGCAACGCCAATTAGCTCTCATTTAGCTAGATATTCTTTTGATGATCCGATTCGTTTGTACTTTCTACAAAAGCACTAAAATAGTTGTATTAGTCAAAATATCGAGTTCTAACTAATATAAATATGGGTATATAATGTAGCACATACGTGCTTATCAGTGGCAGCAAAGAAGTAGTGGGTGTAAACTGACCCGTCTTCCCTCATAGTAAGACGTGGTTTTCAACATTTTTACATGATCCCCACTTCTCCATCACTCAACTATTTCCACTTCCTATGAGATCAGTGTGCGTTCAGCTATGACTTATATAAATAGGTTTTCAACCTATTCCAACCAACAACGGTGAAAAACACAAGTATCCAGAAAACATAAAAGAACTTATAGCTTACATTCCGCAAGCAAGTTCCACATTCTGATACAAGTCATAAACAACCACACCTTTAGAGTTAACCATTCTGATCTCAACACCTTCTTTGCTTCCCTCCCTAAGATCAACCCTTCTCCTTCATTTTGTGACCGAAGCAAGACTGGAATGGCCATTTCTTGGTTTAGGCCAGGATTGTACAGATTGATCTCTCGAATCTAAAGTACTCCCATGCAGTGCATTTGTGTAGGGTTTAGATTCGTTTCTCGACGGTACACCCAAATTTTCCTTTTCCAGCAGAATCAGTTTTTACCCCAAAACATGAATATATTGTTATGATTATGTGAATGAGTTATGGTGAAGATTTCATCCTAGGAAACAATGTTTTACATTTTTTTAAAGGAAGTACATTCATGAACTTTTTTTTATCAATCGAAAGGGAAATCGTTAGGCTTATTGTTACGGCTATTCATTGCAAATCATTGGATTACCAATATGTGTGAGATGGTAGAACCGGTCGTAACTTTGTTATGTATCTAGGTATAACTAATCACAATGCCTGACTTATGATTTGGTGTGACTAGTTTTTATTAATTAGTGTAACCGATCCTAAGTAATCACCATGAGATGGTATGATCGATAATTGTAATTGGTGTGACCGATCCTAGTAATTGGTGTGACCGATCACAGAGTATGTGTAATCGATCCTTGCAATTGGTGTAACCGGTTGTGGTAATTGGTGTAACCGATCCTGGTAATTGGTTTAACCGATATTAGTAACTGGTGTGATCTATCACAAGCAGTACCATGAGTATATTGTAACCGGTCCTAATAATTGATGTAACCGATCCTGGTAACTAATGTAACCGATCATGGTAACTTGTGTGACCGATCACAAGTGTTTCCATATCAAGGTATAACCGATCCTAGTGATTGGTAGAACCGATTAAACCCATGTATGTGATTTGATATTTGATCAATCACATAGTGATCTTG